>CM046812.1:16055985-16068935 GCA_025617385.1 Murraya koenigii
AATTAAATGACATAATATTTAATTAGTAAATAAAATATAAAATATAAATATGAGAGAATATTATGAACATAATTTAAATTCAAGAGTGAATCCTGTAGCCTTAATACTTTTTAGACGGATAATCTATTTTTCTACTATTAATTTTTATTTAATAATAGACTACTAAATTTAAAATTCTCGTAGTTTGACCCAGGACTCATGGGTTATATTATAACTAGACACTCTTATACTTGGGAGTAAATCAAACACTTTTAAGTCAGTGTCAAGTTTTTGTGTCAGTTGCTGAGAAATTTCAAAATTTAGTGTCATTTATTATATATATATATATATTATATTAAATATCTATCATCACTTTCTGTCACTTTATCTTTTGTTTTTATTATAAAATTTTAATTAAACCCTTCTTTCTCCTAAAATTATAAAAATATTATAAAACATATAAAATTTTTATTTTAACCCAAAAAAACTGAACTGAATTAAACTTAAACTTATGAGACTTATGACTTGACCTTCCTTGTACTTTTGGACTCAATTTGGACATTTGGACTGAATGGACATGGACATGGACATGAACTTGGATTTGAACTTTTAAATTTCTATAATTTAATTTACGCATTTATTTTTATAGTTGGTTCAATGCCTTTATTATTATTTAATTTCGTTATTTATTTTTTGTTATTTAATTTTCAGTTATTTATTTTTAGTTATTTAATTTTCTTGTATAATAAATTGTGTAATTTTTATTCCGCATTTATTTTTATGTTTTATTATTTTATAAAGTCTGGTTTAACCGCCTACTTTGTTATTTAATTTTATAATTTTATCTTTTGTACATTTATATTTGTTGCACATTTAATTTTCAGTTTGTTTATTTTTATTTTTATTTTCTCAATTGTAATTTTTATTTATTTTTTCTTCATTTGCTTGTGCATTAAATAATTTCACACACACATCATCATCATTGTATGAGGCGTTGGTCTCGAACTTCAAGTGGCGAGGTTAATTCGAATATCTCAATCACCACCACCAATCATGGAAGAAATCCACGGTGAAAACATTTTGAACCAGCTTAATCCACAAATTGATCAAGGAGACAATTATTCTCGGCAACATGAACACGATCAGAATCAACCACGAACTTTGACAAAAGATTACATGAATCCAATAAGAATTAGAGCACCTTCGTGTATAGTATTTCCTCTTGAAGCATCTCGATTCAATTTTAAACCAGGTATTATCCAACTTTTACCAACATTTCATGGTTTAGAATCCGAGAATCCATACTTGCATTTAAGAGATTTTGAGGAAGTTTGTAATACATACACAGACCAAAATTGTAGCATGAATATAATTCGATTAAAGCTTTTTCCTTTTTCACTAAAAGATAAAGCTAAAACTTGGCTACAAAACCTCAGATCCGAATCAATAAGAACATGGAATAACATGCAAGAACAATTTTTTAAAAAAATTGTTCCACCCCATAGAATAAATTCTTTCAAAAGACAAATCACCACTTTTGCTTAAAAACAAGGAGAAAATTTTTACCAGTGTTGGGATAGGTATAAAGAATTATTTAACATTTTCCCACACCATAGTTTTGAAGCATGGAGGTTAGTGTCATATTTCTATGAGGGACTAACATCCAAAAGTAAACAGATTGTTGAAATGATGTGTAATGGTGAGTTTAGAGATAAAAATCCTGATGATGCATTAGATTATCTTGACCAATTAGCTGAAAATGCACAATACTGGGATACTGTTGGTTCTTATGAGTCATTTAGTAAACCTCAACCATCACCAACTGGTGGAGGCATGTACAACCTTAGGGAAGACCATGACCTTCAAGCCAAATTTGCATCCTTAGCTAGAAAGGTTGAAGCATTAGAGTCGAAAAAGAATGATCATGTTAAATCTGTTCAAGATGCTTCATGTCATATTTGCAGTTCTACTGACCATTTCACGCAGGATTGTCCAACCTTACCAGCTCTGAAAGAAAGTTTGCATGAACAAGCGAATGTCATAGACAATTTCAAAAGGCCGAATCCCAATTCATATTCACAGACATACAACACTAGTTGGAGAAACCATCCAAATTTCAGTTGGAGGAATGACAATCATGCACAACCACCTCCACCACGCCACAATTTTCAAAATTCTCAAAGTTACCCACCTTATGTCCCACCACCAAGAAAAACTCTTGAAGACACATTGCATTCATTCATTGAAAAACAAGAGTCAATTAATAATCAAACTATGCAAACATTGACTAACTTGACAGAAACCATCTCAAAACTTACCTCAGCACTTACCATTCATGAAAAAGGTAAGTTTCCTTCTTAATCTGAACCAAATCCCAAAAGTCAACAACATCCTCATATGGGTAGTACTGGAAACCAAAACATAAGACAAGTTAAATCGGTTATATCTCTCCGCAGTGGTAAAGTTATCGAAAAACACATTCTTGATCTCGTAAAATTGGTAAGAATTCAATTTCAAAGAGTAAAGTAGTGCCCGACAAACTAATAGTCCACGAAGAAATAACCAACTTTCCTCTTGTACCCCCATTCCCTCAAGCATTGATCAAACCAAAGCAATCAAACCAGAACCCAGAGATTTATAAAGTCTTCAAGCAGGTGAAAGTTAACATTCCTTTGCTAGATGTCATTAAACAAATACCATCTTATGCTAGATTTTTGAAAGATTTGTGCACTGTAAAAAGAAAACATAAGGTGCAAAAGAAAGTATTTCTTGCAGAACAGGTAAGTTCCATTCTCTCAACTAATAATGCTTTGAAATACAAAGATCCTGGTTGTCCAACTATTTCTTGTATTATTGGGAACTATAAAATTGAACATGCTTTACTTAATCTTGGAGCTAGTATTAATTTACTTCCATATTCTGTGTACCAACAACTTAATCTTGGTGAGTTAAAACCTACATCTACTACTCTTTTACTTGCTGATAGGTCAATCAAGGTACCAAAAGGGATAATTGAAGATGTATTGGTTCAAGTTGATAAATTCATATATCCTGTAGATTTTATTGTCTTGGAAACTGAACCAATTATTGATGAATGCAAGCAAATTCCTGTAATATTAGGTCGACCATTTTTAGCTACTGCTAATGCTTTGATTAATTGCAGGAATGGAGTGATGAATTTATCATTTGGCAATATGAAGTTGGAACTCAATGTATTCAACATGTGTAAACAACCTCATGATAAAGAAGATGAAGAAAATGAGACTGAGGATATTGAACTCATTGAACCAATCATTGAAGAACACATTCAGGATGAGAAATTTTCAAATTCTATGGAAATTTGTTTTGCTAGTTCATTTGAATCAAGTAAAGAATTGGAATGTGATACTACTAATATATGTTCTACACTTGATTCTACACAGGTACCTGAAGATGGCAACAATCAATTGGACTTTGAAGACATGAGACAACTTGAAAAAAGAAAAGAAAATGAAGCACTGAAGCTTGAACTAAAGCCTTTACCAGAAAAATTAAAGTATGCGTATCTCGGAGATCGACAAACTTATCCGAGTGGTAATTTCTTCTCAACTCACAAGCAACCAAGAAGGTAAGTTACTCACTTTGTTTTAAAAGGCATAAGACTGCTATTGGTTGGACCTTAGAAAACATAAAGGGCATTAATCCTTTAATTTGCACACATAGAATACACTTAGAGGAAAATGCTAAAACAGTCAAGTCGACCACGAAGAAGATTAAATCCTCACATGAAAGAAGTAGTAAAAATGAGGTCCTTAAACTACTAGATGTAGGAATTATCTATCCTATCTACGATAGTACATGGGTAAGTCCAACACAAGTAGTACCAAAGAAATCTGGAGTAATTGTTGTAAAAATGAAAAGGTGAACTAATCCCAACACGCATCCCATCTAGGCTGGCGCATGTGCATTGATTATAGAAAATTAAATGATGCCACTAGAAAAGACCATTTTCCCTTCCATTTCTAGATCAGATTCTTGAGAAAGTAGCAGGACACCCTATTCTTGCTTTCTTGATGGCTACCAAGGTTATTATCAAATTCTTATAACCTTAAAAGACCAAGAAAAGACCACATTCACATGCCCATTTGGAACATTTGCATTTAGGAGAATGCCTTTTAGACTTTGTAATGCTCCTGCAACATTTCAAAGATGCATGTTAAGCATTTTTAGTGACATGGTTGAAAAATGAAAATTACTTGGAAGTTTTTATGGATGATTTAACTATGTTTGGAAATTCTTTTGATAATTATCTTGATAATCTAGAAAAAATTTTTGAAAAGGTGTAAAGAAAAAGGACTTGTTTTAAATTAGAAAAAATGCCATTTCATGACTGTTTCTGGAATTGTTTTAGGACATGTCATTTCTTCTAAAAGAATTGAAATTGATAAAGCCAAAGTTAAGTCATCTCAAAATTACTATCACCAAAGACAGTGAGAGAAGTTTGATCCTTTTTAGGACATGCAGATTTTTATAGGAGGTTTATAAAAAACTTTAGTGTTATATCTAAACCACTTTGTAACCTCTTGATTAAAGACACACCATTTGAATGGACCGAAGATTGTCAGAAAGCTTTTGAAAAAATAATCAATCTTTTAACAACAGCCCCTATAATGCAATCCCCTGATTGGACTTTACCTTTTGAACTAATGTGTGATGCTAGCGATTATACTGTTGGAGCTGTTTTGGGTCAAAGAAAGGAAGGTAAGCCCTTTGTTATTTATTACACAAGTAGAACTTTAAATAGTTCTCAAATGAATTACATCACAACTGAAAAAGATCTACTTTCTGTAATATTTAGATTGGATAAATTGCGATTGTATCTAATTGGGTCATCTACTATTGTTTATTCTGATCATGCTACTGTTAGATATTTAATGTCTAAACAGGATGCCAAGCCAAGATTAATACGATGGATTTTGCTACTCCAAGAATTCAACTTGACAATCAAGGATAAAAGGGTGCTTGAAAATGTTGTTGCAGACCACTGTCAAGACTTACAAATGAGTCTTCAATTGATACAACACCTATCAATGATTCTTTCCACGATGAATTCTTGTTTTCTATACACAATATGCCTTGGTATGCTAACATTGTTAATTATCTTATAACAGGTGAAATGCCATCTGATTGGAACTCCGGGATAAGAAGAAATTCTTAATAGAGGTAAAAAGTTTTTCTTGGGATGATCCATACTTATTCAAATACTGAGTTCGATCAAATTTTTGGAGATGCGTATCGAACAATGAGGTAAGTAGTGTCATTCAATTTTGTCATTCCAAAGCTTGTGGTGGCCATTTCTCTTCAAAGAAAATAGCTGCAAAAATATTGCAGTGTGGATTTTATTAGCCTACATTATTTAAAGATTCACATGAATTTTGTAAAATGTGCAAGAATTGTCAAATGTTAGGGCCCATCTCAAAGCGAAATATGATGCCTTTAATCTCATTCTTGTCATTGAAAATTTGATTGATTTTATGGGCCCTTTTCCATCATCATTTGGATTTGTTTATATTTTGGTTGCTGTTGATTATGTTTCAAAATGGATTGAAGCTATTCCTTGTCGGCACAATGATAACAAAACTGTGATTCGCTTTTTAAAAGAAAATCTTTTGAGCAGATTTGGAATCCCTCGAGTTATTATCAGTGATGGAGGTAAGCATTTTTGTAATAAACCATTTGAGTCTTTAATGAAAAAATATGGAATTACGCATAAAGTTGCTACTCCTTATCACCCTTAAACAAAAGGTTAAGTTGAATTAGCAAATAGGAAAATTAAACATATTTTAGAAAAGACGGTTAACCTAAGTCGAAAAGATTGGTCTCTTCGACTGACTGATGCACTTTGGGCTTATCGCACTGCATTTAAAACATCTTTAGGAATGTCACCTTATCGGTTAGTTTATGGTAAGCCTTGCCACTTACCAGTTGAGCTTGAGCATAAATCATTTTATGTTGTTAAAGCTTTTAATTCAAATCTTGATGATGCTGGTAATGTACGTAAATTGCAATTGAATGAACTCGAAGAATTAAGAAATAATGCAAATGAAAATTCAAGAATTGTTAAAGCAAGAACCAAAGTTTTTTATGATAAAAAATTTTTTGAAAAGTATTTGAAATTGCTTAAAAAGTTTTGCTATATAATTATTGACATCATTTGTTTCTAGGAAAATTAAAATCAATATGGAGTGGCCTATTTGTTGTAAAATAAGTATATCCATACAAGACCGTAGAAATCGAGAATTCAAATAACGGTGTCACATTTAAAGTTAATAATTAGAGATTAAAATCATATCTAGAATTCCAATCACATGAAGAAGACACCGAAATCAATTTGAGTGACCCACCAAATCTTGATTGAATCTTTAATGTGTGACTAATATATATATATATATATTTCTTTTTGTTTTATTATTTTATCATTTGATTGTTTGATTATTTAATTATTTTTAGTTTCACACTGCATATTTATTAAGCATATAATATTTCTTGCTTAAGCGTGTTTGTTTGACAATTGTGTTTTCTCTTATTATATGTCATGAATACCTCAATTAGAAAGATCCTCTTGAAACATCTTAAAACTCTTTTACGTGTAAAATTTCACTTAGCAGGATTGATACGAAGTTGTAAATCACTTCCAATATGGGATCAACGACCACCAGAGTTTGTGTCATATGTTGAAGACCTAGAAAGACAACTTTGGGAAATAGAGGAAGGTATTTATAACGTTCAGTTGGAACTTGAAGTTAATGCAATAAGAGGACGAATGTAAGTTTCAATTATTTTATTTTTTTTCTTTTCATTGTATTTTGTTTATTTTCACATTTGAATTGATTTTTCAGAGTTGATTTGTTTCTTTGGTGTGTTTTAATTTACTTTCCCGTATAAATGGCGGATAACGGTACTCCGTGACTTCTTAAGTCGGTATTTTCAGCTTCCCATAATAACTGAAACCTCAAAAACCAAACATGGAAGAAATACATCAAAAACTGCATAAGCGTTGTCCTTCTCTCCTTCAGAATGCCCTCAGGAAAATTTACAAAGCTCGCTATGAACGACTACGTTTGTTAATGATCTATGACATTCCTTCTGACATTCTTTGATTAATTGAAGCAAAGGTCCGATTAGCAGGTGAGTTTTTTTATCCATTTATTTCTTACATGCCTGGTTTTGGAAAAAGTACATACGCTAAAAAGAGAAGAGCTAAATAACTTGGCTCTAATTGTCGTAATTGTGCAAGACGTAATTGCAAGAACCCGTGTTGTAAATCTTTAGGAATGGTTTCTGATACTCGTGAAGATAAAATTAAATTTGTTAAAGATGGCATGAGTAAAGAATCGTTAGATGATATCTTACGATCTCTTGAGAGGCATCGAAGTGGATATGTACAACATTCAATTCAAAGGTATTGGAAACTATTCCAAAAGAAAACACCGAGTTTAGTCTTGGGAATCGACTCAAAAAGACCTTGTTTGCCGGTTTATAAGAAAACTGGATGAGAAGCCTATCTTCGACCCATAGAGGCGTTCAAGTCGATTCTTGGACGTAAAACCGGAGGAAGATGTGAGCCACGATCGTAACTACCGGTAAATATCCTTTTCCTTTTAATAATATTTTATTTTATGCATTATTACTTTTAATAGTGTGATTACTTGTTTTCTTTTTCTTTTACTTGTTTGTTTTATCTATTTACTTTTGAAATATAAGCCAAAGGTTTACACGTCATTTGATAAGTACACCACTCCATTTACAGTTGTTCATCAATATCTCTATCTTTAAATACATGCTTTTATTTTAAACTTTCACAAATTATTTTTGAAGATTATTCTAATGGCAGCATCTTCGAGTAGACAATTCAAAAATATTTGTGTGCTTTACGGGTTTCGCTATGGAAAGTACAAGGAATTCGTTGAGGCAGTTGTAGATCTTGGTTGTGTCATAGCAGAGAGAAACTTACAATTAATATATGGAGGAGGTGACCGTGGATTATCCAAACTTGTTTCAGAAACAGATTTCACTGGAGGAAGTCAAGTGCTAGGAATCATCTCAAAAGCCCTTAAACCTCTAGGATGTCTACCTGGCCCACCAACTGGAGAAGAGTTAGTTGTCTCAGGTATGTAAGAAAGAATATCCAAAATGTTAGATCATGCTGATGCTTTCATCTTTTTACCAGGCGATCTTGCAACTCTGGAGGCACTAATTACATTTGCGTCTTAGGCCCATTTGAACATTAATCATAAACCCATCGGTTTGTTAAATGTTAATAATTTTATAATAGCTTGTTCACATTTCTTAACCATGCAATTAACAATCATCTTATTCCTCCCTCAGTTAAAAAAATCTTTATTTGTGTTTCTACTGCTAATGAATTACTTGATCTTTTACAATCTTACAAACCGGAGTCAGAACCCATGACTTTGACATTGGATTGGTCAACTGAAGATGATAATAGTAACAGTAATAAGAAGTGAAAATTAGATTTAAATCTCCATTTGTAAATTTTTTTTTAGTGTTTATGTGATGTCTTTTAAACTCTACTTCTTTCCTTTAAGACATTGAGGACAATGTTTCATTTAGATTGGGGGGAGGAAATAGTTGACAATTGTGGAATGTGTCAATCTTGGTGGTGTTTTTACTAATTTGTTTTTTTTTTTGTAAAGACTAACCTTGGATAAATTTTAAGTCGAAGATGGCCGAATATGGAGTGAGTGGTTCTAGAAACGTATCTTTTTAGTCTTAGAGTTATTTGTTTATTTATTTAAAAAAAAATTCTAAGCCTCTACAACAAGTTCACATATGATATTCTCTACTTCTTGTTTTATGTTTATTTTCTCTGTTTCTCATTTTGCATGCATATCTTTAAATTATAAAATATTAATAATAATGTTTAGATTAGGTTGGAGGGTGGGGATAGTTGATGTAAATTATAAATATATGTGTTTGTTTATTTTTCTTTAAATAAAAAAATCCAAAACAATAATTTTTTTTTGTCTAGGATGGCTATGTAAAGAGTCACTACTTTTGATACGCATCCTAACAGTCCAGTCTATATTATTTTTTGAATTTAAAATTTATATTACGTTGTTTTTATTCCTTATTCTTTGAATTACTCAAATTTATGAATTCTCCACTTGATAATCATTCATTAAATCTTTTTATTAATTATTTATTTAAACAGGTATTATTAAATCATTCTTTCCACACACACACACTATGACACATGCTATTGGATTGTAAGTTAAAAATTTTTTGTAATATTTTGTTCTCTTGATCTGTTGGAGATAATTTCTAAGATAGTGGAAAGTGTGTTATGTTTTTCAAAAAAAAAAAAAAAAAAGAAAAAAGAAAAAGAAATGTGTTTAATTTTACTATATCTGAAACCCGAGTAATTAAGTCCAGTAGGGTGTTTTAACACCTAGTGCCCTAAGGCCAATTGAGTGCAGGAGTCATTGGCCCAAAGCTCGCTACATGGGTTGCAGATATATTGTTTGCTTATTTATCTAAAATCCGAGTAATTAAGTCCAGTAGGGGTGTTTTAACACCTAGTGCCCTAAGGCCAACTGATGCAGGAGTCATTGTTCAAAGCTCGCTATATGGATTGAAGATGTAATATTTTAAATTGTATGAATAATCTACTGCCTAATAAAGATATTATCTACGATAAATCACTAGAATAAAAAATATTGTTTTCTTTTAATGAAGCCCCATAAGTATTGTGTTAATTTCTTGAGCACAAAAGAAGGTTTGATGATATCTTGGATAATGAGTGAATGACAAAAAGTTAAAATAAATAAATAGGAGAATTTATTTATTTGGTAGTTTAGAGGATAGATGAACAACTATTAACTTGCGGGTGAATTTTATAATTCTTAATTTAAAATAGCGCTTTAATTGCTAGGGACTAGCAATAAGCTGGTTGGGGGGTATGATTAGTACTAGAAAGTGTATATTTTATAAAGGTTTAAATTATTATTTTCTCACTTAAAGTATTAATTAATGTGTACATAACTTACATTTTATCTTAATGTTCCTCATATGTAATTTTATGTAAATTATATTTTATTATATTAATTTTTATCTTAATTGTTATATTTTGTTATTGTAGGTATATTTTGAGAATGAAGAGAATCAGAACTGAAAAATGAGAAAAAAAAAGAGCTGCTTTGTAATAATAAATAAATAATATATATTAAAAAAAAGAAGATAAAGAGATTGAGTGACGACACTCAATCTCTCTCAATATATATATATAATATAATAATATAATAATATAATAATATAATAATATAATATTATAATAATAAAATAATAAATAGCTTCTCTTTTTTTCTATAAAAGAGAAGCAGTGCAGAGGAGAAAGGGAGCGCGGAGGAGAGAGAAAGAAAAGAAAAGAAAGAGAGGAAAAGAGAAGAGAAATGAGAGAAAGAAAAGAGGAGAAAGAAAGAGTGAAGTTGAGTCTTTCAAATTTTCTTCTTCTATTGTTTCAAGTTCTTAAAATTTTCTTATAATATATTTTAGAAGTTTGTCAAATAAAATGAGTGTTTTCTTTTCAATATGAGTGGCTAATTTATTAAGCTAGGGCAAATGGTGAAACTCAATGATTTAAATTATGGAATTAATATCTCTCTCAAGTAAGTTCAAAGTTTATTTTATTTAATATTTAATATTTTTATTTTTATTTACTGAATATTTTTATGTCATATTAATTTATAAACTTAAAATCTTATTGGATTTATATGATATTTGACATTATGATACGACACTCCAAGAGTGAATCTCGTAACCTTAGTACTTTTACACGGGTAATTTATTTTCTACTATTAATTTTTATTTAATAATAGACTACTAAATTTAAAATTTCCTATGGATTCACATCGGACTCACCGGATTATATTATAACTGAGACACTCTTATACTTGGGAGTAAATCAAACACTTTTAAGTCGTGTCACCACAAATAAATCATGTAACTACTAATCGTCAAAGATACAAGATCATGCAAGTTAGTTGCTTCAATATCATGAAAAAAATGTAAATGTGAAAATTTTATCATCCCAAGTTCATGTAAGATTTTGGTAAATTATTCTTTGCAAAGGGATTTTGTGAAAATGTCTACAAGTTATTTTTCAGCTTAAATAAGTTCTAATGCAATGTCCCCTTTGAACATGATCTCTTAAAAATAATGTCTAATTTCTATGTGCTTGGTCTTAGAATGTTGAATAGGATTCTTTGAAAAGTTTATAGCACTATTGTTATCACACACGATAGGTATATGATCGAGATTAATCTATATAATCTCTAAAGGTTGGTTTCATCCAAATAATTCACTACGACAATTACTGTGATGATATATTCAACCGGTGAAGTTGAAAGTGCAACTGAATTACTTTTATTAAATCGTGAAACAAGTAAATGTTCTAGAAATAAAAGGTGCCACTAGTACTCTTTCTGTTGACTTTATAACCAGACAAAGTCGGCATCTAAGAGGCATGTTAAATCGATATGTGTTCCCTAAAGATATCAAAGCCAAGATTAATGGTTCCACACGGATAACTAACAATTCTTTTAATAGTAAGCAAATGAGATTCATTGGGACACGATTGAAATATTACACACAAACATACATTAAACAAGATATCAAGTTCCTATTAGAACCCAAGCCTTTCTAATGCCAAGATAAATATTTTTCTTAATTGGGCATGGATAGCTTATATGACAATTTCCATTACAATAATTGCAAATGATTTGACACTCACTAGTTGAGGCACTCTTAACAAAATTATTTTTGTTATATTTATATTTTAAGTTAGACTTATAATCAATGTCTCCTTTGTTAAAAACACATTTTTCAGAGCTAAGCAATTTTTCTAAATTTTTTTACCATTTGTAAACTTTAAGAAAATATCTTTAAGGTCATTGTTCTTTTCTTAAGAGTTTCATTCTCTTTGTCAAATCATTAACAAATAAATTTTCATTCTTAAGTAGGGTATTTTGGTTTTCTTTTAATGAAATAATTTATCACGCAACATCTTATTCTCTATTTCAAGACATTTAACCTTTTCATTTAAAGAAATCTATTTTTTTTTAAATATCATTTTCATTTAAGAACTCTAACATTTTCTTCTTAAGAGAAGCATTTTTCAAACTAATTTTCTTCTAAATTATTATACAATTCTTTAAATGTCTCAAACAATTTATCATAAGAGAGAAGATCATTTACCTCATCAATTTTATCAAATGATTCATCTTCAATTGCCATAAGTGCCAAGTTTGACACTTCATGTGATTTTCTTTATCTGTTGATTCTTTGTCACTATCATCTTATGTTGTTACCATAACATTCTTCTTAAGTTTGTTGAAAGAAGATATTCTGATTTTATATGAGCTGGCTTCTTACATTCAAAGCAAAATAACTTGCTTTCTTATTCTCTTTTTGATTTTAAAGTTTTTGAACTTTCTTCGTTCACTTGGTTTATTGAAGAATCTTCTAATTTTTTGGCGATCATTGTAATATCTTCTATCTTCAAATTCACTTTCTTTCATCATCAGTCAAATCTTGAAGCTTTCTAGGTAATAATCTTCTTTTTAATGGATAAATATTCTTCAAACAAAAACAATAATAACTATAGTTTTACTTAGTTCTAGAATCGCCCCTACGTCCAAGCCTTCTAACTTATCCGAGTTTGAGGATTCCACTAAAATGATGCTTATATCTTGAAGCTCTAAAAATTACAATTGACTTCAAATCATCAATATACCTTTACAAATTCGAAGACATTTCGCATTTCTTCACTCAAGTATTTTCCATGCTTACTAATCACTCAATTGAAAAATTTAAATGAGGTTTACAAATATTACACTCTTTACAAGAATATATAAGTAAGTAGTAAGCTGCGATTGTGTATAAATTTATGTAGATAGGTTAAAGTTCAAGAG
>CM046812.1:16071709-16381050 GCA_025617385.1 Murraya koenigii
GTTTAATTTTACTATATTTGACATCCGAGTAATTAAGTCTGTAGGGGTGTTTTAACACCTAGTGCCCTAAGGCCAACTAGCCTGGGAGTCATTGGCCCAAAGCTCGCTATATGGATTGAAGATGTAATATTTTAAATTGTATGAATAATCTATTGTCTAATAAAGATATCATCTCTGATAAATCAATAGAATAAAAAATATTATTTTCTTTTAATGAAACCCCATAAGTATTGTGTTAATTTTTCGTGCACAAAAGAAGATTTGATGATATCTTGGATAATGAGTGAATGACAAAAAGCTAAAATAAATAAATAGGAGAATTTATTTATTTGATAGTTTAGAGGATAAATGAATAACTATTAACTTGCGGGTGAATTTTATAATTCTTAATTTAAAATAACGCTTTAATTGGTAGGGACTAGCAATAAGCTGGTTGGGGGGGAATGATTAGTATTAGAAAGTGTATATTTTATAAAGGTTTAAATTATTATTTTTTTCACTTAAAGTATTAATTAATGTGTACATAACTTACATTTTATTTTAATGTTTCTCATATGTGATTTTATGTAAATTATATTTTATTATGTTAATTTTTATCTTAATTGTTATATTTTGTTATTGTAGATATATTTTGAGAATGAAGAGAGATCAGAACTGAAAAATAAAAGGAAAAAAAAGAGTTGCTTTGTAATAATAAATAAATAATATATATTAAAAAATAATAAAAAAGAAGAGATAAAGAGATTGAGTGCATGACACTCAATCTCTCTCTCAATAATATATAATATATAATATTATAATAGTATAATATATAATATAATATTATAATAATAAATAGTTTTTTTCCGTATAAAAATGGAAGCATCGCAGAGGAGAAGGCGCGCGGAGAGAAGAAGAGAAAGAGAAGAAAAGAAAGAGAGGAAAAAGAAAAGAGAAAGAAAAGAAAGAAAAAAGTGAAGCTGAATCTTTTAAATTTTTTTTCTTCTATTGTTCAAGTTCTTAAAATTTTCTTGTAATATATTTTAGAAGTTTGTCAAATATAAAATATAAATATGAGAGAATATTATGAACATAATTTAAATTCTAAGAGTGAATCTTGTATCCTTAGTACTTTTTAAACAGATAATCTATTTTTTACTATTAATTTTTATTTAATAATAGATTACTAAATTTAAAATTCATGTAGTTCGACCCTGAACTCACCAGCGTTATATTATAACTAGACATTCTTATACGTGAGAGTAAATCAAACACTTTTAAATCGTGTCAAAAATTTTATTAGTCAGCATTCCAACAACATAATTTTTTTTTCCCCTATTTCAGTGAGTAGAATTTTCTGTGTAAAGATATAACATATGAATTTGTTATATTTATTTATGTAAATAATGAATTTAATAGGGGTTTATGTGATAAATTGAAAGGGGGTTTCTGTGATAAATTAAGAGGGGGTTTGTGTGATATATAATGAGGGGTCTAGTTGATATTTTGTGGGTGTTTATAAAAGGAGAAAGCCGGTTAAAATTTGGAGAATACCGTGAGAAAGAGAGAGAGGAGAGACCCGAGCCCAACCCGTAACCCGACCCGAACCCGCGAAACCGACCCGCCGGTTTCTCCCATTTCCGGTCACTTCACCGGCTGAGCAAGGTGTCAAACGGAAGCTTGTGAGCGGGCCGTCCACCCCTAGCCGTCCTTGCTGCCGGAAAACTCGTGGAACGCCGCCGGTGAAGCTCGAAAGTTCCGTGGGTTAGCGCGGACGATCGTCGGCGATTCCGGCCGTCTTTGGCCACGCCACCGGTTGCAAAAGCTTCCCCACCTCACCATCTTCCATTCCCGACCAGTCACGGGCACCGAGGAGGCCATTTTGCCGCCGTCCGATCACCCCAAGGAACCGCGACTTCACGAGCTCGATCCGGCTTCGCCGCCGCGCGTGGGAGGACACCACCGGCACCGTTGGACTCACCTCGACGAGAAGTGCCTAGTCCGAGCTTCCCCACTGCCGTTGGGTCAATTCCGGTCAATGTTGACCGTAGGGGCATTTTGGTAATTTCACGTGTTGAGGGTAATTTCGTAATTTTCAGCTTTGAGGGTGATTTTGTAATCTGAATTGAGGATAAATTGGTAATTTTGTGATGTTGAGGGTAAATTGGTAAATTATGGTAGTATAATTTCGGATATGTTATTAGTAAATCACGAATACGGGATTATTACGGTAAGCCGGGAAGATTGAGAGTTGTAATATTAGAACGAATATTTATTTTAAGCATTATTTTTGCGAGATTAGTTCGAATTATAATTATGGAAAGTAATTGTGTCGTTTCTGTAAATTAGGTAGATCTGCGGACGAGAATCTACCTGCGGACTTGGGTGATAGCCGAGTCTGAAATTGTCACTGTGAGTGGAATATATTAAAATTATTTGATTTTTATATAGTAGAGCTTGTTTATGAAATGAATATTTAAAGTGCTTTCGTTAAATGGTTTTCCGAAATAAATGTTTATTGCGTATAATTATTGTGTTAAGTTATATTTATTTATTTATGTCTCGTGATCGATTTTAAAATGCAAAAGAGATGATTGATTTCGAACATGTTTTAAAGTGCTTTTATGCGGATTTCGAGCATGATTTTAAGAGTATATGATTGATCCTGTTTATGATTTAAAATGTATATACATTACTTTTGAGCATGATTCAAAGTATTTATATGTTGATTTCGAGAATAATTTAAAGTATTTATATATGATCTTCGAGCATGATTTAGAATGTTTATACATATGGATTTCGAACATGATTTAAAGAGTATATGATGGATCTTGGACATGAGATATATTGATTTCGAGTATGATTTAAAGCATGATTTAAATGTATGCATATATAACGATTTTGATCATGTTTTTAAGTTTTAAGCAATTACTCGTTCCCTCCATATGAGATGAGATAGTAGGCCTTTGGGGCCCGTCTGAACACACATAGAGGCTTTGGGCTGTGTGTTTGGGCGCTTTCACCCTTTGGGGGCATATGCATGCATATTGAGATATGAGATCGGATGGTCCGGACACGATGTCGCAAGATGGCGCATCATAGCACGTCCGTTGAGATCCGGGTATGAGTTATGCTGATGAGCATGAGATGGTACGTCCTTTTGTCTATCCGTGTAGCTCCGGGCATGATGGTACTCAGATAGTACATCATTGCCGTCCGTTGAGGTCCGGATGAGACTAGATTATCCCCTGGGTATTTGTTTAAGGATATTTGTTTAAAGATATTTGATTTACTTAATGTTTGATATTTCAATTTGAGATGATATTTCAATATGAGATACTTTTCATTGATTTTGTGACAGTATCAGTTTTGCTTATATTCAGAATATAATTAAATTGAAAATAATTTTACATTCAAATAATTTTTTGAGAAACGTGATTATACAAGTGATGCACTTATTTTTGTAATTATTTTATATTTTAAAAATTAATATCCACTCACTGAGCTCACTGAGTTTTATACTCATTCCTATTTTATTATATTTCCCCCCAGGAGATTACAGGTACAATAGTTTACCCAGCAGCTGTACATAGTTGGAGTCATTTGGGCCACTGAGGTTGTTTGAGGCTATAGATAATTATTTTCTTTTAGTTAATGTATAATTATCATGTTTCGGATTTATACTAGGGATGTGATATATGAATTATGAAACGAGTGTATTATTGGATATGTTATCGGATGAGTTTGGGTTGATGCAGTTGATGTTTGATAAATGATTTGGGAGTGCTTGTGTTGTAATTGCAGGTTTGGAAATGTTATATATTTAGAGGAGGTTCTGTCGAAATTTCGGTAGAATTCTCATTAATAAGATGATTTTAATATTTAAGTTTAATTTCTTAAGATAGGTCGCCTCTGGGAATGGGGCGGGTTGTCTCAAAAGATAAATTGAGCTTGCCTAGTTATTTACATAAATGTTAAAATTAGAAATGGGGACGTATGTTTACTTAAGAGTGGAAATTTCACACTTTTTATAATTGTTCGGTGGAGACTTTTTTACAATCATTCGGTGGAAAATTGATGCTTCGTGCAATGTACATCACGTCAGTATGTGAAATCTCCAAAATAGTCTTGTGACCTCAACAAAAATTAACCTCTATTAATGAATAAGTAGAAACTCATACATTTGGTAAACTTTTGGTGTACCGCTGAAAAAATTCAAACTTTTGGTATTTTGAACATTGATGAAACCTTAGATTGATAATTTAGTTTGCATAGAACAATTGCCAATTGGAAAATGATTTTGGCAGAAGCAAGCAAGTTTTTTGGTTGAATCTCCTACAATTAGGCATGATTACTCTTTTGATGTTTGTTATATCTGTTTTGCAGGTGCAAGATATGGGCCTGTTCTGTTTCGTGTGCTGTTTGATGAGTGCCGCAAAGCAATGGATGCGGGAGTGAGATTGTCTCATCTAAAAAGAGTGCTTACTTACAGACCTTCAGAACTTATTGGACTCCTAAAAAGCAAAGCACGAGTGTTCTGCAGAAGTAGAGACATTATGAAGGTTTACTTTTTGAGTTCTCCTTAATTTGAGGATTTGGAGGATTTAACAGAGAATAGACGGTGAAGTGTTTCAATTTGATGAGTTAGTGATCCTTGTTCTCACTCTTTTTTCATTCTTCCTTTTAAATTAAGGTTGCAACAACTGCAGCAAATGGGGACAGAAAAATTGGGAGTCTCATAGTCAAGGCTATAGATAGAGTTGGAGAACAGGATCTTTTTGTAGTCTCTGTAAGCTGCTTTTAAAATTTTTGCATTCTTTTCTTTTCTTTTCTTTTTTTTTTTTTTGTTGTTAATTATTTGCTTATTTGACTGTTCCATTTTGATTCCTCTTATTTTTTAGATTGATTTGGTGCATTTCTGGGTACCTTTCTCTTTTCCTTTATTATTTTATTCTGACAAAACATGTCATTATCTGACCACTGTGTTTCTTGTATTCATTGTGATGGAAGTGGGAGGAAACATGGAAAAAAACTACCATTATTTCTTATTTAAATTTTATAAGATTGCGCTTTTACCAAACTGTAATAATTGTTAAAAACAGTAATGGTACTTTTCAATTATCCTTAACATGCGTCAATGTGTGGGGGATGTGATAACTGTCTTATGACATGTGCTTTTCTTCCTCCATGCAAAAGTCATGTGATTTAGTTAGTGGTATGGGTTCTCACTTTCTTTTCCATAAATTTTGAACTGTTTAAATATGAACAAGCTGAGATTCTTTTCTCCCTCAAAATTCCTATAGAAGTGGAGAAAATCTACTTGTGAATTGGATTTTGGTAGTGGAATGAAGACAAACTGGAACTTTGCATCTCCTTACTTCATCACCCATCAGGCAGAGAGAAAATGTGTAAGCATTTCAATATATCCATAAATCAATTCTATATATTTTTAATGACTCTTGGTGCAGCGGGAAGCAGTTAATGGGATTGCATTGGTTTTGGTTTTGCCCCATAAGTATTATGCTATATCATTATTATTAATTTTAACACATAGTGATTTATTGGGGCCAGGTTATGGAAAATCCATTCATATTAATCTATGGTGGTAAACTTTTGAACGACGATGTTATTCAGCGGGCAATTAGACTGGTATTGTATGATGATTTTGTGGAGAAGTGAAATGTTTGAATTTATATTAACCAATCTTACTTGATTTCCCCCTTAAGGGAAAACCTTTATTAGTTATTGCTGAGGATGTGGAAAGGAAAATGTTAGGATCTATTATGCTCGACCGTTTTTTTCATGGTTCCAAGGTAATTTTTTTTTTTTTTTAAAGTAGAAAATACTATAATTTGGTTCCTGTCGAAAATATATATGTTTTTATATAATTGGGTAGGACAAGATTTTATTTGGTTTGATCTTAGACATACATACACTCACCGGTGAAAATGGCAATGCAAATTTTCTAATACCATTAGATTACAAAAGAATACATGAGAACTTTAAACGACAATAAGAGCTGCTTACTTTTCATACTTCTTTCAACGATTATTAATTGTGTAGAATATACTTCCCATGTCATTTAGTTATGGTAGGTTTTTGAATTGGATGTAGCTTTGTATCGTCAAACCTTCTGCATTTACAAAAAATCTTGAGGAGATCATGCAGGACCTTGCAATTTTTACAGGAAGCGAGGTAGGTTCACATCATAATTTACCCTCTAATTTCCACTATGATGTAATACACAAATTAAGTACTACTGATATTCCTCTTTAGGTTGTAACTAGAGAGTTCGATATGAACTTACTGCCGAAAGTTCTTGGTTCATGCAAGGAGGTGGGATATTGAATGATGGATATAATTTTTTTGTTGTACCAGTCTGCCATGGGTTGTGTTGTTTGAAATGAAACACATTTTTGGCCCTCTCTTGTTTCAGGTTACAGTGTCAAATCAGGAGATGCTTATCCTTGGTAGGTCTAAAGACATTGAAGAAAAATGCAAACAGGTTGGCTGCGCATCTGGCCTGTTTTTAAACAAGGTAAATATCGGATTATCTTCCTCATGAAGTGACAATCTTCAAATTGCCCCACTCAGTGTTGAAAACCTTAAGTTACCCCCTAAAATTCGTTACCCCCCAGTTAATTTTAATGGCCAAAAGGCTAAAGTGGTAGAATTTGGTGGTAGTCAATGACAATTTTCTGCCTACTTGTTACTTATAATTAACTCATTAAAATTAAAATTAAAATAAGCAAAACCTATTATCATCATTAACAAAAATTCGACGCTTATCCAACTCCTTAAATGAAAATTTTGGACGTAAATATTTATTAATTTTCTTATGCAACCCTTTTATCCCATTTTATCCCAAACCAAGAGCTTCTTCCTTCACAAACAAATACAACATAGCTGCAACATTATCTTTGTCTCAAACCACCTGCGAACCCTAAGATCCAAACTTTTGGGCCGCCTTTGGTCAAGCCATAGAAATCCCTTGGTTGCGCACCCAAGTCATTCATAATTCACAGACACCTTAAACCCCATTGACGAACATCCTAATTCATGTAGCCATGTCGCCTGGCCATGGACTTGGGTGTTTATGTATTAAGGCTTATAGTGTTTATGAATTAGGTTTGATTGTTTCTGGAGAAATTGGGAATACAAATGCTAGAATTGAAGAAATTAGGGTTTGTTTAACTGCAAAAATTAGGATTTTATTTTTGAAAGGAAATTGAAGAAATTAAGGTTTGTTTAACTGCAAAAAATTCAACCAAACAGAATTCTGAAGTAGAACTCTTTTCTTCATCTTCTTTAATTTTCGCATCTTTTTCTAATAAGATTACAATATCATCAGGCAGCAAGTCAATTCTCGTGGCCTCAACCAAGCGTATCAGAATTTCTCTGGCCGATTGTTGGTTCTTGAAATTTACTGCAAAACGTAAGTCATCCTTTAATTTAACATAACCCTCTTGGTTGGTCAACCGTAGGGTATTCAAATATGCTTTCAAAAGCCTCCGCGCATGATCAGTCGACCTGAATTCATTCACCAGACAAAATTGGACCCCAGCAAACAATGGATTTTAGTTCCATTTGTTCAAGAAACTCACAGACACATTTCTGATGGTACCTTGTTCCATATCGTCCGGTTGGCCACCCAACCGCCAACTCGCTGCAGTGATGTTCTTGCATTAGCATTGCAGTTCCTTGAAAACATTGGCATTACGTACCATCTTCTCATCAGGCAGCTGCTTATTCCTCTTTTTCCAATAAAAATTCTTCTTATCAAGATAGACATAGTCTTCACTCCTTGTCTTAATATGAAGAGTCTTGACGGTATCTATTTTCTTTTGATCAGGGACCCATATGGCAACGCCAATAACCGATGAACCAATATCTAAGCCTAGGATCGACTTTGGCACAAGAGATTCTTCAGCTAACACCTTGTCTACCAACTCAACTTTGGTGAGGTGCTTTATTCTTTCGAATTTGGCCGATGTCAATCTACAAAACAAAAACAAAAGAGAAGAAAGAGAATAAATAAATAAACAAATAAATGATGCTAACTAACCCTAAATAGGCACTGGCTGGGGGATGTTTGGGGTCCTATTTAGGGTTGGACGTCGCTGAGGCATCTGGATCCCCATCAGCAGAGCTACATAATCTTCTGGAACCCCCAAATTCCCACTGTTGCACGATGAAAGAATCCAAGAACTGCTTTAAAATTAGTAAGGCTGGGTTTTCCAAACCAAGTAGGCATACATCCTAACATTTATGCATTGGGGTGCCACTAACAGATATCAAATAATAATCAAATACCAAATAATAATCAAATACCAAATAATAATCAAACTGTGACCGGGTCATGACAAATTTTCATTTATAATGGGAATTGACCCGGGTCATGAAGCGGGTGGGGCAAATTTGCAAGCGGTAAAAGGAGAGCATAAGATTATGAAGCAAAGTTGGTTCTTTGTTGAGCGACGTTGTTTTAGCGCACTGGATATGAAATGCATTTCTAGAATAATCTGTGAAGGACTTACGTTTGGTCTACAGTAACGGACCTACAGGTGGGCCTCTTATTTTTTCATTAACTTTATATAATAATTGAACTTTTATTTTGTTTTAAATATATCCCAAATTCATCAATTTAATATTATAATAAAGTTTTCATTTTATTTTAAAAAATATCCTTCATTCAATTTTTTTTTCTATTGAAATTGGTGGCTTATTTTATAAAATAATTAAATTATATACTTATTGAATAGAATGAAAACATTAAGGGGCTAAAATATTATTAAAGCTTTAATTTATTTTAAAAAAATTATAATTGAAAAAATGTCAATCTAATATAAAACTATCTCTGTTAACAAAAGTGCTTACAGAAACAACATATAGCAACACTTATCAACATTTTCATAAATTTTTTATGTGAATTTTGAGATTTCATTTATTAGTTACATTAATTAAGAGGTCAAGTTAGAAAATTAAATTGGACTATTTTGAGGAGTTTTTTTTATAGAAGAATCATCATCATCTGATTCTTTAAATAGAGTCAGAATGCTTGACAAAGAAACAATGACACACAAATATATTTTTACTAGGTTGAGTTTAATTTATTATTGAAACTTTTGACTAATAATATTTTTATAATTTAAAAAGATGAATAAATTTTATTGTTTAATTTATTTAAACTTGGAATTAATTGCTTGACTTCAGATATTAAAGTTTTACTTATGATATTTATTTTATTGTAATTACATGTATTGATTTCATTTAGCTCAAAATTCTTAATTGGTTTATTAATTCCTATATAATTACATGTTATTATAACTTGCAATATCAAATTCCATAATTGAAAAAGTGTTCTTATATTTAAATTGTCTTTTGTTTTCTATTCATTTTTTATGACTTTTTTTAGAGCACATATTTATAGGGATACGGTTATTTGTATCCCTTTTTATTTACTGCTCTTCTTTCTATTTATGAATTTTTATTCTTGATACGAATCCCGACAAGACCTGACGAAACCCTAATCAAATTAAGTTCCAAGATCGTTTCTAATTTCAGGAATTAAATGAAACCGCGACCCGTTGCTTAATGAAACAAGAATATTGGTATGTGAGGACGCTACAATCAGCTATAGATGATCTGATTCATAAGTCAATGATTGAACGCCACGAAAAATTTAATAAGTTCAAAGAGCTCGTTTAAGAACTAAAGAAAATTATTCTCTCAAGTAAATTGCATGAAAAACTTCTTCTTTTTCTTATTGAATGCGAATATATATATAGGTCACTAGAAATCCTAATCAGAAATAAATCCTAATCCAATTGAAATAATAAAAAATTCTAAATAAATCAAAATCTAATATAATAAAAAGAAAAGAATTCTTAATAAATTAGGATCTTAATCTAATAAAAAAAGAAATTATCTTGAATGACTAAATAAAATCAAAATAGTTGATTTATTGCCTCTTTTAAAAATAGAAATACTATCTAAAAAGATAGTGGCATATTTTTCATCCTTAATGCGCCGATTTTATAGATTTAATTATTCATAAAATTCAAAAGCTTGAATCACGCATTTCTTAGTCTGAATATCTTATGAGATTCTTTCAATAGGCCTCTATGAATTGGATTGATCACATGTTGCTTGAATCAGCCCATTAAGTGCTTCTTTGAATTTCTTTGCACGAGCTCTTGTGACGGGTCCGACAGGAACTTGTGTAGGATCTGAATATGCATTTCATATCCAGTGCGCTAAAACAACGTCGCTCAACAAAGAACCAACTTTGCTTCATAATCTTATGCTCTCCTTTTACCGCTTGCAAATTTGCCCCACCCGCTTCATGACCCGGGTCAATTCCCATTATAAATGAAAATTTGTCATGACCCGGTCACAGTTTGATTATTATTTGGTATTTGATTATTATTTGGTATTTGATTATTATTTGATATCTGTTAGTGGCACCCCAATGCATAAATGTTAGGATGTATGCCTACTTGGTTTGGAAAACCCAGCCTTACTAATTTTAAAGCAGTTCTTGGATTCTTTCATCGTGCAACAGTGGGAATTTGGGGGTTCCAGAAGATTATGTAGCTCTGCTGATGGGGATCTAGATGCCTCAGCGACGTCCAACCCCAAACATCCCCCAGCTAGTGCCTATTTAGGGTTAGTTAGCATCATTTATTTGTTTATTTATTCTCTTTCTTCTCTTTTGTTTTTGTCCCTGTTCTTAAAA
This sequence comes from Murraya koenigii, assembly GCA_025617385.1. Lineage (NCBI taxonomy): Eukaryota > Viridiplantae > Streptophyta > Magnoliopsida > Sapindales > Rutaceae > Murraya > Murraya koenigii. The sequence continues at coordinate 16,082,427 of CM046812.1, forward strand.
AGAACACTCATGATCTTACTGAAATTTTGGGTAAGAAGACAAAGAAGTCAACTTCAAATATTCAAGATCTTCAGAAAGAGATCAATGACATTAAAGATGAGATCAATGACATTGAATGAACAAATTAAATTTTTTTTTAGTAATCTATCATCATAGCAGTACTGGCTCTTGTCTGAAATTTGACAAACAAGCCAATAAAAAAAATTCAATAAAACAATTCTTTGTAATTTACACTCACTAATTAATTAAGAAAATATAATAGATTTAAATTTTATAAAATCAACAAGGCGAGATAGAAATAAGAGGTGTCTAAAACTTTAAACTTTTAGGATTTGATAAATAAATTTAAATCTAATGCTGGGCTGAAATTTTTATAATATTCTGCCACGACATGTGTTTGGTTATGAATTAATTACTTTATTTTTTTACCCAATAACCACCTATCACAAAGTATTGAATTTAAATCCTTGATGATTAATTCTCACCATGTAAGAAAATTAACAGCGAAATGACGATTCAAGACTTAAATTGATGACATTGTTGAAGTAAAATTAGGGTTTATAGTATGAATGTTGTGAATGGATGTTAAGATTAGCATCATTTCTTATTCAATTGAATAAGGTTTCCCTTAATAATCAATTCAGTCACGAGCATTTTAGTGATATAAAATTTTATTAAAACTTAAGTTTACAGAATAATTTTTAGAGTATAATAAGTTAATAACTCCATCCAAAAATAAAATAATGAATATTAATCAGTTTCAAGTGTTATTTAGCAACGAAAAAAAGGGGAATTTGAATTATATTCCCAACCAAATCTAATAATAATACAATATTAGTTTGTTAGTGTGTTCTTGTAAGACCTTCTTTTGTTTAATAGATGTTCCAAAATATAAAAAAAAAAAAAATTATAACGAACATTAAGGATAAGGAATGATAACGACTCATTAATGGTGGTTTTAAAGTAGGTATATCATGTGCAAACAAGATTTTTTCTTCTTTTTTTTCCCTTTTTAATATTTCATAAAAACAATATATTGTTAACACGCCACTGATTGTCTTATTTATTTCAATAATGATTGAGATCTCCGCTGAGTCTCAATCATTATGTATCATCTATATATTAAAAAAATAAATTTTATAATTAATAAAATTAATATTCTATAATTTACTATGAGAATGTTATATTAATTATAACTACAGTTGAAGATTAATTATTAGAATCCTCAACAATACTTTATTTATTTATCAATCTTTCACTCACAATTTTTTATTTGTGAGTGAAGATTTATCATAAATCATAGGTGGTCCATAGGTGTCCACACTCAGGGACTAAAAATGATTTATTAAAACACACTCATGGACGACCTTAAAAATGTTAGTTATGGATGTATTTTGATAAATCATAGGCTTCATGATGAAATCCGATTAAACATAAATTAGGGAATAAAAGAATTAATGAAAATTAGTTACTATTATACTATTTAATAATAAATTGATTTTGATATTCATATATATGCTACTTGTCAAGAATTATTAAAATTTAAAATGCTGGGTTATTTCTAGTCATATTGTTCATTCAATTTAAACTTTAATAAAATAAATTTGAGATATCGGTTGATATGAATAAACTAATTCCCATCTATAACAGCTGTTGTTCATAATCCTTAATTACTATTAATATTTCAATTATTATGATTAATTAAAAGAAAATTGAAACTACTGTTTCTATTAAGGTGATAACTTATTTAAAAGCAAGATTTGAGATTCCAGCTTCTAATAACTAGACTTGTTTTATTTGGATGGAAGTTAAATTGTTTTAATGAGGATGCTCGGTGACGAAAGGGCATGTGAAGATCACATCACATGTCACAAGTGATACTCGGCAATTTGATTATAAACTCCACGACACTTGGAGAAATATTATGAGAAATTTATAAAAATAATCAAAAAAAATTTATAAATATCTAAAATAACCAACTAAATTTTTTCTATCTTCTTTGCCATTTACCATTTTTTTTTTTTTGCTATAACATCCTTAGCATTAAGACTATATGAATTTTCTATATTTTCTGACATGTCAAAACTTTTCAAGACTTTTCAAATTTGCATATATACTTAGAAGAAATTAATTTTGATAAAACATTTCGGTTCAATTTCCTTTAGATATGGAAAATATTTTGTGGGACCAAATATAAATTTGAATGCTATGATCATAATAAACTTGAGTTTTCAAATGTTTGACCATGCATAAATCTAACAAACTAGCTTTATAAGAATTATGAAAATGAAACATCACCCAAGTTAGTGTTTTTTATATTTGAGTCTTGATTTGATGACTATGTCCATGTGTCATTTAAACTTGATCTCACATGAATAACTTTTGACTTTCAACAATTAATGGGATTCAAAAGTATTTTTCTATATTACCCTTACCATGTTATTTGTTATCATCAAAATCAAGATTTGTAAAATACAATCGCTTTTGCATATCTTCCAAACTGAAATCTTCTAACTTACAAAAGTTTCTTTCGATAATAATTCCAACTTTTAGGCAATTTTGCAATTACAACCCTTACTTGGAACAATTCATGAAAAGTTAATTTCGATTCTCGAGGGTTTGCAACTATTACTTGCTTGCAATTCATGGATTTAATCCATAATAAATATAGTATCAATCATTGTGACTTCAAAGTATTTGAAAATTAGAAATTTATACATACCCATTTTTTCTACTTATTTTTTCTGTCGTGTATTTATGCTCCAATTATTTCCATATTCATCTTGGAGACTTGGCATATGTGTAAAGATCGAATAAATGATCAAAAAGAGTATTGAGAATGTGGCCTCTACAAATAATTTTATCTTCATCATGTTTCTTTCTTTTTTTTACGATGTCATTAGTGTCCTTGTCAATTAGAGGCGGCAACGGTTGAAGGTTTGGATGAAAACATAGGATATATTTAATACTGTAAGGAGAAATATAATCTTCACTTTCTAACGAGTGAAGTTTATGGCATTAAATTTGCCTAAATTCATAAAATGTTCATTCATTACTTTGAAAGCCATTGAATATGACATATTTTCTAAAATAAAACTTTAAGATTATTGAGGAAAAGAGGAATATATGTGATAGATCAATGGTTTTGAGGCATCATAAACCTTAAGGTTTATTTGCAAAAGTGCTTTTCTGCACATTACCTTCAAGATATAACAAAATCGGATTACAATTAGCAATACTGAAATATTCCCTAACACTCTTGTGAGAGATCATATAATGGTAGAGAGAGATGTAATAAAGGTAATGCTTTAAATATCAAGGAATGATTTCCTTTTTCTTGGTGGCAATGAGGTGAAATCAAAGACTTATTTGTTGATGCGGTTTTCTGCTTGCTCTCGAGTAGGGTCATAAACTTGTGCTCGCAGGATGCTCGAGCAGGAATCCTTGCCAATCTCAATTTTCCTTTATTCACCAGAACAGTGATTTCCCTGGGCCTATGCTCACAAAAAACAAGGTCAGGGGTCGCCAGATGTTTTTCTGGCGAAAACCCTCCGACGCTCAAGTCGGTAATCGGGATATTCTTTTTGTATCCCTCTTTGTTTGAGAGACCGGAGAAATAAAGTGATCTCTGGAATAAAGCGGCAAGAATAAAGAGAACTTAGAAAACCAAAAGGGGAAGAAGAAGAAGAGTCTCCAAAATCGAAACCCTCTCGACTTACCATTCGATTGATATTTATCCATCTGTTTTCCCGCCATTTTTCTTTGGGATCGGCCGTTCCCGTGTTAATGGTGTCTGGGTCCCTCTGACAGCCGGGATTACTGTGGCACACCCTGGGAATGCGGGATGTCATGTGAGTATGGGTTCCCACAGCCTAATGATAGTGTCGGACATGCGCGTACGAAATGATGACACTGTGGGGGCGTGTGCCGGCCATCGGAAGGAGGGGTCAAACTGTTTCGAATCGGCTATGCTTGAATCTTTCATTCTTTCCGTGCCGTTGCTGGCGTGATTGGGTCATCCCCAAGGGCTTGAAGACCTCGAGTAGAAAAAGGAGCTGGGGGTTCGACTAGCCTTGGGGTACTCGACCTTGACCAGCTTTGACGCCTAGTAAGGCCGTCTTCGTGCCAGCGATCAAGTCTTCTGCTCGAGCTGAGCTGTCCTCGAGGTCTTCTGTTCGAGCTGGGTTGACCTCTAGGGAGCCTGCTCGGTATTACCCAAACACCAGTCCCCTAGTTTATAGTCTTTGGAGTGAAGCGAGGCATGATTGGAAACTTCTTGTTTGGGCCGGCTTCCCTGCCTTTTTATCTTCTCATGTTGAGCTGTCCACCCTTTCTGTCATTTCATATTTAATGCGAGACGCGTGGATGGATTTGGGCCATTCATTTGAATTTTGAAGAGGCGGTTACTTGAACAGTCGCGTCCCTTGAGAGGCGTGCCGTCTGTTGACAAAACGTGCTTTCCCCTTTAAAAACCCTTAATTTCTTTACTGTGCATTCTATTTTCATTCTTTGTTTTAACCAGAATTAATTGTTTGCAAGTGCTTCTCATTTTCCTCCTTGCCGTCGCTACCATCTTCCGTCATCAAATCTATTTCAGGTATAAACCTCTCTCCCTCTTCTTGTTCTCATTTTGTTCTTCATTTTTTGGGTTTCTGGTTCTCATTTGGTAGATTGTGTCCATAGGAAATATGTCAGACACACAACAACCTCGTCGGATGTCGTCTGAAGAATCATCTTCTTCGAGTGACTCCGAACTAAATAGGATGGTCACAGTGAGAGACCCAAGCCCTGAGGGGGTTGTGGTTGTGGGGAGACCCGACCGCAACAAGGGGAGAGGGTTAGCCAAAGGTCAAAGGGTGGGTGGTTCCCCATTGATTTTATGAGGTGTGAGACTTCACACTCGGATCTGGACCGGCTCAAGGACACGTTCCACATACCGGCTAGTGTGGACCTGCGTGTACCCAGTAAGGGTGACATGCCCAGCTGTCCTTCCCGAGGGTATGTCACCCTCTATTTGGAGTGTTTCTGGTGGGGGGTTAGGTTGCCTCTCCAACCTTACTTTGTTTGGGTTCTGTCCAAAGTTCGTTTGGCTCCGGGGCAGTTGAACCCCAATGGGTAGAGAGTCTTGTCTGGTTTGTATGTGTTGTGGAGGTGGTGTAACTTGGGTGAGCCGTCGGTAGAGGAGATAAAGCATCTCTACCAATCGAAAAGTTGCCTCAAGGATGCTGGCTGGTACTACCTTGCCTCCAGTTTGAAAGGAAGGAAACCCATTACCGATCTCCCCACCTCTGGTGGCAACTGGAAGGGCAAGTTTTACTTTGCCGGAGGAGATTGGGGGCAAGCTGCTTCTGCCTCTAAAGGGGTCTCTCCGATTCCTCTCATTTCTGCACCCCAGGTCGTCTACTGTTCAATGCACTTTTACTTTAATTTATATACTCGCATTTTTTCTCACCACTCTATCTTGGTTGTTGTTGTAGTATCTTGGAGTGCTTCTTATTGGATTGGGGAGGAGCTTCAATTGCGCGTCAACACCGCTCTTGACAACGCGAGTTCGTGCAGGGAGCTACTCTCAATCCATACCTTGCCTCCCAAGAGGAGATGAGTGGTGTTCTTTCCTGTCTGAAGAGGCCTATGAGCACCTCGGATCGTTTGAGCAGCTCTTCTGCTCCAGCGAAGCTGTCTCGAACCGACACGACCGCCTCGTCGATTAGAATTACACCTTCTACTCGGGAGCCTGAGCTAGCAGCAGAGGGTGCGACCCAAAGGGGCTCGTGCAGGACGTGAACAAGAGCAGCAGCAGCCTGACATTGTCGACCCCTACGTCAAGGACTTTGCGAGGCAAATGGAGGAGAAGTTCTTGAAGGGAGTGGAGGCTTCCAATGCTAGTGATCTGGCTAGCCTACTTCACCGCCTCTCCTTTCACGTCACGGCTGCCCCCACTACCTTTAAGACCAAGACCCTAGACTCTGAGAAGAAGGTCAAGGCCGAAAATCAAAGTTTAAGGCAGAGTCTCGAGTAGAAAGACGAGGAGGTCGCGAAGCTTCGTACAGAGATCTCCACCTTCGAGGAGAAGGCAGCCCTTTCTGAGTCCAAAGTACTCCAGGTCGAAAAAGAGCTGTCTGCGGTCCGGGTCAAGCTGGTGAATGCTTAAAAGGATTTGAACGTGCAGAGGTATTCTTTTGAGAGGACTTTGGAGGCAGAGACTTCTCGTCTTCAAAGGAAGGTAGACTCATTGGAAGGCCAGCTCGCGACAGAATACAATGATGGGGTAACTTTCAGCTATGAATGCCTCGTGTCCATCCTGGGCAAAGAGTATCCCGACGTGGATATGTCCAAGCTCGAGGCGGGCATTGATACGTACATGCTCTAGCACGATGCCCCGAATCAAGAGCCGAGAGTTCCCCCAACTCAGGCCCCTGCAGGGACTGAAGAGGCCGCTCCTCCTACTGCCGAGATCCCCTCCGTTGCTGTTGCCGTCACGGAAGGCGCTCCGTCCTCCGAGGACCTAGCCCCCACTGCTAGCCCAGATGATCAAGCCACTTGACAACCATTGTTTTTTTTGTTGTACTTGTACTTTATGACAAATAAATGAAGAACATGCATTTGTTATCTTGCTCTTGTGTTTACATCTATATTTTTTGCCTTGCATTTTTTCTATGAGATTAACTCCAGGCCTTTGCTAAGTAAACTTTAACATATTTTAGGCCTTTGCTCTGAGCCAATTCTGCTAATGCCCTCTTATGGCTTGTGCGTGATAGTGTCTTGCCTTAAGTTAGGCCTATGACCTCTGTTTCTTTAGTAGGCTTGTTCTGTTCGAGCTCACATTTGGCTCACACTTGGCATCATCTCGCCTTAAATTAGGCTTCGAGACTCATGACTTTTGCGTTTCCTCTTCGAGCTTATCCTGCTCGAGCCTGTATTTGGCTCACGCTTGGCACCATCTCGCCTTAAGTTAGGCTCAAAGACTTCTGGCCTTTGCGTTTCCTCTTCGAGCTTATCCTGCTAGAACCTGTATTTGGCTCACGCTTGGCACCGTCTCGCCTTAAGTTTTGTTTAGAGACTTCTGGCCTTTGCGTTTCTTCGCGAGCTTATTATGCTCGAACCTACTTTTGGCTCACGCTTGCCACCGTCTCGCCTTAAGTTTGGCTTAGAGACTTCTGGCCTTTACGTTTCTTCTTGCTCATAAGCTTTAACTTGCTCATATTGAATTAATATTTGAAGCATTTTTCTTGCTTTTATTCATGTTCAAGATTTTATACACCTCTACTTAGGGAGAAACTGGACATCAATACTTGCAATACAAGGAAACTTACTGAAAATACTTCATCAAATGTTGTGTGTTCCACGGCCTCTTGACCTCTCATCTATCGAGGTAGGTCAATCTGTACGCTCCTGGTCCGGCTATTTGAGTGACCCTATAAGGGCCTTCCCAGTTCGGGCCCAACACCCCTTGCCTGGGGTCTTTAATGTTCTGATTCACTCTTCTAAGCACCCAATCTCCCACTTGAAATCGGCGGATGTGTATATTCCGGTTGTAATAGTAGGGCACTCTCTGCTGGTATTCTGCTATCTTTGCTACGACCCTTTCCCTTTTTCTTCCAGCAAGTCCAAGCCCGTACACATCTGCTTATCGTTTTGCCCTTCGTTAAAGTGCTCTGTTCGGTGTGTTCCCATCCTTATTTCAGCGGGGACAACTACTTCATGCCCAAACGCCAAGGAGAAGGGAGTTTCCCCTGTGGTAGTTTTGTGCGTGGTCCTATAAGCCCACAAGACATCAGATAGCTCGTCAACCCAAGCTCCCTTCTGCTCGCCGAGTCCGGTCTTCAGGAGGCGCTTTATAGTCTTATTTGCAGCCTCCACTTGCCCGTTGGCCTGCGGGTGTGATGGTGAGCAAAACTTTAGCTCTATTCTCATGTTCCCGCAGAAGTCCATAAACTTGTGATTGTCAAACTGCCTCTCGTTGTTCCGTAACCAGTGCGTGGGAGATCCCGTACCTGCAAATCACATTTTTCCAAATAGAGTCAGTTGTTCTGCTTTTTGTAATACTACTCAAGGCCTTCAACCCATTTGGTGAAATAATCAATTGCCACCACGGCGTGTGTTGCGGATGCTCTTCCCTTTGGTAACGGTCCAATTAAGTCGAGCCCCCATTGAGCAAACGGCCAAGGTAAATTCATCACTGTAAGGTTTTCGGGAGGCTGGGCCATGTAGTTGGCAAAGATTTGGCAATTTTTGCAGCTCTTGGTCCTCTCTTGTGCATCTTAATGCATACAGGGCCAGAAGTATTCCTGCCTTAAGGCCTTGAAAACCAAAGACCTCGCGCCAGAGTAGTTCCTGCAGATCCCTTCATGTATTTCCCGGAGAACATAATCAGCTTCCTCTTGATCTAAACAGCATAGTAGTAGGAGAGTGTATCCTCGCCTGTACAATAACCCATCAATCAGCGTGTACCGGGCCGCTTTACCCTTTAGCTTCCTTGCCTGCTTCTTATCGGCAGGCAATACCCCTTTCTTGAGATAAGAAACAATTATGTCCATCCAGGTGCTACTCGATGATAAGCTCATCTCCTCGTCCTCTTGCACGATGCTCAAGCAGGTTTTGATTTCTAATGAAACAGACTTTGGCATTTTGGGGTCGAATATAACGGCCATTTGTGCTATCATCTCAGCTCAAAAGTTCATCCCTCTTGCGATCTGTTCCACTTCAACCGTTCAAAATTTCTTTATCAGCTGCCTCACTTTCCAAAAGTAGGCTTCCATCTTCTCGCCTTTTGCTTGGAAGCTTTCATTAAGGTGATTTGCCACCAGCTGAGAGTCTATTCGAAGCTTTACCTCCTCTGCTTTTACTATCAGGGCGAGCTTCAATCCAGCTATTACAGCCTCGTATTCGGCCTGGTTGTTGGTGGCCTCAAATTCCAACTTTACGACGTATTGCACCTCCACCCTTTTAGGGCTGAGAAGCACAACTCCTGCTCCTGCTCCCTGATCTCCACATGACTTATCCACCGTGATTGTCCATGCGTTGCTTAGGGCAGAGGGGCCTGATGGGTGCTCGTTGCCCATTTCTTCGTTCCTCTCTGTGCATTCGACCACGAAGTCAGCTAAGGACTGTGCTCGTATTGTTGTTCGGGGTTGGTAGCCAATGTCAAACTCACTGAGTTCTACCGACCATTTCACCAACCTTCCGGAAGTCTCTGGCTTGTGGAAATCTGCCCGAGCAATTGGTTTTGACAAACTATCACCGAATGTGCTTGGAAGTAAGGTCTCAACTTCCGAGCAGCTGTTACTAGGGCCAGTGCCCATCTCTCCATTGGCGGATATCGAGTTTCTGCTCCCAACAAGGCTCTGCTCGTGTAATAGACGAGGTATTGTACCCCTAACTCTTCCCTAACCAAGATTGAGCTCGTTACCCATTACGACACCGCCAAGTATAAATACAAAACCTCTCCTTCTCGAGGTGTTGACAGTAGCGGGGCTTTCAGCAAGTATTCCTTCAGCTGTTGGAACGTCGCTTCACATTCTGGTGTCCACTTTATCTTTCTACCTTTTCTCATCTCCCGGAAGAAGACGTGGCATTTGTCCGTTGCTCGAGAGATGAATCTGTTCAGGGATGCCAGTTTTCCTGTAAGGCTTTGTATTTCCTTGAGAGTACGCGGGGACCTCATCTCCACTACTGCTCTTATCTTTTCTGGATTGGCTTCAATTCCTCTATGACTGACCATGAAGCCCAAGAATTTTCCCAAACTAACTCCAAAGGCACATTTCTCTGGATTAAGTTTCATCTGATACTTTCTTAGGAGCGCGAAGGTTTCTTCCAAATGCTTTACATATTCCTCCGCGTCCTTTGACTTAGTGATCATATTGTCCACGTAAACCTCCATTGTGCGGCCGATCAGCGGCTTGAAGACCTTGTTCACCAGTCTCTAGTAGGTTGCCCCCGCATTTTTTAGGACGAAGAGCATGACCTTATAACAAAACAAGCCTTGGTTGATGATGAAGGCCGTGCATTCTTCACCCGGCCGGTACATAGAAATCTGGTTGTAGCCCGAGAAGGCATCCATGAAGCTGGTTTATCTTAGGTAATGGGAAGCTATCTTTCGGACAAGCTTTATTCACATCCATGAAGTCCACGCACATTCTCCATTTCCCATTTGCCTTCTTAACCAACACTACGTTTGAGATCCATTCAGGGTAGAAGAATTCCCTTATGAATCCTGCTTTCAATAGCTTCTCCACCTCAAAGTTCATGGCCTCATACCTTTCTTGGTTGATACATCTCCTCTTCTGCCTTACCGGCTTTGCGTCCTTCCGTATTGTTAGCCTGTGGTACGCCACCTCCGGGTCAATCCCGGGCATATCCTCGTGTGTCCAAGCGAATACATCACAGTGTGCTCGCAAACACTCGACCAGGTTCTCCTTCAACGACCCGTTGATGCCCGAGCCGATCCAGACCTTCTTCTTATGGTCATCCGACCTTATTCTGATTTCCTCCAATTCCTCAGTGGGCTTCTACCTTCTATTCTTCGACTTCCCCCTTGAGTCTAATGACGTTACCTGCATAGTTTCCTTTGCTGCCACAGCGTAGCAGCTCCTCGCAGCCCTCTGATTTCCCTTGACAACTTCTACTGCCCCATTCACTCGGTACTTCAAGGCTAAGTAATGGTTGGACAATATCGACTGGCTGATCCTCATGAATAGCCCACCCAGTATTTCTTAGTAAGGGCTGACTTCATTTACCACCACGAAATCCAACATCATGTTCTATTCAAAAGGCCTCGAGCCCATAGTCACAGCTAGTCTGATAATTCCCAGAGAGGTCAATCTTCCTCCTCCAAACCCTTTTAGGGAGGTGCTCGTCCGTTCAAGGCTTCCATCTACTATTCCCAAATCATCAAGTGTGGACTTGAAGAGAATGTCCACCGAGCTTCCCGAATCCACCAGTATTCGGTCAATCTCCTTATTGATAACATTTGCCTTTAAAACCAAGGCATCTTCGTGGGGGTATAGCACCCCTTCCTCGTCCTCATCCGTCCACATGATGGGCACTTGACGCACCTTAGACTTCTTTGTAGCAGGCACGGCGAGCAGGACCTCTCGCCCCACAGAGGCATATCTACAATAATTCTTTCGGGCTCTGTTCGAATTTTCTGTCATCGTCAGTCCTCCCGCGATCACCCTTGTGGCTGGCGGCTCAGGATCCAAGCTGCAGGCTCTGTTATCTTCCTCTGGCTGCTGTTCGACTACCGGATGGTCCCCTTTAATAAACTCGTCTAAATACTGGTTTCTAACCAGGTCTTCCACCTGGTTCTTCAAATCTCGGCATTGCGACGTTGAGTGTCCATGGTCACCGTGGAAGCTGAAAAACCGCCACCTATCCCTTCTGCTGGCTGGCTGGCTTAGACATTGGTGTCGGAGGACTCAGCAATCCTTATTCCTCCGCCACTTGGAATATTTCCTCGAGCGACACCTTCAATAGTGTGTACTATCCGTATGAGGGGTTTTGTTCAACCATCTATACCGCCCTATCCTGAGGAAAGCTTCCCGGAGGTGGGGAAAATGGGCGGTCAGCTCTGTTGTTGTTCGGCATAGGTCGGATGGGTGGCTGACTATGGGACGGGTGCCCATCTTGTTGCCGATGGCCCCTACGGTCCCGATCGGGGGACCTGCGAGGTGGAGCGGGAGCCATTCGTGGCTGGGGAGTTCTTTGACAGGGGTTATAGGGAACAATCCGATCCCTTGTTATCCTGGAAGTCGGTGTTCCCCGAGCAGGACCTTCTTTTTCTTTCCACTTCGCTCCACTGCCCTATTCGCTTCTTAGTTTCACGGCCTTTTCCTCTTCAATGACCATGTCCATCTTCACCTATTCGTACGCATCAGAATATGAACGGATCAAGGGACTTCGCAAGTTGTACCATGGCCTCCCCATCCTGATCCCATCCTTTAGCCTTCTCAGTGCCTGGGGGTGATTAAATGCCCTGATGGTTGGACAATATCGACTGGCTGATCCTCATGAACAGCCTACCCAGTATTTCTTGGTAAGGGCTGACTTCATTTACCACCACGAAATCCAACATCATGTTCTATTCAAAAGGCCTCGAGCCCATAGTCACAGCTAATCTGATAATTCCCAGAGAGGTCAATCTTCCTCCTCCAAACCCTTTTAGGGAGGTGCTCATCCGTGCAAGGCTTACATCTGCTATTCCCAAATCGTCAAGTGTGGATTTAAAGAGAATGTCCACCGAGCTTCCCGAATCCACCAGTATTCGGTCGATCTCCTTATTAGCAACATTTGCCTTTACAACCAAAGCATCTTCGTGGGGGTATAGCACCCCTTCCTCGTCCTCATCCGTCCACATGATGGGCACTTGACGCACCTTAGCCTTCTTTGCGGCAGGCAAGGCGAGCAGGACCTCTCGCCCCGCAGAAGCGTATCTACAATAATTTTTTCAGGCTCTGTTCGAATTTCCTGCCATCATCGGTCCTCCTGCGATCACCATTGTGGCTGGTGGCTCAGGATCCAAGTTGCAGGCTCGATTATCTTCCTCTGGCTGCTGTTCGACTACCGGATGGTCCTCTTTAATAAACTCGTCCAAATACCGGTTTCTAACCAAGTCTTCCACCTGGCTCTTCAAATCTCGGCATTGCGACGTTGAGTGGCCATGGTCATCGTGGAAGCGGCAAAACCGCCACCTATCCCTTCTGCCGGCTGGCTTAGACATTGGTGTCGGAGGGCTCAGCAATCCTCGTTCCTCCGCCACTTGGAATATTTCCTCGAGCAACACCTTCAATGGCGTGTACTATCCGTATGAGGGGTTTTGTTCAACCATCTGTACCGCCCTATCCCGAGGTGGGGGAAATGGGTGGTTAGCTCTGTTGTTGTTCGGCATAGGTCGGCTGGGTGGCTGACTACGGGACGGGTGGCCATCTTTTCGCGATGGTCCCTACGGTCCCGATCGGGGGACCTGCGAGGTGGAGCGGGAGCCATTCGTGGCTGGGGAGTTCTCTGATAGGGGTTATAGGGAACAATACATTCCCTTGTTATCCTGGAAGTCAGTGTTCCCCGAGCAGGACCTCATTTTTCTTTTCTCTTCGCTCCAGTGCCCTATTCGTTTCTTAGTTTCACGGCCTTTTCCTCTTCAATAACCATGTCCATCTTCACCTGTTCATACATATCAGAATATGAACGGATCGAGGGGCTCCGCAAGTTGTACCATGGCCTCCCCATCCTGATCCCATCCTTTAGCCCCCTCAGCGCCTGGGGGTGAGGGGGCTAAAGTAATATGTGGTATAATTTGAAAGAGACTGTTCCACACGCATGCTTGCCAAACAAATTGATGTTTTGTACTGCTGTTCATTTTTTTTTTTTAATTCTAAATCATTTCATTTTGTACAATTGTGTTACTTATAGAAGAGAGCTCAGCAATTTAGATATCTTATTATTGGACAACGATTAATAAGTGAATTTTTTTTTTTTAATTAATCTATAGGGATAAAGAAGTCTAGTCTAATTAACGAAAGAGATGTAAGACAATATTTTAGGATTTTAAAACTTTATTATTTTAGGTTTTTGATATTTTATTTTAATTAGAATAATTATGGTATGTGTTTTATTCTATTATTTTTAGTATAATTGTAATTTAATTTTTATTTTTAATTTAATTTTGGAAACTAAGTTTCCTCTATTATAAATAGAGATGTCTCATTATTATTTTCATAACTACAACCCTCTTTTATAATTTCCTTTGAGATTATCTATCAAAATCTTTCTTGTAGAGTCATTTGAATTAAGCGGCATCTAATCCCGTTTAGCGTATTATTAAAATCCCATTGAGTCATTCGGGCTAGAATGTGATCTAATCAATCTTTGATTAGAGCATGACCTAATCACCTTGACTTAGTCCAGTTCAAAAATAATATATAATATTTATCTACCTTATCAATTTCGCTTTTGCTACCTCACTCCGTTAGTTAATATCACAGTAGATCTATGTCAATCGCACAGCTTCTTGGCCACCATATTCATCTACTTATCCCTAAAAATAATAATAATAATAATAATAATAATCTCAAAATTTGAAGCCCTAGCTATCTTCACTACCTCCACAATCTAGCCACCATCACCATTAGCCATTGCAACTATCAGATTTAATTATCCATGGCCGACCAACTGCCAAACTTACCCTTAACAGCCACCTGTAACCACTGCAAAGTACCTGAAACTCTTGAATCCACCATCTACATTTGCTATAACCACTAGCCGCTACAGCAATCAAACTCACCACTAGCCTCTGCCCTTCATCAGTTGTGCAACCACATGTGAACAACCCAAATTCGTATACTCTACCACTCAACCCACTATCATTTTTAGCTTTACAACTATTAAATCGAGTCACCACCATAATCAGCAAGTCTTGCTGATTAAATCCCAACCACCACCAAGTCCAATTAGTCTCCGTAATCATCATATTCAAACCAAACTCGTGGCCAAACTTTAGCATTTTAATTCATCACTGCTATCGTAAGTTAATTGTGACCATCGACATCAGCTTACTCTCAGCCATCGTATCTTTTAGACTTAACTCCCTCTAGTCCTAATCATGGCCACCAGTAGCTAACCATTCTAAACGCAAGAGTTGAGACATAATTATAGTATTTCCATTAGTTATATTCTTAATATGAGAAAAAATAATATAGATAGAATATCAGGGTTCATATTGTCTCCTTTTGTTTGAATATATCTTAGATTTCAATGGAAATCTTGATGATATTTTTTATTGAATATACATGATCTTAGTGCCTAATTTGATTAGTGTCTCGTTAGTTTTTGGAGGGGTTCGTATCACTTGGTATCAGAGCAAAAGTTCTAATCAATTTTTATCTATCCTTAATTAGAGTTTGTGCCTTGTTTATTTCAATTCAAAAAAAGAAATCATGAACAGTGAAACATGAACAGTGTCGCGTGAACAGTTTTTAGGATTTCTTAAATTGACAATCTTGTGATTTATTTCCTTCAATCCGTAAAATTCTACCTATTCCTTACCCTAAATTCTTTCAATTTTCAGTTATTTAGTGTTTTAAAAAAAAGGCAAAGCAAAAAAAAATATAATGAAAAAAATTTTCAATTTTCATTATTGGTGTCTTATAGAATCCAAGTCTAATTCTTCGTTGTGTGAAAATTTTTGCCAAAAATATTATTATTTTGTGCTTTCAAAACCTAATTATCCGTGTTCGTTGTGGTCTCGCCTTTCAAATCCGAATCTCTTAGATATAATCTTTGTGAATTATTGCTGAAATCTTGATATTAGTTTGATTAGTTTTATAAGAACTAAGAGATAATTATTATGAGTAGAAAAATGCAAGAGAGTATGAGCGTATTAGAGGGTAAAAGCCAATAAATTTGATTGAAACACAAGTGGAATTGAGTGAATCATTCTCTTGAGTGAAACACATAAGGGAGTGAAGTGAGATCCTTTCCATATTATTTCTAATTTCTTTTTGCAGATTTCAACTATGTCTTAAGATGAAGAACAAAGCGCAAATGTACAGGATCAACAACCAATTATTCAAAAATTTCAAATTCAAGCTTTGATGAGGGAGATGACACGAATGATAAGGGCTAAATTAGAGCACATACATAAGCGTTTGGATCAAGTAGAGAACCCACGCGAAGGGCAACCATAACGCGTTCCACAATCACATAGAAGAGAGAGAGTTCCAAGTAGAGCAGAGGTTGATGACTATTATAGGGATGAGTATGGTGAAGGGGAGAATTCAGTAGGTAATCATAAAAGAGCTAGGCATCGAGATGATGGTGTGAGTGGCATAAAGATGAAAATTTCATCTTTTCAAGGAAAATCTGATCCTAAAGCATACCTTGAATGGGATAAGAAGGTGAAGTTTGTATTTGACTGCTACAACTATTTTGAGGCAAAAAAGGTAAAATTGGCTGTGATTGAGTTTTCTGATTATATTATTACTTGGTGGGATCAGCTTGTTATAACTAAAAGACGGAATGTGAAATGTCCCGTTGAAACGTGGAATGAAATGAAGACATTGTTGAGAAGGTGATTTGTACCTAGCTACTACTACCCATACTTGTACCAAAAATTGCAAAGTCTTACCCAGGGTAGCCTAAGTATGAAGGATTATTATAAAGAAATTGAGGTTGCCATAATTAGAACAAATATGGAGGAAGATAGATTAGCTACCACGGCACGATTCTCCAATGATCTTAACTAGGAGATTGCAAACATGGTTGAGTTGCAACATTATATGGAGATTGAGGAAATGGTCCACAAGGCCATCAAGATTGAGCAGCAACTTAAGAAGAGGGGTAACACCTGTGCAACCTCAAGCTTAAGTTCCACTCTATGAAAGCCGAGCTATGTAAAGCAAGATGAGATGCCACAAACATCTACTACACCTAAACCAAAATCCGAGCCCTCCAAGCCTAATTCACAAGGTAACATAATGACACCGACTATTAGGAATCATGATATTAAGTGTTCTAAATGTCGTGACAGGAGACACATAGCTAGTGAATGTGTGAATAAGAGAGTTATAGTATTACAAGATAATGATGAGATTGTAATCGATGATGAGGCAGAAGATAATAAGATGCCACTGTTGGAGGATGCTGAAGAAGAAGAATATGCAGTCCTTGATGAATTAACTTTAGTAGCTAAAAGAGCTTTGAGTATGCAAGTAAAAGAAGATGAAGCAGTGCAACGGGAAAATATCTTTCATACTAGGTGCTATGTTTAAGAAAAAGTATGTAGTATGATTATTGATGGGAGAAGTTGTACCAATGTTACTAGTACTATTATAGTGGAAAAGTTAGGGCTTCCAACACTTAAGTATCTACCGCCATATAAACTGCAGTGGTTGAATGACAATGGCGAGGTGAAAGTGAATAAACAAGTACTAGTGTCTTTTAAGATTGATAAATATGAAGATAAAGTACTATGTGATGTAGTACCAATACAAGCTGGACATTTATTACTTGGGTGTCCTTAGCAATTCGATAGACGTGTGAGGCATGATGGTTTTACTAACAAGTACTTGTTTGAGTTTAATCAACGCAAGATCACTCTTACTCTATTGATACCAAAATAGATTTATAAAGACCAAGTAAGCTTACAAAGAGAGAGGGAGTGAAAGAAAAAGAGAGTAAATATCATAGATATACCGAGCAAAAAGAGAAAGAAAAAGAAAAGAAAATTAGGGCAATTAAGAAAAAATTAGAGAGAAAATAAAAGAATTTTTATGCAATACCAAGTGAGATAAAAATAGCATTGTTTTCAAATCAGCCAATGATTGTACTTCTGTATAAAGAGGCATTTCTAAAAACTAACGAGCTTAACTTTATCTTACATATTTCTGTTGTTTCTCTTTTATAGGATTATGAGGATGTCTTTCCCTAGAAAACACCACATGGATTATCTTCAATCCAAGGGATCAAGCATCAAATTGATTTTATGCCTGGTGCAACCATTCTAAACCGACCAGTGTATAGGAGTAACCCGAGGGAAACAAAGGAGCTTTAAAGGCAAGTTAATGAGTTGATCAAAAAAGGGCACGTGAGAAAAAGCATGAGTTCATATGCAGTTCTAGTTTTATTAGTTCCTAAGAAATATGAGACATGAAAGATGTGCGTTGACTGCCGAGTTATTAACAACATAACGATAAAATATCGACATCTCATTCCTAGGCTAAATGATATGCTTAATGAATTGCATGGTTCTTGTGTATTTTCTAAAATTGATCTAAAAAGTAGATATCATCAAATTAGAATGAAAAAAAGAGATGAGTGGAAAACTGCCTTTAAAACAAAATATAGTTTGCATGAATGGTTAGTTATGCCTTTTAGTTTGACTAATACTCCGAGTATTTCCATGAGACTTATAAATCATGTCTTGCGGGCTTTTATTGGCAAGTTTGTTATTGTTTATTTTGATGATATTCTCATATATAGTAAAAACTTGGATGATTATGCAACATATTTAAAGTTTATTTTAGATGTACTTAGGAAAGAAAAATTATTTGCTAATTTGAAGAAATATACCTTTTGCACCAAGAAACTTGTGTTTCTAGGATTTTTTGTAAGTGCACAGGGTATACAGGTTGATGAAGAGAACATGTATGCAATCTAAGAATGGCCGAGTCCTACAAGTGTAAGTAACGTGAGAAACTTCCACAGACTTGCTAGCTTTTATCGGCGGTTTGTGAAAGACTTTAGTACGTTAGCCGCACCGCTTACTGAAGGAATCAATAAAAACATTGGATTCAAGTAGGGAGAAGAACAAGAGAAGACATTCCAAATGATCAAAGAAAAGCTAACCAAAGCCCCTTTATTATCCTTGCCTAATTTTAACAAAATGTTTGAAATTGAATGTGATGCTTCAGGTATTGGTATAAGAGTTGTTCTTATGCAAGAGAGCCGACCAATTGCTTATTTCAGTAAGAAATTAAGTGGAGCAGTTTTAAACTATCCTACTTATGATAAAGAACTATATGCATTAGTTCGACCATGAATCTTTAAAACAACTTAAAAGCCAACACAAGCTCAACAGAAGGCATGCTCATTGGGTGGAATTCATAGAGACATTTCCATACGTCATTCGTTATAAGCAAGATGGAAAGAAAAAGGCTTAAATTATTAAGCAGATACATGAAACGGCAAAGCTCAATATCGAACAAAGAACTGAGTAATATGCTAAACAAGCCAACAAAGGGCGACAGAAGCTAGCGTCTGAACCCAGCGATTGAGTGTGGTTACATTTGTGCAAGGAACAATTTCCAAAACAAAGGAAATCCAAGTTGCTACCTCGAGGGATGGACCTTTCCAAGTCTTGGAATGGATCAATGACAATGCATACAAATTGAATTTGTCTGGTGAGTACAATGTAAGTGCTACAGTTAATATTTCTTATTTATGTTCTTTTGACTTAAGTAAAGATTTGAGGACAAATCCTCTTCAAGAGGAAGGGAATGATGAGATTATATATAAGGATGGCACAACCATGTGGAATAAACCATATTCAGATCCTATGCAAGTTCTCGTCGGACCAGTCACAAGAACTCGTGCAAAGAAATTTAAAGAAGTACTTAATGGCCTGATTCAATCAACTTGGGATCAATCCAATTCATGGAGGCCTAATGAAGGAATCCCATAAGATATTCAGACCAAAAAATGCGTGATTCAAGCTCTTAAATTTTATGAGCAATCAAATCCATGAAATCAGCGCATTAAGGACGAAAGGCATGCCATATATTTTTAGATAGTGTTTCCATTTTTAAAAGAGGCAAAAAATCAGCTATTTTGATTTTATTTAGTCATTAAGATACTTTCCTTTTTATTAGATTAAGATCCTGATTTATTAAGTATTTTTTTTTCTTTTTTTATTAGATTAATTCTAATTTATTTAGGATTCTTTTCTTATTTCAATTGGATTATGATTTATTTCCAATTAGGATTTCTTGTAACCTATATATATATATATATATATATATGCATTCAATAAGAGAAAAAAGTAGATGTTTCTTATGCAATTTACTTGAAAGTATAATTCTCTTTAGTTCTTAAATGAACTCTTTGAACTTATTGGATTTTCCGTGACGTTCAACCCTTGACTTATCAATCAGACCATCTATAGCTAATTGCGGCCAACGTTCTTGCTTCATTAAGCAATGGGTCGCGGTTCCATTCAATTCCTGAAATTAGAAACAATCATAGAGCCTAATTTAATTAAGGTCTCGTCAGTTCTTGGCGGAGTTTATATCAAAGAAGCTTGGGAGTGATTCATTCGTGCAAGAGTCATCTTTTCGAAGAATTACTTCTAAGTGTGGGAAAACATGAAGCATAGAGAATTTCGGGTTTCAAGCACGATTGATGAGTAAGGCTCCAAGTTCAAGCACCAAGATACATTAATACTCTATTTCAAGTTCTATCATCCAGATAAACTCAAGGATGAGTTTTATTTTAACAGGGGGAGATTGATGTAGAACATTATTTTAGGATTGTGTGGCAAGGAAGATCAATGATAATGCTTATGTGCTCCAACTGCAGAAAAATGGGAATATCTCTCACACTTTTAACATAGTTGATTTGTTTGAATATCATCTAGATGATGATGAGTTGTATAAGCCTTACTCGATGACGAGTTCTTTTCAAAATAAAGGGGATTGGTGTATGATGGTTGCGTAGGAAGAGCATGATATCTTCCAAAGGTCATAACATAAGCTATAGGTGTTCGTTTTAGGCATATCATATATAGTTTTGAAGCTTGCAATGAGATAAAACAAACTAAAAACCATTACACCGCTCTGTCTCATGGTTGAACAAAAAATTTACTTCTTTCCTGGTCATTTTTTAATTTTAAGTTATTTTTCTATTTTTCTTGTTCTCTTTAGGATTTGTTTTATTTTAATATCGATTTGGCACCGTTTGTTTTGATTCCTTATTTAGATTAGGAGAATTTTATAATAAAATAAAATTTCAAGTATTTTCTTATTTTAGTAAATTTTTTATTTTTCAAGTTATTATATAAAGGGGCCCAAAACCCTTGTTTTAAAAAAATAGTGATTATATGACTATTACTAATGCTACAATAGATTACAACTTACAATCAAATTATATTACTGGGAGTCATGTACATTTTAACATTTTCACATCATCAAAAAAATATAATTTATATTTAAAATATTAATAATTGGCAGTCCTTGATTATTATTCAAGTGAAAAGAAATCGGCATAAATGTTTTGAAAATAAAGAAAAAGTTTTGTTACAAAAGTGGTAAGAACTTAGTAGAGGTTTCAATTGTTTTATGAAATTGACATTATAGATTACAGTAACAACTACAATCATGAAATTATAGATTAACTAAAGATTAAGATTACAGTAAATCAATGCCTATGAGATTTAATAAGTCTGACAGTTATTACTAGGTTAATTAAATCTCATATGTAATCTAGTTCAATGTAGTCATACTACATCAATAAATTCATACATGATTAAGATAAATCACTCAATGAATTTATTACAGTCTATACCTAAATAAAGTGCTCAACTTTATTTATCAACTGCGAACTTAATTTATTTAATCATAAGATAACTTGTATTTATGTCTTCTGCGAATCCACATAGTGATCGCATAAATACATATAATATGATTAAATGAACTTTATTCAAAATATTAATGTAATTTAAAATATCTGAATAAATACGTCAAATATTTTATTAATAAAAAATTAATATACTTTGAAGAGCATATAATCCCAATAAGTGATGAGCATCTATCACCAAGTGGAGTACTTGAGAGCATTTTAAAGGTAAAAAGGGCTGATTTTTGGCCTTGTTGAATGTGAATGTGCTGCAATGCTGATTCCTGAGACACTCAAGCCAAATTAAGCTTAATTGTAATCATCATGCATGTCTAATCTTTATCTTACATTAAGTAACCGTACTTTTTATTTGGTTTTAATTGCTACTTGCTCCAAAAAATTGCTACGTTTTATTTGGTTTTAATTGCTAATTAATTTAATAAAGAGTGGGAAATTGATCATGTGAATGGGAACAGTATTGATTGTGATGGCTACTTTTGAATGAATGATAAATGCAGCATGCTTATTTTTATTTATTTTTCTACATCACATGTATATTATTCACATTCACGTCCCATATTGTAGTATATAGATTATTATTATTATTATTATCATTATTATCATTGCGCTTTAATATTTTTTCTAAGCCAGCTTCCTTCCGAAAATTTCTGGACTGAAATAAATATGAGAAATCTACAATAATAACCACAAAAATTTTGCAACTTTCGAAAATAACCCTTCAAGTTTATTTCTTTCAAAACTAGCCAAAACATACCAAAACAACTAAAACACCCTTCCTATAAATATATCAATAAGGTTCAGAACAACCAGAAAAATATAAAATTGATAAAAATATTGCAGAAATTAACGAATTAAATAAACAAATGATAATACATATTAAAACAATAATAGAAGAAATTAAGCTTCTAAAGATTGAAGTTTTTGAAATAAAAACTAAGTTAGAAAAGAAATCAACAATTTTAGAAGCACAAAAAGAATTAAAAAAATCAATTAGACATAAAGACAAAATACAATTTGGAGAAGTAGTCAAGGGATCATTTGATGAAAGAATAAGAACTACTGTTATGCTAGAAATATTAAGAAGAGAGGAAGAATATTAAAGGCAATTACAAGAAACAATAAAAAGATCAAAAGAAAACACACCAAAAAATAAATCAAAAGAAAAAATTGATATAAAACAAAAAGGAATAAAAATTGATGAACCTAAAGAATCAAGTTCAAGTAGTAGTGAATAATGGATAATTTAGAAGAACAATTTGATAAATTATCATTAGAAAATTTAGACCTAGAAACACTAGGATTTGATGTAAATATGAATGTTGGAGCATCACCTACTGAACCAAGTATAAAATCTGAAAATCCTAATATAGTAGTCACTGATAAAGGAACAAGAGCACATAATCAGATAATAGCATCTAAAAACCTTATTATAAAATGTATCCAGGAGAATATATACCTGAATATAAAACTGAAAATGAACCCATTAAACCTATGGCAAGTAAATTAGATATAGACTGCAGAAAAGACCCAAGTAAAACATTAACAAGTTGGTCAAATGATATGGAAATAATGTTTTTATTTAATAAACAAAATAATGATTGGGATGCACAGAATACAGAAGAAAAATTCAATCTATGGATAGAATTATTAATAATGAGTTTTACTGGTAATATACAAAATTGGTGGGATGGAATAACTGAAGAAACAAAAACCTTTATAAGATTGGCAACTAAACAAGAATTCCGAAAAGGAATTAGTGAAGGATTAGATAAATTTACAAATTATATAAGAGATGAATTTTTAGGAGAAAATTGGGAAGATCTTAAACAACAAGAAATACAAAAAGAAAAACTTGTAGCGAGACAACATTTAATGAATCTTCAAATATGCAATTTATGTAATATAAAAAATTATACATGTGAATTTCAGAAATATTATTATAAACAATTTTACAGTAATGATGATCAAACAATTTATTATGATATGTATATAAATAAATTACCATCACCATGAAATACTTACTTTATTAAAAAATGGAATTCATACAGATCAATAGAAACGGAAAAATTGATACCAAATACGTTAGGATCTAGAGTAGAATTTGTTATAAGAAAATTAAAAGATATATGTATAGAAAGACAATTATATTATAAAAATTATAATATAAAGGGAAAAATAGAAAACGTAAACAAGGATATAAAAGTAAATATAAAAACAAAAAGAGATATAAAAAAACACTACAGAAAATATTGGAAAAATAAAACATTTAAAAGAAAACCTTATAGAAAATATTATAAAAGAAAACATAATAAAGAAAATAAAGAAATCAAAAAAGACCACAATGAATGTAGATGCTAGAATTGTGGACAAAAAGGACATATAAGCCCTGAATGTAAACAGAAAAATGTCAGAATAGCAGAAATAGAATATCAAGAAATAAAACCAGATTTAGAATTATTATCTGATAATGAAAATATAAATTGTTTCAATATTGAAATATATGAAAGTTATAGTGATACAGAATCCATTAGTACAAGTTCTTTAGAAAATTCAGAATCAGATGAGTCAGAATCAGAATTCTGAAATAGAAAACATAGAAGATATAGAAATAGATAACGAAATAGAACAACAAGAAAATAGAGATGGATATCAATTAATTGTACAATTAAATCAGAAAAAAATAAGAGAAATTTCAAGGATATCTTTAAATTTAAGAAATCCTGATAATACTATTTTAAGAAACATACAACAATTCTTTAAAAGAAAAAATATTAAACTAAGTTTATTAAATTCAAGAGGCATAGAAGTCACTTTAAATAAAATCAAAAGTGATAGGATTAGAGATAAAATACAATATGTATATTTAGCTGGAATACAAAATCTTTATTTAGAGAAGGAATAAATTCACCTATAATACTTAGTTTACATTATCAAAGATTTATAGACCCTGAATTAGCACATTTAGGAACTATAGAAGGAAATTTATGTTATAAAAAATTCTTATTCACATGTTACCCTAGATATTGTGTCCATATAAAAGATAAAAATATAAATGATACTCTAAGTTTACATTTTAAATTAAAAAGAAAAGATATAATGAAACCTGGAAATAAAATTATGACATTTTATTATTCTGTCTTATACTCTTTCTGTAATAGTAATTATGGAGAAATATATAGCAATAAACCATATATAGAAATAGGCAAAGAATTTCAAGATTTAGGACATAGTATAGAACCAATATTACAAATCCCTAATCTGCCAACAACCTATAATCTAGATATAAAAGACGATAAACCTGAATTGGAAGAAGATATTAAAAACCAAATGATACCAATTCAATTTGGTAATAAACAACTTCTTAAAGGAATCAAAATTAAAGAAAAACAACCCAAGTATAATGCATATAAAGAAATATTAATACCTGATAACACAGCTAACGGAAGCTTAGTAATAATGGGAAAATATTTTAATGGAATAGAATTTATAGAAGGTCCAAAAATATTAATAGATACAGGTTCGAGTCATAATCACCTAAACATATTAAAAAATAAATGATTAATAGAACATACTACAACAAATGAATATAAATACAAAGACTTCAATGGAAATTTATGAGTCTGTACAAAAGAAGTAATTGTACCAACATATTTAGGAAGATTATTATTTAGAATACTATGTTTTATAAACTCAGGATTTGCTCAAAATGAAATATACGATATAATATTAGGAATGAGTTTCTTAAAACACATAAATTATAATATTACTTCTGAAGGAATATATATAAAAATGGATAGTGAAACAACAGAATTTTGCCCTAAAATAGCAATGTGGCAAAATGGATAAATGAATACTATAAAATTTCCTTTAGGTACTTACATAGAATTAACTTTTTCAGGAACTAATATAACTACATGTGCAATAATAGACACAGGAAGTGAAATTACATTAAGAAAATCATTTTTACTAAAAGAATGGAATAAATTCTCAGGTTCGGGAATAAAACTTATAGGAATAACAAATACACAAGCACCTTTATTATTTTACAAATCACAAGTTCCAATTATTCTTGGCAATAAAATAATCTTATTAAAACATATTATACAATATAATACTTTAAAACAGGATTTACTCTTAGGAAATAATTTCCTTAGCCAATTCCAAAGTTATCAACAAACTTTATATAATATCAATCTTAAGACACCATGTGGCCATATACTTCGCCTGCCTCGTATCTTTCAACCTTACAGAGTTGCAGCTGAGCGTGGTGATTATACTTATAAGATCTTTTTTTATAAACAACAATTACAAAATAATTTGATATCTATAGATGAAATTAAGAAACAATTACAAAAAGTATATCATGAGAACCCTTTAGCTTTATGGAATCCTAAAAATCTAAGAGCTAAAATAGAATTAATAGAACCCGTAACCATTAGAGTAAGACCAATGGTATATACCCAAGAAGATATCACAGAATTTAAAATACAACTAAAAGAATTATTAAATTTAAATTTAATAAGACAAAGTTTTAGTCTTTATTCAAGCCCAGCCTTTATGGTTATAAATTATAAAGAATTAAATAAATATACTAAATTTGATAGATATTTCTTACCAAAGAAAGAAGTATTAATAAATTTAGTAAAATGAAATACATATTATTCTAAATTTGATTGTAAGTCAGGATTTTGGCAAATAAAAATGGATGAAGATAGTATAAAATATACAGCCTTTAGTACTCCTCAAGGACATTACAAATGGTTAGTTATGCCATTTGGATTAAAAAATGCACCACAAATATACCAAAAAAGAATGGATGATCTATTAAGAAATAAAACATATTTAATAGTTTATGTAGATGATATTCTAATAAGTTTAAAAACATATAAAGAACATATTGAACATTTAAAAGATTTTGCAAAAATATGTAAAGAAAAAGGAATAATATTAAGTGAGAAAAAAGCAAAAATATGTCAAAATGAAATAGAATTCTTAGGAATGATACTTAATAATACATGCATAAAATTACAATCTCATATAAGTGAAAAAATAAAACAATTTCCTGATAAATTGGAAAACAAAAAACAAATACAAAAATTTTTAGGATGTTTAAACTATGCGGAATGATTTATAGACAATCTAGCTAAAAAGAGAAATCCTTTACAAAAATTATTAAAGAAAAATAATCTTCAAGAATGGAAAGAAGAACATACAAACACAGTTAAACAACTAAAATAAGAATGTAAAAATTTACCTAAACTAAGATTACCAGAACCAACAGATAATTTAATTTTACAGACAGATGCCAGTGACTTGTATTGGGCAGCAATACTAAAAACTGATTTAAATGAAATATGTAGATACATAAGTGGAACATTAAATTCAGCATAACAAAATTATACAACACATGAAAAAAACATATAAAGAACATATTGAACATTTAAAAGATTTTGCAAAAATATGTAAAGAAAAAGGAATAATATTAAGTGAGAAAAAAGCAAAAATATGTCAAAATGAAATAGAATTCTTAGGAATGATACTTAATAATACATGCATAAAATTACAATCTCATATAAGTGAAAAAATAAAACAATTTCCTGATAAATTGGAAAACAAAAAACAAATACAAAAATTTTTAGGATGTTTAAACTATGCGGAAGGATTTATAGACAATCTAGCTAAAAAGAGAAATCCTTTACAAAAATTATTAAAGAAAAATAATCTTCAATAATGGAAAGAAGAACATACAAACACTGTTAAACAACTAAAAAACAGAATGTAAAAATTTACCTAAACTAAGATTACCAGAACCAACAGATAATTTAATTTTACAGACAGATGCTAGTGACTTGTACTGGGCAGCAATACTAAAAACTGATTTAAATGAAATATGTAGATACATAAGTGGAACATTAAATTCAGTAGAACAAAATTATACAACACATGAAAAAAATTATTAGCAATATTAAAAGGAATTAAAAAATTTTCATTATTTTTAATTGCTAAAGAATTTACTGTAGAAACTGATAATACTGAAGTTAAATCATTAATATTCAATAAATTACCAAATGAACCTTAGTATAGACGAATTCATAGATAGCAAGTATTTTTATCTTTATATACTTTTAAAGTCAATTATATCAAAGGATCTGACAATTATCTTGCAGATTTTTTATCCAGGAACATAGAATTTGCTGAAGAATCATAAACAATAGAGGAAGAAATCTCCAAAATAAATGCTGAAATAAATCGGTTGAAAGCTGATGCCACTGAAGCCCTAGGCGCCATAGATTGTCTAAGGGAAATGTTTGAAACACATAATGATGGAGTAGATAGACTGATTTCTTCTTGGAACAGTCTGATCAGTAGACTCCAAATAAATCCAATAAATGCTGGAAGTAGCAGTGGACTCGTTCCACAGGATCCAATCAGTGATCCAATAAATCAGGATTCTCCCAGAGATCCAATAAAGCAGGACTCTATCAGAAGCCCAATAAAATAGGATCCACTCAACGATCCAATAAATTCAGATCCAATCAGCGATCTAATAATCTAGAAAAATAAAACCATAACCATCTGTGCAACAGGTGAAGACAATAAAAGGACTGTCAACATAAATCCCTTTGTCTCAGAGGATGATAATCTCCCTTTAAATCCAAAAGAAGAAGATTATAAACAGGTAACTACCTGGATATACTCCATTTGTTGATACAAAAACACCATTCATAAATTACTAGGGAAAAATTTCTATCCTATAATGATAGCAATAAAGGATGCAGATTCAGTCCTTGTTGGAAAGATAGCAAGGTATGGATTCCTTGATATGATATACCCTGACATAAATTTAAAAGAGCTAGCCAGTTTTTATGAACTCCTTATAAAAGAAGTCTCTAAGTTTGCCAAAAAGAGACAAATATATCTTAAATTTTACACCATAAGTCCTGAATACACCAACAACATAGAATACCAAGCCTTCTACATGATTACAGTAGGCCATGTTACCATAAATTTTCAGCTTGAAATGGGAACAGAATATACAACAGCCCCACAATTCAATAAAGCTTGGATAAGAGCTAGAAGAGCTCGAGGAATAAAAGTCATCTAGAGCATAGCCAAAGACCTATACAGTAGAAAATACAGGACAATAATAAAATTCAATAATTACATCTTGCTGACAGCAGAAGGTGGAGAGTCACCATCTGAGATACTGCTAGACTTCATACATGAGATAACAACAATGAGATTTCCATCAAGCCCAGCTACTTTACAGCAGGCATGCAAACTGATGGAGATAAAGTAAGAAAAAGAAGTCCTGTCGTTTGTGTCGGCAGTAATAAATAATATAATATTTACTTTATATATTTGTTATTTTGTAATAATGTAACAAAAACTTTTTGACTTTGTAAGGCCATTACATAAAGTTGTAAGCCATATCGAGTATTAGTTAAGTCTATCTTTTCTCCTACCATACACTAGTAAAGGAAGAAGATAAGAAGTCATTATCTTTTCCCTTATCCATACACCTGCAAAGAGGAAAAGATAAACATCAATAATGTACTCTCTATATATAAAGAGAAATAAACTAAATCAGGGCATCATCAGTTGATAGCCTTACATTCGGGAAAAAACTCTTCTCTACAATTTTACAAAGCACTTTCAAATGCAAAAATAAATCTTTTCTCCAAATCTCAACCCAGATAAACATATCATCCAAATAAACCAAATAACCCCATAAGAAAGAAGAAAGAAACCTATATATATTATTGGATATAAGGAAATTCCAAGACACCAAGGGATACAGTAAAGCCTTAGAAGACTGTCCAGTTTTCCCGTGTTAGCCGAAGGTGAAGGCGTGTTGAGGGAGTTAAGGACGAGGTCATTTAGGCAGAAAGTTACTCCGTCAGTGTATAGGAAAATTCCTTTTATACAATAAAGGATATAGGTAATAATTCTGAATTCTTATCTTTTGGTGGTAAAGGTTTATAAAGATGTTAATGTTTAATGGGAAGAGAAGGAGATCTTGGATATATTGCAATAATATGGAACAATATCATGAAACTCTGTTAAAAGATTTTGGAATAACCAAAACAATTCATATAAATGAAAAAACAAAACTTTCCTATAATCATAAAACTATGGTAATACAAGTTAATTGTGGAACAACAGAGTATAAAGCATACATATTTTCTAAAAAAGATTTAGTATCAAAAGAAGCCTTGCTGGCAATTAAAAGTATAGGACTACCCAATAAATTGGAAAGGAAAATAATAAATCAAGTTGAAATGGATAATTTACAAGAAAAAATATATATGTTTCAGATAAATCAAGAAATTTCTATATTAGAAACTAAAATAGAACAAGAAGAAGAAGATCAATGGGGAATGAATCTCTATGACTTCTTTTATTACTAAAAATAAATAAATTAAATAATTTTTACCACCAATAAGATTTGTAAAATTCCTCTTGTATCTTGTATAAAATGTTTGTTTTACTTCTCGTTGTAATATATCTATAATTTCTTGTATAAATTATGTACTCAGTCTTGAATAATAATAATATATCTTAATTATCTTCAGATAAATAATTTTTTTTTTTTTGATTAACTAGATTAGTCTTCGGACCCCCCAATCCAAATGGTATCAGAGCCAATAGTATCAATAAAATTATAAGAAAATAAGAATTTGATAAATTAAAATGGAACCAATAACTAATATAGTAGATGCAATGTATACTTTAAAAATAGAGGATAAAGATGAAATAAGAAAATTGGTAAAAGAAATAAAAGAAAGTAAGAATACTATAAGAAATATTGAATTAGAATTAATGCAAGAACAAAGAGAAAGATTTAATATAAATACCAAAGATGATGAGATAATATTAAATAAACGAATGAAATTTATGGATGAATTAATTAAATTTTTGATATATTGGTATAAAACAGAAACATTATGAATAATAATGATCCAAAATTTGAAGCTTGGAATAGAATTAGATTAATGTGTCATACCATAAAAAAATGATTTTTAGTTGGGAAAATAAAGTTAATCTCTACATAGAATATTTAAATCAAGAGATAACAAGTTTAGAACAAGAAAAAAGAGTTTTAATAAATATTGGACAAGAAAATTATGAAGAATTAGAATTTATAGATTTTTATGATTTAGAACAAAAAATATATTTTTATAAAGAAATAATAAAAATATTAAAAAGAATAGGACGGAGATGTAGAAATGATAAAAGAATACTCAATATATAAAACTATAAAACTTTAAGGACTTAAAAAGAAAATTACCATAATAATAAAAGACAAAATAGCTGGTACTTTTGAAATTAATATAAACACAGTATGAGTTTTTAGTCCATACAATAAATATTTGGTTAAAGATGATAAAGAAAAATTAGAAAGGTTAAAAACGAAAATGAGTAAACTAAAAGGGCTAATATTAACAATTTCCCAATAAATATTGTAGATGAAAAATGGGTGGATTAAGAATGCAATAAGGAAAGAATTTAGGGGTGATGGAGAAAGACAGTCTGTCCAATCAGAGTCAAGCTGTTTTGGGTGATTTGGCCATTTGTGCATATTTTATAAATATTTGGGCTGGGCTCTGGGCTTCATATAAAAAGCTCGAAACCGGCTTGAAAGTTTGAGAAATGTTTAAAAAATTAATAAAATATATATTATTTTAATTAAAATACACCCTCTCATTACATATATTTATAGTCTTAAATTCTATAAGCCCAACTTTTATAGCCTAATCTAATAAAAAAATAAAATTGTGTCAATTATAAATTTATAAAAAATATTAAAAAATATTTAAAATATATAGAACGTAAAATTTAACTTTTTAATTCTGTTTGTAACATACCTGACCCGAGTAAGGTCAACCCGGCTTAATGTCACGGGATGGGTGTTTTGCGCAGCAAACCCGTGCGGCACTTAGACAACCTTGTCGGGATGTTGCTAAGTAAGCCTTTGCGCTTCTCAATAGTTACGCCAAGAGATTCCCGAAGTGCTAAAGAGAAGGAGGAGCTAGCGAGCAATGTAGCCAAATGCAGAAATTGTATTACTCGAAAGAAGCTTTACAAGAGAGCTTACAAGTGTTTGATGCTTTGCTTGGATGATTCCAATGCTTAGAGCTCACCTCTATTTATAGCAAAGCTTGGCTAATTCTAGAGAATTCTATGTACATGTGTCTACATCTAGATCGTACATGTGTCACAAATCTAGGCTATGTACAAAAGTGCTAGAGTTTGCTAGAATGTTCTAGAATCGGGCCAAGCTAGCACATCTTGGCTCATTCTCTTGGGCCATTTTGGGCTGGAATCATGCGGCCCGTAACATCCTCCCCCACTTAAGCTCGCGGCGTCCTCGTCGCGCTCTCGTGCTTGTACCGTTGGACATGCTCCGCGAACTGCCACAACTCATCTTCACGTTCCCAAGTGGCTTCGCTCTCAGGGAGGTTCTTCCACTTCACCAAGTACTAGTAGTATGGTGGCACGCCCCTCCTTCGAATGATGCGATCAGCAAGGATGTAGTCCACATCTTTGTCGAACGAGGTGACAAAGGCTGTTGGGGCACGCCTTGATTCTCCGCGACTTGGTTCTTCCACGTCTTCGTGATATGGCTTGAGAAGACTCACATGGAAGACCGAATGAATCTTGAGTCTTGGTGGAAGCTCTAATTGATACGAGACGTTGCCTACACGTCGGATGATGCGGAAGGGTCCTTCGTAGCATCTCACTAACCCTTGTGGACTTTCGCGAAGTGTCTTGAACTGTTGGGGCGGGAGCTTGATCATAACTTCGATCACCTTCCTTGTACTCGACGTGCCGTCTCCTTGCATCAGCCCACTTCTTCATTTTCCTCGCGGCCTTGTCGAGATATGCTCGCGTGATGTCCAGCTTCTTCATGCCATCGCGGGCGAGCTTGTGTGCCATGGGGCTTTTCCTCCATATGTCGAGGCTATGGCATTGGGGTCATGGGCTGGAATCCCATGATGATCTCGAATGGGCTCTTGCCGGTAGCCTCGCTCCGTTGGAGATTATAAGAAAATTGGGCGACATCTAGCAACTCGCCCAATCCAGTTGGTGGCGCTCACATAATGCCTCAAGTACATCTCGAGGAGGCCATTGATGCGCTCGGTCTGACCATCCGTCTGCGGATGAAAACTTGTTGAGAACTTGAGATCGGTCCCCAACATCTTGAAGAGCTCCGTCCAAAATTTTCCCGTGAAGTGTGGGTCTCGATCGCTCACGATGCTTCTAGGAACACCCCAATGCTTCACTATGTGTTTGATGAAGAGACGGGCTGCTTCGTCCATTTTGCAATCTGCGGGTGCGGCAATGAAAGTAGCATACTTGCTGTAGCGGTCTACCACGACCATGATGCTGCCGCATCCTTCGGATTTAGGCAAGGCCGTTATGAAGTCCATCGAGACGCTTTCCCATGGCCTTGCTGCAAGGGGCAGGGGCTGCAACAATCCTGCCGGCAATTGGTAATCAATCTTGTCTTGTTGGCACACAAGACAAGTCCGCACATATGCCTCGATGTCGTCCCGCATACTTGGCCAAAAATACGAGGCTTGGATTAGTGCGGTCGTGCGCTCTATTCCGGGGTGACCAGCCCACTTAGAGTCGTGGCACTCCTCGATGACTTCTTTCCGTAAGTTTCCCCACCTTGGCACAAATAGCCGATCTCTCTTGGTGAGGAGGATGCCCTCTTCTTGCCAAAAACGCCTTGTCTTCCCTTGAACCACTTTCTCCAGCAAGTCCTTCGCTAACGGGTCTTGTTGGAGGCCTTCCTTGATGCGTGAGACAAGGTCTGACTTCGGTTGGCTCGCGCTGAGTGTGGCCAATTCCGCCTTGCGGCTTAGTGCGTCCACAACGACATTGGCTTTGCCTGGCTTGTACTCGAGCCTATAGTCAAATTCCGCAAGAAAATCCTGCCACCTTGCTTGCTTGGGGCTCAACTTCTTTTTGTCTGAAAGTAGCTTGTGGCTACGTTGTCTGTCATGATGGTGAAGTGTGAGCCAAGCAAGTAATGTCGCCACACTCTTAGACAATGGATGATGGCTGTCATCTCCTTTTCTTGCATTGTGTAGTGGCGTTCCGTGTCATTAAGCTTTCGGCTCTCGAACGCAATGGGGTGGCCATCTTGCATAAGGACTCCGTCAATGGCGAAGTTGGAGGCATCCGTTTGCACTTCGAAGGTCTTTGTGTGGTCCGGAAGAACTAGGACGGGCTCCTCCAAAATTGCTAGCTTCAAGCCTTCGAATGCATGTTGGCAATCCTCGGACCAATGCCATGTCTGATTTTTCTTGAGCATATCCGTCAAGGGTGCCGCCTTGGCTGAGTAGCCTTGTATGAACCGGCGGTAGTAGTTCACCAAGCCAAGGAATGAGCGAAGCTCGGGTACCTTTGTGGGAGGCTCCCAATCGAGGATGGCCTTGATCTTTGAGTTCTCCATCATTATCTTGCCGGCTGAAATCTTGTGCCCAAGGAACTCTACCTCTTCTTGCGCGAATGAGCACTTCTCCAACTTGAGGTAGAGCTCGTTTTCCCGAAGTACTTGGAAGACTTGCTGCAAATGTTTGGCATGCTCTTCAAGGGTGGTGCTGTATACCACTATGTCATCCAAGTACACGACCACAAAGCGGTCGAGGAATGGTTGAAGCACTTTGTTCATGAGTGTACAAAATGTAGCCGGTGCATTTGTTAGACCAAAAGGCATAACTAAGAACTCAAATGATCCGTACCTTATTACGCACGCTGTCTTTTGTTCATCTCCTTCAGCGATGCGTACTTGGTAGTACCCGGAGCGCAAGTCAAGCTTGGTGAAGTACCTTGCACTGCCAAGCTGGTCGAATAGATCCGCTATCAAGGGTATTGGGTACTTGTTCTTGATAGTGATCTTGTTGAGCGCCCGATAGTCGATGCACATTCGCAGCGATCCATCATTCTTCTTCTGGAACAAGACCGGTGCACCGAATGGGACTTTGGATGGGCGAACATAGCCTGCATCCAGTAAATCCGCGAGCTGTCTTAGCAACTCTTCGAGCTCGGGTAGCGCCATGCGGTAGGGCGCTAAAGCTGGAGGCTTTGAACCTTGCTCCAACTCGATTTGGTGATCCACCTCTCGTCTAGGTGGAAGCTTCTTCGGAAGCTGGGGAGGCATCACGTCCTTAAACTCCTCGAGGACGGATTGTACCATAGGAGGGACTTGGGCTGGAGCACATGCTGGATTTTCCCCCTCGTTGAGCTCCCGGATGGAGACCAATAAGCTTGGGTCCTTCCTGAAACCCTTCTTGAATTGCATGGCGGAGAGTGTCTTCTCCTCGGACTTTCCTCGCTCCGTAGTAACCATGCATGCCTTGCTCCCGTCGAGGATGCTGAGGGAGTTCGTGGCTGGAAGAGGGAAGGCATGGACTTGGTCGAAGAATTCCATGCCAAGGACCATCTTGAAGTCATCCATGGGCACGATTGAGAAATTGAGCTTTCCGCTCCATGCGCCAAGTGCTACGTTCACTCCATGTGCGGTGCCCGCAATGGGCTTGGCGGGTGAGTTCACCGCCTTCATTGTACCTCCTACTCTTGTAGTCTTGAGGCCTAAGCGCTTGGCTTCCTCCTCGGATACGAAGTTGTGAGTTGCTCCCGTATCCAACAATGCGCGAACGGTGTGGCCGTTTATGCTCGCGCTAACATACATCAGCCCTTTCTTGAGTGCCGTTTGAGGGCTGTCGAGTGCGCCAAGTCTTTGGATCGAACCCATGCTAGGTCGGGGTTCATCCGATGATGGTGTGGGAGTGCCCTTGAGCTGGGCAGCGAGGGCATTCAGCGACTTCTTCTCCGGACAGTCGCGAACCCAGTGAGGCCCGTTGCAAATGAAGCATGGGCTGCGGGGCTTTGGCGCTTCCTTCTTGCCTTCCGATTTTTCTTGCCCACTCTTGCCGCTTGGAGGCTTTTTCTGCCCCCAATCCTTGCGATTATGGCCCTTGTCCTTGCGACTCTCTCCCCCACTTTTGCCTTGGCTAGGCCTTCTCTCCTTGGATTGGGTGGAGTACTCATGCAGCGACTCCGCAATGGCAATGGCGTCGTCAAGTGTCTGGACGCCACGCCTGTCGAGCTCCGTGCTGGCCCAATCCTTGAGGCCATCTTGAAAGTAGAAGAGTGAGCCCTTGTCGGACATGTTGCTTATCTCGAGCATAAGGGTAGTGAACTCGTTGATGTAGTCGTGCACGCTACCCGTTTGCTTGAGGCGACGTAGGCGTGTTCTCGCCTCTCTTTCGGCATTGCTTGGGGAAAATTGCTTTCGGAGTTCTTGCTTGAAGTCTGCCCATGTGTTGATGGCGCAGATGCCTTTGCCCATTTCACCATGCTTGCGACGCCACCATAGTTGTGCAGCGCCCCTTAGGAACGTGGGTGCAGTGCCCACTTTTGATGCCTCATCTCTCACACCCATGGCATCGAAATATTGATATAGCCCGAATAGGAAGTTGTCTACGATGGTTGCATTCCGTGTGCCATCGTATGTGTCCGGCTTTGGCACGTCAATGCGCCGCGCATCACTCGTGCTTGTAGAAGCTGGGCTAGCGGAGAGTGTGCGCTTGTGCCATGCCCAGTCCGAGCGTACTTCATCTACTTCCGCGCGGACAGCGCGCAGCTCGTCTTGTACGAAGCTGCGGAGTTTCATCAACTCCTCGTGAAATGCTTGAAATTCCCCTCGGAGGGTGTTGGCTTGCTCTTGCATGAGGGGCCTTCGTTGCCACTTGTGAAGTCGGCATATTCACCCTCGAGGCCGTCAACCCTTTCCTCCAATGTTTCGAGGGTGTCTCGAGCGGAGGACGTTGTTGCTTCAGCGTAGCCAATCGTGGCTCAAAGCATCGACGGATGCGACCTTGACTTGCCTCGAGTCTTGGCCCGCCTGCGAGTGTCATCGCGGCCCCGACTTAGTTCGGGATGATCTCTACACCATGAGCACCTTCTTGTGTCAAGCTTGAGGTTGGAAGGTTGGCCATTCTTCGCTGGAATGCATGTGTGCAAACCTTGGGCTCCGATACCACTTGTCACGGGATGGGTGTTTTGCATGACAGAACCCGATGCGACTTAGACAACCTTGTCGGGATGTTGCTAAGTAAGCCTTTGCGCTTCTCAATAGTTACGCCAAGAGATTCCCGAAGTGCTAAAGAGAAGGAGGAGCTAGCGAGCAATGTAGCCAAATGCGGAAATTGTATTACTCGAAAGAAGCTTTACAAGAGAGCTTACAAGTGTTTGATGCTTTGCTTGGATGATTCCAATGCTTAGAGCTCACCTCTATTTATAGCAAAGCTTGGCTAATTCTAGAGAATTCTATGTACATGTGTCTACATCTAGATCGTACATGTGTCATAAATCTAGGCTATGTACTAAAAGTGCTAGAGTTTGCTAGAATGTTCAGAATCGAGCTAAGCTAGCACATCTTTACTCATTCTCTTGGCCATTTTGGGCTGGAATCATGCAACCCTTAACATTAAGCTGTTTAAAGATATGCTAGGCTTACACCTTAGGCTCAACACTTTACCATCCATAGAAGGACTTTTTATAATTTATTGAATGATGCATGATAAAAACTATATATATATATATATATATATATATATATTCAATCTTGCTAAGTGACTCGGTGGGGTTTATAAATCAAGCAGTGTTTCAAAATACTTGATTTTCTCGCAAGCATTTTATCGAGCACCCTTGAGTGTGGCTCCATATCATCATTTTTACGCAACTTTTTGAGACTCTTAATTACACTTAAACTCATACAAGATTGTGCCACGCTACTTAATCGTGCAACATGGACAATACGTGATAGAGGTGTTAAGGAAATAATCCTACAGTGAACGAGATTCAATTTTGGACTAAATCTATAAGTTTAAAGCAATCTTCAATTTTAAATTAACTTTTGAATATATGTTAGCCTATAAAATTTTATAGTCAGTGATTTATATCAAAGATATCAATTATTTTGAAGCCAATGTATAGCTTAATGGTAAGTCATAAGTATAGCTCCTGTTCTAGGAGCCCTAGGTTTAAGGTGTGCATGAATTTATATATTTAACCCCGATTAAAATCTCATGATTTATGAATTGTCTCAGATTTTTTTGTATTTTAAAATTCTAAATATATATATTTGTAGCTGTCATCTACTACAAAAATTTAAAATTTTCAATTTGATAATTTTCTAATAAAAAATAATTAGAATCAAACTACCGCTTAATTAGCCTTACATGGAACACAAAATGAATAATAAATCCAAATAAATAATAACTAGAAATTATTCTTCCACAAAACTTAGCAATGTCTTAGAGATAAAAAGCTGTTAACTAAAACCTAATTAAAGAATTGCAATGATAGACTTATAAAATTGAGAATATAAAATTTATAACTTTGCTGTAAGCGTATTCATAATTAGTACGGATTAAAGAATCAATAAAATCATCCCCTTGAAATTAATAAGAATTGCATGCCAATGTAATCAACCAAATCGAAACCACTTGTTTTTCATCTCTTGTGTATGTTTTGAGCCCTCATTTTGCTTCCTCAGTAGCCATCTTTTTCTGCCCTCTTCTTTAACTCAATAATTTGGTTTTGCCACATATTTCTCATAGCAGCTTCATCATAATCATCAACAAAAAAGTCCCCAAAATTATTTCTGGAAAATCGTAATTGATAGTCATACTTCTCACGCAAAACAGGATCCGAGAGAGTTGTAACTTCAACAAAAACCCTCGTCGCTTCTGCCTTCTTCGAAGGATCACAAATTAAATCGGGGAGATATCGAAGAGCCATCGTTCTGTAAGCTCTTTTAACTTCATCAAAGCTTGCATTATCTGCACTCTTAAGTAAGAACTGTATAGAAATTGTTTGCCTCATAATCATTTTCACATGCTATCTTTGACGAAGCTCTGAATGAAGCTGCAATCACAATACTGGCATTTTGCTGCCATTTACAGGAGTTTTGTCGAGAAAGAAAAGGCTTATTGGCACTCCTAAGACTGGAAGTAAGTGAATAATTCATCGCACAAAATGATGAATGCATATGCATGCATGCTTTTAAGTCTACACACACGCGCGCGCACACAAATGTGTGTGTGTGTATATATATATATATATATATGCAAGATTAAACTTACTTTAATAAATATGATAAGGCTTAAGGGATGTGAATGCTTTGGAATTGAAGTTAGACCAAAACTGGCACCAATCATTACAAAGTTTGACTCGTTTTCTTGGCTGCAGGCACAAGTACACGAGTAAACATAATTGGCTCTGCATTTGCTCCAGATTTTAAAGATATATTAGTCAATATCCCTACCGTTAACAGTATTGAAGGAGTGTAACGTTACTCTCATCTGCACATATACACCTTTGCTCTTCAAGCCACAAAAGCACATAAAAGAAAGAGTATGAGCACTTTAGTTCTTTAGGAATTATGATGCCCTAGTTGTGACGGTTGGATTAAGCTCTATTCTGCCTTGTCAAATATATGAACCTCAAAAGAATTGAACTCAGCCCCAACTTAAAATGTTGCACAAGTCATGGCAAGTTAAGTTCCCAAAGAACATTTTGCATCCAAGTAATATTCTCATTTTGACAATTTATTACTCAGCAAATTAAAATTCACTGTTACCAAGCATTCTAGATCACAAGCACAGATTAATGTTGCTTTAAACAATTAAAGCACACTTGTTTCCACATTTCAATATGTTAATCTCACCGCAAAATCTCAGTAAAACAGAAATTCAAAACAACAATCTTAACACCAATTGGTCAAACATAACTCCCAGGATCCTTTATTAATCATAAACCAATGCTTCCAAAATACAGAACCTTTGGAATCTTTTCCCTACCCCTCCATGTATGCAACAATATCAGGGTGTCAACCATAAAGGAATAACTAATTCAGGGTACACAAGTGCTTTTAAATCTGAAACAAAAAAGCGTAGTACAATGAATAACAAAATTTTACTCCTCGTCACTTCAGTTTGTGAAAGAGCTTTACCGCAACCTGCGTTCCAGTATAAATAAACTCAGGCAAATATACAATAATGTTTTTTTATATTTTGTGGGCTGAGGAAAAAAATCTTGCATTAAAGAATAAACACTTACACATTTGTCAATACATGACCAATAATCAAAATATTGCCCGGTGCAGTGCTTGTGCCCACTTTCATCACCTTGTATCCTCTTAGCACATGCCTGCAGCAACATTATAAGTTATCATGATGACACTTCCATTCTCAAATTAAAATTAAAATGTTGGCATTAAGATGTTTAGCACCATATATATACCAGGAAAGCTTATCAAATATTCAGATAAGTAAACTTCTGACAAGAAGAATATTTTGGACAGCTACAACATCGAGTTTAATGACA
Source organism: Murraya koenigii (assembly GCA_025617385.1). Lineage (NCBI taxonomy): Eukaryota > Viridiplantae > Streptophyta > Magnoliopsida > Sapindales > Rutaceae > Murraya > Murraya koenigii. The sequence continues at coordinate 16,121,961 of CM046812.1, forward strand.
GAGCTAAACAGTAAACAAGGTTTCAAACAAATAGAAACTCCCATTTTTAAACATTGACTGAATCTAGCTTTCACCCCGGATGCGGTACACAATTATTAAAGCTCTATCAGTTCAGTAAAAGCCCCATCTGCTTTTTCCCTTCTTTAAACTTCAGCTTTAATACCTTTATAATTCGCTTGTCAGTTTCTATTTAACATGAATATCAAAGTCAAAATATATTGCATAATGCACTTGACTAAAAGCAGGGACTTGTAAAAGACAATAAATAATGAGCAACTTTAAATAAGTGTATGAAAAGAATGCCTAAAGGATTGTGCAACCCCAATACATGAGAACAATGAAGAATGCAAGAGCACACTAAAATCCACATGATAACATTCGTGGATTTGATACTTTCTAATGCATAACATGAACAAAGATTTTAGAAACATGAACCCCAAAAGTCTAATTTCTCTTCAGATACCCACAAGGTGGACCATCAGCCAAATAATATCACAGGTTCTTGTTGATTCAGGTGCAATCATAGTACTCATAAAATGCTATTGTACTGATCAGATGAAACAAGAATAGAAAATGCAAATAGCCAAATGAAGCACGCAAGCAAGTACACTCATTTACACAAGCTCCTGAAAGTGAATGAGGGTAATTCCGTTTTAGTGGAAATGATGTCAATTTCAAGAGGATTAATTAGTAGAAATAAATACAAGTGGTCAACTAGGGTGTTAGAATTTCAGAGAAAAGCCCACAGTGGAAAAAACTCCATGCACAAATAAAGTTATGCTTGAGCACAGTACAGAGAATATAGGTCTTTTTCTTAGTTACTCCATTACAAAAACAGTAATAATTTTGTTGCATCTATTGCAAAGGAGAAGCTAATTAGAAAAAGACCTTCATGTTTGAATCAGCAAAAACACATAATCTACTTATAAACTTAACAGATGAATGGCATGCCAGACACATAGATGAAGGCCCCGGCCATCAAATTGCCAAGGAGATGGGCAAAGAGCAACAAAAAAAAGTCCTTATAAAAAACTCTGAAAAACCTGAGACAGTCTATTAAAAATCCCTCTCAGAACAATTGAAGATTAATTATTCACTAAATGGTTTTTTATTTGATTACTCTACATTATACGCCAACATCAGCCACAATCTAGAATAGTTTCCTTCCATCTACTCCAAACCTTCCAAAATGCCCATGGAGAGCGAGAGAGGAAATGACCCAGATTATTTTCTATTGTCAAAAAAAGTGAGGACAAAACCAAACAGAAACCAACCTCCCGTTACAGAGGAGTGCCTTTGGAGACCAAACGAGCTCACAATAAAAATATAAAAAGCTTGAGTTATAATGTGACGGAACAACTTTGAAAGCTTCTAGAGAACTTAAAAAACAAACATGGAGGAACCTTACAAAGCATTGCCACATGGTATCAGAAAAATCAATTCATTTCAAATCATATCTCACTCAGTACAGAGGTCATTAATATAAAGTCGTTAATAAATAATTCTCATCAATAACCAGCACTTCATACGCTTATCATATTCCAACATCCACAAGATAGCCAATTACTTAATTCGAATGTCACGATTTAAATCTTCCATAATGTTACTACAAACCTGATATTCAAGCAGCGGTTTCACACACTTTGGCTTGCATGCTTCTTCAAGATACTTCTTCTGATCAACAAGTTCCTCATCCGCCCTTCATAGAATAGATAAATAAATAAATGCAGCAAATTATAAGTGTGTACAAGAAGCATTATACATAAAGTTTGAACAAGCATAAAAAATCAACATGACCACATATTTTAAGTTGGGTACTGAACCAGATACAAATATATGGGAAAAAGAATCCACCCAAGAATTTGTATTTCAAAAATTTCAATTATGTTTCTACAATTACTCAAATCAGCACAAGCACAAAAGTAACAAGACTAATCAATCATATGCTTACATTGCAAATGGAGGGCAAGTCAATGACAAACAAATAAGCACAAGAGAGATGGCTGGATCACCTGACACAGATTAAATAAAAGAATTAGAATTACATATATCAAAAATAGTAAATCTGAAAAATGATATAAAACCCTAGACAAAATTTAATGGAGTGATTTTGAAAAAAAAAAAAAAAAAGGATGTAGATCTGATATTATGGATCAAAGCAAAGAATAAACACAGAGAGACTTGTTGTTGGTTAAATCTCGAAAAGAAGTAAACGGGGGCGCTGGCTGGTTCTTTGGTCTCACCTTTCAAGACAGAACACTTTGAATGATACAAGTAGGTGTTCTAAATGAATGTGAACCATAAAATGAAAGACTCCTTGACTGTTTAGACTTTGGTTAGTGAGTACGATTCGGCTCGGATTTAGATTCGAATGTTCGGATCTAATTCATTCCTATTTCCCTTCCTTCTTGTTATTTCAGATTCTGCTCCGAAACCGAATCCGATCATTTCAATTAAGAACGGATCGGATATTGTACCCACTCCTACTCAGTGCCAGCCTGCTCCATTTTTTTTATTATTTTTAATTACTTTTTTGTTTTATATTCGTTGACGGCTGAGGCAGAACCCATAAGAAAGAGAAATCACCGGAAGCTTGTCTCTCTGCGAATTTTTTGGGCCTGAATGACTGAATAGAAGGTGTGTGGGCTGCGTTAAATTTAAAGTTGTCGAGATTCTCAGACCCTTTAAAAATTATTTTTTTTAATTAATCATGACGAAGATTCTCCTATCGATTCTAGGTAAGATTGGTATCAATTGATATCAAAATAAAAGTTTTGTTTGGGTAATATCGAGCAGGTCTCCTCGAGATTCTTCCAGCTCGAATAAAGTATCCCGAGGATAGTCCAGCTCGAGCAGAAGTCCGACCACTGCACTAAGATGATCTCATCAAAGCTGGTCGAGGTCGTGGATTCGAGTGCTCGAGCTCGAGCTCTCTAACCCGCTCGAGGTCGTCGGGTTCGATCAAGTCGGTCGAGGTCGAGAAATTCGGAGGTCGATCGAAGCCGAGCTCTCCTTTTCGCTCGCTGAGTCAAGTCCCCGAGCACAATCGGACAAGACCCAGTCCAAGGCATCCCGACCCGCTTTCTCGAATCCCGACACCTTTAGATGTCCGATCGAGGCCCCACATGGTATGATGGTAGTACTTATTGCCGATGGCTAGACATGCCCCCACGGTGTCATCATTCCTAGCGCACATGCCCGACATGGTGATCTGGCCACGTGAACCGAGTTAAGGAGACAGCCGCGCATCCCCAGAGAATATTACGCCAATCCCGGCTGTCAGAGGGACCCAGACACCACTGATACGGGAATGAATGCTCTTAGAGAGAAAGAGCGGGAAAAATGGAGTATAAAAGGAAATGAACGAGTACGTTACAAGGGTTGAAAAAATCGATTCACAAGGGTTCTGAAAAGAGACACACGTTCTTCTTATCTCTACTTCCCTTACTTTCATTTTCGAAAAGAACGATTTTTTATTCAAAAGGGAGGGCAAAAAATATCCCTTTCACCTTTCCGGTCTCTCTGACTAAGGGAGATACCAAAAAAAACAACCCGATTACTGACTTGAGCGTCAGAGGGTTTTCGCCGGAATATGCCCGGCAACCCCTGACCCTGCTTTCCGTGAGTACAGGTCCGAGAGATCTCCGTTCTCGAAAAGACAGTGGAATAGGACGAAGAAAACAATCCTGCTCGAGCTCGAGCTAATCGCGAGCAGAGGATTTCGAGTACTGTAGATAGTCGCGAGCAGAAGGTTCAGAGTACTGTTTGAAGACACGCGGGAAAAACTGCATCAACATCTTTTGGCGCCGTCTGTGGGAATCGGCACAAAAAGCCTGATTTCCTAATATGTTTAAGATACACAACGCAACGATGAGGGGAAACAGCCGAAGAGGAGTAAGTCCAGAAGAATCGGTAACCTTGAGAGAAATGGCCAATGAGGCTCAGAATAGGGAGATTCAGGAAAGAATGGATAGGATGGAAAAATAGATGGAGACTCTGACTTCCCTACTGCAAGAACTCTGAGAGAGACAGAGAAAAGCATGTAATGATGTCCCGAAGTCCAGCCGTGGGAACACTCCCGTTCAGGAAAATGTGGGAGATGAAGCCCAAGGACCTAGGGCACTAAATGCGGCAGTGAGGGAAGAAACGAATATGGAGGAAAGAGGGTCTCGTCAGCATTTGCAGGATACGACTCGACCTCTCGTGCGGAGGAGTTGGAGGGAGGTCTGCGAGTTAGCATGAGTTGTGGAGGACCTCGGGAAGCGGAAAAAGCCCAAGTTGGAGAATAATCTTTGGATATCGAATCTCCACTCTCCGCGGAGATCATGGGTGTCACGATCCCACGTGACTTCAGCTTCCGGATCTAAAATTTTTGGGAAAAAGTGATCCATTGGTACATATAGAGCGGTTCAACAACATGGCGAGGTGCGAGGTGCTGTCAGTGCACGGAGGTCTGGGGCCTTCCGCTCGCTCTTGAGGGAAGGGCAAGAGAATGGTACTGCAGGCTCCAGGGAAGCATCTTGAGCTTTGAGCAGATGTGTAGGGAGTTCGTGGAGCAATTTCGAGTGCGGTGACCCACGAGGATGACATGATGGGTTGTCGGAGTAAGGCGAGAGGAGGGAGAGTCCCTCAGGAGTTTGTCAAAAGATACCATAGATCGGTCTTAGATCTTGGCGCGTTTAATCATCCCAAGGGCTAAGAGGATTGAAGGATGGGATCCGGATGGGAGACCATGGTATAATCTGCGGAATCCTTCGATCCGTTCATATTCGAGACGCGTATGAGCAAGTAAAGCTGGATATGATAATTGAAGAGGAGAAGGCTGCAAAGTGAGAAGTGAGCGGTCAATGGAGCAAGGAGGAAGAGAAAGGGGTCTTGCCAGGGGCACAAGCTTAAGAGCGAGAGGACCGGGTTGCCCATACGACCCTTACCGAGAGCTCCCCATCGCGGATGGTCCCCTGCCATCTCGCGAGGTCTCGGGTCGGGATCACAGAGAGTCTGAGGCGTCATGATGGCCACACATCTCATGATCGATCGCCAAGCGGACTAAGATGAACCACAGCGAGGCGATCGTCCATTGCCACTCCATCGAGAAGTTTCCCAGGGATAGGGCGATCTGAGTGGTGGAGCAGAGCCCAGCTACTGAGCAATACACGAGGTTGAAGGTATCTCTCGAATAGATACTTCAGTGGGTGAGGAGCTAGGACTGCTGAGCCTTCCAACACCGATGACCAAGCCAGCTGGCAAGCAGAACAAGGGGTGGTTCTGCCATTTCTATGGTGACCACGGCCACTCCACATCACAGTGCCGTGATTTGAAAAACCAGGTAGAGGATCTAGTTAGGAATCGGTACTTGGATGAGTTTGTTGAAGGAGGGCATCCGGTAGTTGAGCAGCAGTCTGAGGAAGATGGCCGGGCTTATGAAATAGACATGGATCCACCGTCCACGAGGGTAATCTCAGGAAGGCCCACGATGGCAGGAAGTTCAAATAGGGCTCGGAAAAACTACTGCAGATATACCGCAGCAGACTGAGAAGTCCTGTTCACTGCTCCTGCTGCCAAGAAGGCCAAGGTTCGGCAGGTGCCAATCATGTAGACGGATGATGACGAGGAGGGGGTGTTGTACCCTCACGAAGATGCCCTGGTGGTAAAAGCCAGCGTAGCAAACGAGGAAGTTGATCGAATACTGGTTGACTCGGGGAGCTCGGTGGATATTCTCTTAGTCACTGAGCTTCGGAATAGGCGAGCTCGAGACACTTCCTTGAAAGGATTCGGGAGGAAAGCTAATACCTCCGGGAATCATCAAGCTAGCGATAACCATGGGCTCGAAGCCTTTCGAGAAGAACATGATGCTGGATTTCGTGGTGGTAGATGAAGCCAGCCCGTACCAGGCGATTCTAGGGAGGCCGTTTATGAGGATCAGCCAATGCGTGCTATCCACCCATTACTTAGCCCTAAAGTATCGAGTAAATGGGTACGTGAGGGTCGTGAAAGGCGACGGAGGGTGGCGAGGAGTTGCTACTGTTGTAGCGGCCAAAGAAACCATGCAGATAACCTCATTGGACTCAAGGGGGGAATCAAGGAATGGAAGGCAAGAGCCGGCTGAGAAGTTGGAAGAGCTCGGGGTGAGAGTAGACCACCCCGAGAAGAAAATCCTAATCCGCTCGGGCCTTAGCGAGCCGTTGAAGGAAAAATTGGTGGAGTGTCTGCGAGCACGTGCGGATATGTTCGCATGGACACACGAGGATATGCCAGGATCGACCCGAGTGGCGTGTCACGGTCGGCAATCTGGAGAGATGCTAAGCTAGTGAGGCGAGAAAGGAGATCGTCGACCGGGAGAGATACTGAAGCCATCAACTGCGAGGTGGAAAAGCTGCTGAAAGCGGGATTCATACGGGAGGTCTCCTACCCCGAATGGATCTCGAATGTAGTGCTAGTGAAGAAGGCAAGTGGGAAATGGAGAATGTGTGTTGACTTCACATATGTGAACAAGGCCTGCCCAAAAGATAGCTTTCCACTACCAAAGATAGACCAACTGGTGGATTCTACGGCGGGGCACGGGCTGCTTAGTTTCATGGATGCATTCTCAAGATATAACCAAATTCCCATGCACCGATCAGACGAGGAGTGCACAGCCTTCATCACTAATCAAGGGCTGTACTGCTACAAGGTCATGCCTTTCGGCCTAAAGAATGCAGGGGCAACGTATCAGAGGCTAGTGAAAAAGGTCTTCAAGCCATTGATCGGTCGAACTATTGAGGTATATGTAGATGACACGATCACCAAGTCTAAAGATGCGGAGGAACATGTAAGGCATCTAGAGGAGACCTTCGCACTCTTAACAAAGTACCGGATGAAGCTAAACCCAGAGAAATGTGCTTTTGGAGTGAGTTCGGGAAAATTCTTAGGCTTCATGGTGAGTCACAGGGGGATCGAGGCCAATCCAGAGAAGATAAGAGCAGTGGTGGAAATGAGGTCCCCTCATAGCCTCAAGGAGATACAGAGTTTGACCGGCAAACTGGCATCCCTCAACAGGTTCGTATATCGAGCAACGGATAAATGCCGAGTCTTATTCCAGGAAATGAAGAAGGACGGGAAGACAAAGTGGACACTCGAATGCGGAGGCGTTCAACGATTGAAAGAATATCTGTTGAAAGCTCAGATTCTATCGACACCTCGAGCGGGAGAAGTCTTGTTCTATACTTGGTCGTGTCCCAATGGGCAACGAGCTCAGTTCTGGTAAGGGAGGAGGCAGTGCAGATGCACTGTTTATTACACGAGCAGAGCTTTACTAGAAGCAGAGACCCGGTATCCACCAATGGAGAAGTGGGCACTAGCCACGGTCACAGTGACCGAAAGTCGAGGCCTTATTTTCGAGCACATTCGATGAGTGGTTCTAACAAACCAACCCCTCGAGCAAACTTTGTACAAGCTCGAGACTTCGGAAGACTCGGTAAAATGGTCGGTGGAGTGAGGCGAGTTCGACATTAATTACCGACCCGAACGACCATAAAAGCACAGTCTTTAGCTGATTTCGTGGTCGAGTGCACTGCAGGGGATGTGGAGACGGGGAGCGAGCACCCATAAAGTTCCCAGGCCTCGACCAACGCATGGATAGTCACAGTAGATGGATCCTGTGGAAATCAAGGAGCAGGAGCAGGTGTTGTGCTCATAAATCCTGAAGGGGCCGAGATGCAATACGCTGTGAAATTAGAGTTCGAAGTCACCAACAATCAGGCGGAGTACGAAGCTATAATAGCGGGATTGAAGCTCACCTCGGTAGTAAAAGCAGAGGAGGTAAAGCTTCGAACAGACTCACAGCTGGTAACAAACCACCTCGAGGAGAGCTTTCGGACGAAGGGGGAGAAAATGGAGGCCTACCTCCGAAAGGTAAAGCAGCTAATGGGGAGTTTTCGAGCTATCGAGGTGGAACAAATCCCGAGGGAGAATAATTTTTGAGCTGATATGATAGCTCGCTTAGCAGCCGCATCGGATCCCAAATAACCAAAATCTATCCTATTGGAAATGAAGACCTGCTCGAGCATCGAGCAGGAGGACGAGGTGATGAGCTTATCGACGAGCGATACCTGGATAGAGCCGATTGTTTCTTACCTTAAGGAAGGGACGGTGCCGGATGATAAGAAGCAGGCAAGAAAGCTGAGGTGCAAAGCGGCTAGGTACACTCTCATCGATGGGGTCTTATATAGACGGGGGTACACTCTCCCCTTGCTGCGGTGCTTAGACCAAGAGGAGGCTGATTATGTCCTCCGAGAGATACACGAGGGAATCTGTGGAAATCACTCTGGCACGAGGTCCTTGGCTTTCAAGGCCTTGAGGCAAGGATACTTTTGGCCTCGCATGCATCAAGATGCTCAGGAGAAAACAAGAAGCTGCAAGAGTTGCCAAAGCTTTGCCAACTACCTAACCCAGCCTCCGGAGAACCTCACAGTGATGAACTCGCCATGGCCGTTTGCTCAATAGGGAATTGATTTGATCGGGCCACTGCCGAAGGGGAAAACGTCCGCCACCCATGCCATAGTCGCAATTAATTATTTCACCAAATGGGTCGAAGTGGGAGCCTTGAGCAGCATCACGGAAGGTAAAATCACTGACTTCATTTGGAAGAATGTGATTTGCAGGTATGGGATTCCTCATGCGTTGGTCACTGACAATGGGAGGCAGTTTGATAATGGCAAGTTCAGAGACTTCTGTCAGAATTTGGGGATAGAGTTGAAGTTCTGTTCCCCCTCACACCCGCAGGCCAATGGGCAAGTAGAGGCCCCGAATAAAACCATAAAACGCCTCCTGAAGACAAGGCTGGGCAAGCAAAAGGGAGCCTGGGTGGACGAGCTGCCTGGTGTCTTGTGGGCTTACAGAACCACACACAAAACGACCACTGGAGAGACCCCATTCTCCTTGGTGTTTGGGCACGAAGCAGTGGTTCCCGCTGAAATAGGAATGGGGACACATCGGACGGAGCACTTCAATGAGGAGCAAAACAACGAGCAGATGCGTACAGGTCTGGATTTGCTGGAAGATAAGAGAGAAAGGGTCGCTGCTAAGATCACAGAATATAATCAGAGAGTGGCTCGTTATTACAACCGAAATGTGCACATTCGCCGGTTCTAGGTGGGTGACTGAGTACTGAGGAAAGTCAACCAGAGCACGAAGGACCCAAGACAAGGTGTGCTAGGACCAAATTGGGAAGGCCCTTACCGAGTCACTCAGTTAGCAGGACTAGGAGCATACCAGCTAGCTCATCTAGACGGACGAGAGGTTAAGAGGCCGTGGAATGCACAACTCCTGATGAAATATTTCCAGTAAGTCTCCTTATATTGTGAGTGTTAATGTAAGATTCTTTCCCAAAATGGGTGTATGTAAAAACTCATATGTATATAAAAATGAGAAAAACACTTGTAATATAAATTCAATTTGAAGCCAAGAAGCTCAAGAAGAGCGCTATGGCCAGAAGTCCCAAAGCCTAAGTCTTAGGTGGGACGGTGCCAAGCTTGGGTCAATTGCAGGCCCGAGTAGAAGTTCAAGAAGAACTCCTCGGCTAGAAGTCCCAAAGCCTACCTATTAGGCGGGACGGTGCCAAGCTTGGGTCAATTGCAGGCACGAGCAGAAGAAGACGCTTGGGTCAATTGCAGGCCTGAGCAGAAGAAGACGCTTGGGTCAATTGCAGGCCCGAGCGAAGTTCAAGAAGAGCTCCTGGCCGAAGTCCCAAAGCCTAAGTCTCGAGGCGGACGGTGCCAAGCTTAGGTCAACTGCAGGCCCGAGCGAAGTTCAGAAGAGCTCCTGGCCGAAGTCCCAAAGCCTAAGTCTTAGGCGGGACGATGCCAAGCTTGGGTCAATTGCGAGCCCGGCAGGGAGTAATGCAGGAAGAAGCTTGGGTCAATTGCAGCCCAAGCGGAGGAAACGCAAGAAGACGCTTGGGTCAATTGCAGGCCCGAGCATAAGTTCAAGAAAAACTCCTCGGCCAAAAGTCCCAAAGTTTAAGTATTAGGTGGGACGGTACCAAGCTTGGGTCAATTGTAGGCCCGAGCAGAAGAAGACGCTTGGGTCAATTGCAGGCCCGAGCGAAAGTTCAAGAAGAACTCCTCGGCCAGAAGTCCCAAAGCCTAAGTCTTAGGCGGGACGGTGCCAAGCTTGGGTCAATTGCAGGCCCGAGCAGGAGTAATACAAGAAGAAGCTTGGGTCGATTACAGGCCCGAGAAGAAGTTCAAGAGGAGCTTCTTGGCCAGAAGTCCCAAAGTTTAAGTCTTAGGCGGGACGGTGCCAAACTTGGGTCAATTGCAAGCCCGAGCAGAAGCAGCTAACGAAGAACACAAAGGCCAGGAGTTCGGCCCATCACTAATAATTTTCCAGTCTTATCTCGTTTCACTCAAAAGACTAGAAACTGAGGGATTAGTGTTTGGGTAATATCGGGCAGGTCTCCTCGAGGCCCTTCCAGCTCGAATAAAGTACCCCGAGGATAGTCCAGCTCGAGCAGAAGTCCGACCACTGCACCAGGACGATCTCATCAAAGCTGGTCGAGGTCAGAGATTCAGAGCCGTTCGAGCTTCGAGCTCTCTAACCTGCTCGAGGTGGTCAGGTTCAGTCAAAACTGGTTAAGGTCGAGGAATTCAGAGGCTGATCGAAACCCGAGCTCTCCTTTTCTGCTCACGGAAGTCAAGTCCCCGAGCACAACTGGACAAGACCCAGCCCAAGGCATCCCGACCCGCTTTCTCTGAATTCTAACACCTTTAGATGTCTGATCAGGGCCCCACATGGTATGATGGTGGTACTATTACCGATGGCCGGCACATGCCCCTACGGTGTCATCATTCCTAGCGCACATGCCCGACATGGTGATCCGCCACGTGAATCGGGTTAAGGAGACAGTACGCGCATCCCTGAGGAATATTACGCCAATCCCGATCGCCGAGGGACCTGCACCCCACCGACGCGGAATGAATGCTCTTGGAGAGAAAGAGCGGGAAAATGGAGTATAAAAGGAAATGAACGGATACGTTACAAGGGTTGAAAAAATTGATTCACAAGGGTTCTGAAAAGAGACACATGTTCTTCCTATCTCTACTTCCCTTACTTCCATTTTCGAAAAGAACGATTTTTTATTCAAAATGGAGGGCAAAAAATATCCCTTTCACCTTCTCGGTCTCTCCGACTAAGGAGATACCAAAAGAACAACCCGACATCGACTTGAGCGTCGGAGGGTTTCGCGGAACATGCCCAGCAACCCCGACCGCTCGCGTGAGTACAGTGTCCGAGAGATCTCCGTTCTCGAAAAGACAGTGGAATAGGATGAAGAAAACAGTCCTGCTCGAGCTCGAGCTAATCGCGAGCAGAGGATTTCGAGTACTGTAGATAGTCGCGAGCAGAAGGTTCAGAGTACTGTTTGAAGACACGCGGGAAAAACTGCATCAACAAGTTTTAATCAGGTTTTACTTATTTTTACTTTAAATTTTATTCCTGGTCTTGTTTATTCTAATTTATAAAAAAAAATCATAAACAATATCATAAATAGTGCCACATGAACAGTATTGTGTGAACAGTTCTATATAAATAGTAGTTTAGGGTTTTATTAGTTTTCAATTCTTGTGATTATATTTCCTTAAATCAAACCTATTCTTTGACCTAAATTCATTCAAATTTTAGTTAGTTATAGTTTACAAAAAAAAAAAGTAAAAAAAAAAAAAGAGGACAGTGAAAAAAATTTTCAATTTTCATTATTGGTATCTTATAGAGTGCAAGTTTGCTTTTTTTAGTTTAAAAATTTTTGCCTGAAATTTTATTATTTTGTGCTTTTAAAACCTAATCATACATGTTCGTTGCATTTTCACCTTTGAAACATGAATCTCATTGGTATAATTTTTGTGAATTGTTGTTGGAATCTTGATATTGGTTTAATTAGTTTTATAAGAACTAAGAGAGAATTACTACGAGTTGAAATAGATAAGAAAGTGTGAGCGTATTAGAGGGTAAAAGCCAATAAATTTGAGTGAAACACAAGTGAAATTGAGTGAATCATTCTCTTGAGTGAAACATGTAAAGAAGTGAAGTGAAGTCCTTCTCATATTATTTCTAATTTCTTTTTGCATATTTCAATTATGTCGCACAATAAAGAATGAATCGCAAATACAGAGAATCAACAACTAGCTGTTCAAAATTTTCAAATTGAAGCCTTGATGGGAGAGATAAGACAAATGATAAGAGCTGACTTAGAACACATACATGAGCATTTGGATCAAGTAAAGAATGCGCGCGCAGGGTAACTACAACACTTTCCCCAAGCATATAGGAGGTAGAGAGTTCCGACTAGAGAATAGATTGATGACTATTATGGGATAAGTATGGTAAAGGGAATGATTATGTAGGTAATTATAGGAGAAATAATCATCGAGATGATAGTGTGAATGACATAAAAATAAAGATCTCATCTTTTCAAGGTAAATTATGCAGTAATTAAGTTTTAATTATGCTATTACTTAGTGGGATCAGCTTGTTATAAATGGGAAGAGGAATAGGAAATGTCTTGTTGAGAAGTGGGATGAAATAAATACATTCTGTACCTAGTCACTATTATCAAGGCTTGTACTAAAAATTACAAAATCTTACTCAGGGTAGCTAAAGCGTGGAGGATTATTACAAAGAAATAAAGGTTGTCATAATTAGAACAAATGTAGAGAAAAATAGAGAAGTGACCATGACAAGATTCTTGAATGGCCTTAATTGAGAGATTGTAAATATGGTTGAGTTGCAATATTCTGTAGAGATTGAGGAGATGTCTACAAGGCCATCATGATTGAGGAGCAATTCAAGAGGAGGAGCCACTCCATGGAAGCCGAGCTATGTGAAGCGAGACGAAAACCCAAAAAATATCTATTGCACCTAAACCAAGATCCGAGCTCTCCAAATCCAATTCACAAAGTAATACCATGACTTCTACTATTAGAAATCGTGACAGTAAGTGTTTCAAATGTCATGATAAGGAACACAAAACAAGTGAATGTGTGAATAAGAGAGTTATGGTATTGCAAAATAATTGTGAGATTGTAACTGATGATAAGACACAAGTTAATGAGATGCCACCATTGGAGGACATTGAAGGTGAAGAGTACGTAGCTCCTGACGAATTAACTTTAGTAGCTAGGAGAGTATCGATTGTTCAAGTAAAAGAAGATGAAGTAGTACAACGGGAAAACATCTTTTGTACTAAGTGCTATATTGAGAACAAAATATATAGTATGATTATTGATTGAGGAAGTTGTACTAATGTTGCTAAAACTATCATGGTGGAAAAGTTAGAGTTTCCAACACTTAAGCATCCATAGCCATACAGTTGAATGACATTAGTGATATGAAAGTGAACAAACAAGTATTAGTGTATTTTAGGATTAGCAAATATAAAGATAAAGTGCTATGTGATGTAGTACCAATGTATGTTGGACATTTATTATTTGGGTGTACTTGGTATTTCAAAAAATGAGTAAAGCATAATGACTTCATCAATAAGTATTCATTTGTGTTTAATCAACATAATATCACTCTTACTCCATTGATATCGAAACAAGTTTATAAAGATCAAGTAAGGTTATAAAGAGAGAGTGAGCAAAAGAAAATGAAAATGAAAAATAGAAAAAGGCCGAGAAAAAATGGAGGAAAAAGAACAGAAAATCAAGGTCATTAAGAGAAAATCTGAGAGAAAATAAAAAAAAAAATTATGCAAGAGCGAGTAAGATAAAAATAACATTGGTTTCAAATCAGCCAATAATTGTACTTTTGTACAAAAAAGCATTTCTGAACATTAACAAACTTGACTCTACTTTACCCAGTTTTTTTTTTTTTTCTCAGGCATAAGGGACGACCAATTGCTTATTTCAGTGAGAAACTAAGTGGAGCAACTTTAAATTATCCTACTTACAATAAGGAACTATATGCTTTAATTTGGATATTAGGAACATGACAACACTACTCATGGCCTAAAGAGTTCGTAATTTACATTGATCATGAATTTTTAAAATACCTTAAAGGCTAGCATAAGCTAAACAAGAGACATACTCGTTGGGTAGAATTCATAGAGATATTTTAGCCTTGCAATTCTTTTTTTTTTGTAGGATGTAATTTAAATGCATACCTTGATTTACATCTTAAGTTGCCATTCCGTGAACAATTGGAACTCACAAATTTCAACACCCATTCATCATCTTTACGTGAAGTTCTTTTGATAACTTCAAACCCTATCAGTTTTCCATACAATTTGTTGAATTGAAATAACTTAGCAACGATATCAAAAATCATTCTAATTTTGGCCTTTTCTACTTCTTTTTCAACATTTGTCTATTTTTCTACTTCATTTTCACTATTAATCTGATTCAAGTAAAATTAGATTGTCTAATTGAAATACATTAGCAAACATCGTAACTTAAAATAATATCTTGAATAAATTTATAAACAATGTTAACCCAAAAAAAATTACCTCAAAATCATTATTTCAGGTAAACAATCTTCCAATTCTCTCGATTCAACTTCTCTATCTCAATCTTTAAAAGGAAATTAAAAACAAAATTTAAAATAATTTCTTTCAACGTAATGATAATTAACTGAATCATCACATTGAAATAATATCGGTGTTTTTCAATCATAAGGAAAACTTATACCTTTCTAGTGCCTACAAAAATTATTAAGGTGAATATTGTAAGACAGTGATGAATGATTAAAAAAAAATGGTGAAACAATATAGTGCACAATCAAGAAGTACAATTCTAACTTTAAATTCTTTGTAGCCTTATTCTACAACCAGATTTTGAGGGAAAACAAATGAAAGATTATAATTCAATCACAATGAAAGAAACTAAAAGTTCTAGAACCATAACCATCATTCATACTCAAAGACAAAACGATAAATTATTTTTTCATTTGATTATTCTTTTTTCCAACTTGGTTTGTCAGCAACCAACTAAACATATTATCAAATGACAAAACTTATTTTATGAGCAATATAATTAAAATGAATTAGGATAGATTTTTTATCACTTTCAAAAGTTAAAAGAAATAAAATGCCCAAAACAAATACTGATGAAATGTTTTGCTAGCAAAACCTTGAATCTTAACAAAAAGTTGAACACCTTAGAATTTTGCTTGTTGAATAAGTCTGGAGGAGTTGCGCTCGATTTTATGGGAATATTACAGATATTATAAGCGTCAATTGTATTTATTGCAGATGAAAATAAAATTTATATAATAGAAGGATGAAATTATAATTAATATTAAACTAATAAATATTAATGACCCAACTGATGTGATAATTACTATAGTAGTTAGAACTTAAATTGAGATCCAAATGATTCAATCCTATAATTATTGCTTCTCCATTTGAATGTGAATTCAATTAAATACTCAAATAAATTATTATTTGAACATAATTTTTTACCCACCTCATTCATAATTTATATTTATATTTTAATTTTTAATTATTTTTTAAAAAATTGTAAGAATTTAGGTTTATAGAGTTAGAAACTATATAATAATAAGGAATTATTTATGGTTTTAGAATTTGTATATAATTTATAAATAAAAAATTGAAAGAAATAATTCTTTTAGAGTGAAATTTAAGGGAAGATAATTAATTTTAATATATGAATTCGTATTTAATAAATTAAGCTGAGGCATTTTAAGAAAAAAATTTAAAAAGTGTGTTATAAGAATTCTAGAGAGATATTAAAAACTACACTTATAGTAGAAGATATGGATAGACCTATACCAAAGCCCGAGTTCTGCAAAGAAAGGTTGGGTTGGGCTTTGGTCCAAGCTGGGGCAAGGTTTAGGCCATGATATATTAATTGAAAATGTTAAAATATCAAGCTTAAAAAATTTGAGAGATCAAGAAAATTAACATAATTTATGTTACTTATTAAATTAAAAATTTATTCACATCAAGAGAGAGGGGTCAAATATACAAAAAGGCAGAACATAGAACACATTATTCCATCTTTTCTAATTTTGCTTTCTCTACTGCAATTTCAACTTCTTATTCAATCCAATAAGATTTCACACAATGCAAGCTAACTCAATTTAGGGTATATTTGAGAGTGGTTAAAGTTGACTAAAGTACTTAAACAAATATTTGAATAAAGTCTGTACAAATTTTTAAGTGTACGTTTAGTACATTATATTATATTATACTATATTATATTATATTAATGTTGGTGTATTGTATTATATTGTATTATATTAGTATTATATTATAACAATGCTATATAATATTTGGTGTTACACTGTACTATATTAATTTTTTTATTAATTTAAATTATATATTATATTATATTATATTAATATTTTATTTTATATTAATATAATTAAATTATATTAATATTTTATATTATTATTAATAATTTTAAACTAATTTCATTCAAATTATTCATATTTATATATTTCTTTTTAATTATATTAAATTATAAATTTATTAATAAATTATAATGTAAAAATAAAAATATAATATAACATTACTAAATAATCAATTATATATTTATTAATTTATATTAATAATTATAATGTAAAATTAAATAATAAATATTTTATAATATTAAATTAAATTAAAAAGTTTTATTTATTTATTTATTTATTATTATTATTATCTATATATTTATATAAAGTTAAGACTAGAAGAGTTGATGTGGCATTACTATTTCTTTTCCTTTTATATTTTCTTAATTGTGAATTAATAGAGAAAATAATAGATTGATGAGGAAATTAAATAATTAATTCACTATTCCTCATCTTTTTATATTTTTTTTTTTATGAATAAGAGAATTGATGAGGAAATTAAATAATTAATTCACTATTCTTTATCTTTTTATATTCTTTATTTTATAAACAAGAGAGAATTATGAATTGATGAGAAAATTAAATAATTAATTCACTATTCCCCATCTTTTTATATTCTTAGTATTATTAATTAATAAGAGAGAATTATATATTGATGATGAAATTAAATAATTAATTTATTATTTCTCAACTTTTTATATTCTCTATACAATAGAGAATTATGGATTGATGAGAAAATTAATTATCATTTGAATTTGATGAAAGTTTTAAATTTTTTTCAAATTAAAAAATAAAATCTCTCAAACGTGTGAAGAATCCATAAAGGCAATCATCGACTCCACTCTCTTTCTATCAAAATTGCTTGTATATAATTAAGATTTAAGAATAATTTATTTTTTAAAATGATTTAAGAACAGTTAATTAAGAATTTGATTAATCAATCAGTCATATCAATCATGGCCAAGGTAAAGATAAAATAAAAATAAATGTTTAGAAATATTTTTCTTTTTTTTTCCACACTAAAAACACTTCAGATTTATCAAATTTTTAAGTATCATATTTATGCTTTGTACCTACAATATATAAAAAATAAATAAAATATTATGACTAAAGAACATAAATATATCGTGAATGTCGGCTATATCTTCTAGTTATTATTATAAAGCAAAAGCAAAAGAGTTAAGGAAAAAAAAAAGGGTTATGCAGTAGTTGTCGCACAAGCACAATATTTTTATCTAAGTTCCATATTCTTCCAATACATAGTATTAGCATTAATTTAGTGTGAACAATATTTTTATATATCATTATACTAGGTACCAAACACACCCTATGTATTTTATAAGAACTAGCACTCAACCGCGGTTATTTGAAGAAAACAATTGGTTTTAGGAGTGAATAATCCATTTGAAATCATGTGATTATACTTTCTTACATAAAAATAAAATATTAAATCATGGGGAAATTTTGATATATACATAAGACATTGAATATATCATATTTACACTATGAGTTTTGGTTGTTTTTATGTTTATTTTATAAAAATAAATACGATTATGAGAAAAGGTCTTAAAAATTAATATCATACATGTATTAAAAAGCTCAAAAGAATTACATAAATACATCAAAGAATAAGAAATAGATTCTTATTTTTTGGAGTAATAATAGAGTTACAATTACTCTGTACACATAAATATATACGCATGAAGAATTTTATTTACATAAAACTATCATTGATCCATATAATTTTAAAAAGTTATTATTATCACTTTTTTTATTAATCTATTCATGCTACATCAGTTTGTATATATTAATTTGTACAAAATAATTTATGGCTCTATCATTATTATTTTAAATTTACAAAAGTTGCCAGAATTGAAAGATTGAAAATCTTAAAAAAGAGAGAGAGAGAGAGAGAGAGAGAGAGAGAATGATTTTAATCTAGTTCATAATTTATTAAAAATACAACACTCTATGAGATTCTTGTCTAATTCATGATTTTTTAAAAATAAAATGTATTTTTGAAGGGATTCTTGTAGATTAAAAATAAAAGTTATAGTTGATTTGATAAGGATAGAGTAATATTATTTCTTTGACTTAGGTCAATCCCAAAATAGTCGTATTCAAGTTTATATGAGTCAGTGAAAATCAAATTGTAAAACTTATTCGAATAATATTATTAAGATAAGAGTTCGGTTATATTAGAATTGTTTTACAACGAAACACTTTTTCATATTCACATAATTAAACAATTAAAATTATAACGTATTATTTATTATTTTAATATGATAATAATTCATATTTTACTTTATAACCGTTCCATTATAAATCCTGGCTTTAATATAAGGGAGTGCT
This sequence comes from Murraya koenigii, assembly GCA_025617385.1. Classification (NCBI taxonomy): domain Eukaryota; kingdom Viridiplantae; phylum Streptophyta; class Magnoliopsida; order Sapindales; family Rutaceae; genus Murraya; species Murraya koenigii. The sequence goes on from CM046812.1 coordinate 16,140,639, forward strand.
AAATTACAACTTTTTGTAACTTACCCTTTTCATATGAACAATATCATAATGGGTAAGTTAGAACAAATTATAACTAAGACAAATCCTTAATATAATTGTTTGTCCTTAGCCTAAAAGCTCACGGTGACTATATTTCCTTTTTTAGATTCCTAATTAAAAAAAAAGTTTTAAAACATTATAAAAAGAAGTAAAGATTCCACACCGTTTTTTGCTGCCAAATACAGCTCAGGTTAAATTCCATTTGCATTTACATTTGCATCTCGTTTTCATTTGGCTTCGTGATATAAAAGCATGCTGACCCTCAAATTTATTTTCATTTAGTGCTTCTCCGCTAGCTGAAGTTAATCTTTCACTTGCGTTCCGGATATTAGAAGATTAAAAGCTTCTCCTTTGCTTAATCAAAGGTATGTTTCTTTTTATAATCTGTCCTTCAATTTTCCAAATTCTATCATATAAAGCCACTGTTTGTTTGAATAAAGGTAGAAACTACATCTCCTTTGTTTGTTTACTGATGTAGATCTGCTGCTATACATGCATATTTCTTTGTTTGGATTAATCTCTGTTTTCAGTTAATATTTTGGTTTTGAATCAGCCTGACTCACAGAAAATTTTTGGCAACCGAATGGGCTTTTTATTTTTTGTTCTTGCAGTCATATGAGCCTCTAAAAATAATTTTTTTGATCTCAATAATCTATTTAACATTATTGGCATTGTTCAGCTTTTAATAAAATGTGATAGTAGGGTCTGTAATAAGTGCCCTTGATCTGAAGTTGCTATTGCCCCTACAGTTACAGTGATTACCCTAATAATTTCAGTGATTATTATATGAATTTGAACATGCTTAACAAGATTTAAATGGTAAATGATTAGTCTTTGGCATGTTTGGTAGTTATCAGAAGTTGCAATCAAGAAATGGATTGTTCAACTATTTATATCATGTAATGTATGGGTTGTTGTTTTTAATTTTTTCTGGGTTGTTCATATTTATTTGTGAATTTCAGACTGTGTTAAGCATGTCCTACTTGAAAAGTTTTTGTTTTATCTGGATTTCTTTTGATTGTTTTTAAGCATTTTCTTCTTGTCATCTCCTACTATGATTTCTCTTTTCTAGAATCATAAAAAATGGCCGTTGCTGAGGATATTCAACCCCTTGTCTGTGACAATGGAACTGGAATGGTCAAGGTCCGTATATTATCTGTTAGGTTTGACATCATTTGTTCAATCTACTCTGATGAATAATTTAGCAAATTTTCTGCTGGGACAAGTGCTGATTTCTTTGGCGTTGTGAAAATTTCCATGCTGGTTTTGCTGGTGATGGCTCCAAGGGCAGTTTTCCCTAGTATTGTTTGCAGACCTCGTCACACAGGTGTCATGGTTGGGATGGGTCAAAAGGATGCTTACGTAGGTGATGAAGCCCAATCGAAAAGAGGTATCCTAACTTTGAAGTACCCAATTGAGCATGGTATAGTCAGCAATTGGGATGACATGGAAAAGATTTGGCATCACACATTCTACAATGAGCTTCGTGTGGCCCCTGAGGAACACCCTGTACTTCTGACCGAAGCACCACTCAACCCCAAAGCCAACAGAGAGAAGATGACCCAGATCATGTTTGAAACCTTCAATGTGCCTGCTATGTATGTTGCAATCCAGGCCGCTTCTTTCCCTTTATGCCAGTGGTCGTACAACAGGTTTGTACTCATTATAAATTTTTGGTCTTGCAAGTGTTCTGTGATTAGTAAATCTAGTAGAACTTAAATACAGTTATGAATCCTTGGTCCATAGTGCTTTTTGTGGCTCGCTAGAAAGCTGCATAAGAATGTAGGGAAATGTGGAATTAATCTGGAATAAACAAACGAAACACAAGGAAGTAATAACAAAAAATATTAGCTATCTAATATATTTGCGGGTCATTAATTTAATGAATGAACTTTTAAATGATTACTAGAACCCATGTAGGTTGAAATTACAGGTATGAATCCTTAGTTTATTGCTTTATATGGCTCGCTGGAAAGCTTCATAAGAAAGTAGGGAAAGGTGGAATTTAATATGGAATAAACACAAAAAAAAAAGCTATCTAATATAACTCCAGTTTGAAGGGACTAAGCTGCAAGATGTTCAATTGCGCAGAAGAAGTTTACCTTTCATTTGTTTTGAAAACTCAGCAGATGATTGAACTTCTTTTTCTCTCTATTATTATTGAAACTTGCTAATTTGTTCACCTTTATTTCTCATCTCTTGATTTGTGCACTGACCAGAAGTGTGGTTATTTGAATAGGTATTGTATTGGATTCTGGTGATGGTGTGAGCCACACGGTACCAATTTATGAAGGCTATGCACTCCCTCATGCTATCCTTCGGTTGGACCTTGCTGGTCGTGATCTAACAGACTCCTTGATGAAGATCCTCACTGAGAGAGGATATTCTTTTACTACTACTGCTGAGCGGGAAATTGTCCGTGACATGAAGGAAAAACTTGCTTACGTTGCCCTTGACTATGAGCAAGAGTTGGAGACTGCAAAGAGCAGCTCTGCAGTTAAGAAAAGTTATGAGTTGCCTGATGGGTAGGTGATTACGATTGGAGCTGAGAGGTTCCGCTTCCCGGAAGTACTTTTGCAGCCATCTTTGATTGGAATAGAAGCTGCTGGAATTCATGAAACCACTTACAACTCCATAATGAAGTGTGATGTTGATATCCGGAAAGATCTGTATGGAAACATTGTGCTTAGTGGCGGGTCAACTATGTTCCCTGGAATTGCTGATCGGATGAGCAGGGAAATTACCGCCCTTGCTCCTAGTAGCATGAAGATCAAGGTAGTTGCCCCACCTGAGAGAAAGTACAGTGTCTGGATTGGTGGATCTATTCTAGCATCTCTCAGCACCTTTCAACAGGTAACCTACTTGTTAATTTCTTTTTAATGTATGCTTTATACCATTCTTCACCATTAGGTTTAAGAAGGATGTGTTGAATTGAACAAATTTTATTGGGCTTCTTTGATAATTTCTATGCCCCTTGCTGCAGATGTGGATATCCAAGGGTGAATATGACTAATCTGGTCCAGCTATTGTACACAGAAAATGCTTTTAGGTTGGGTGAACACATATCAGGTGGGCCAAGGTCTTCATCAGTCAGTATTGTGTCTGATGTGAGTTCAGCTTGGTTGACTTCTGAAGCTTTGTTTTGTTGATTAAGAAAAAAGAACATGGTATATGCTTGGCATTTTGAGCTTGAAATATAATATAATATAAGCCACCCTGCTAGGTTTTAGAAGCCAATTATTATTGGCATTGAGTGGCTGGTAATGGTATTTTTGTTAGTGGTTTGTTTTCTTTGGTCTATTTATATTCTTTTCATTTAGCCAAAAGTGTTATAGGTGCTTGGTCTTAGAAGAGAATGTTAAAGTTTTATTCTCTTATTTTCTCCCTTTCGGGGTTTTTGAGTCATATATTTTGTTGTAAGAATAACTTTGTTTTCGATGTCTATTCACTGAGAGCTTTCTTCATGGTTTGCTTGTGAACTTGTATTCAAATGATTTTAGTTAAAAAGATGAATGCTTGAGAAAAGTTCTGCTCAAATTTTGAGTTACATGTCCCTTCAATTTGCTGTTGCTGGCTTTATTCTTCAAATTTTTTATGCATGACTGTTAGCACCTCGGGCACACCAGACGGAAGCTTGGGCACCCAGACTTAGTATTTAAACAGTTCATGGAACCAGTTTCATTTGATTGGTTTTAATTACTTGATCCATCTTATTGGATTGATGACTTGACTTAAAAACGAGTGACAAATCACCAGATTTTACTTCTATTAATATTCACATACTGGATTCGACTGAAATCTTACGGAAAAGCTATCCGTAATTTATTGAAATTGGATCATATTGGGCAACATCAACATCCACAAACTCAATCTGCCATCACTTTATCTTTATTTTATTTTTTTTTGGGCATGTGAGCTGCCGAGTCCTAGTCTAATATTGTTTCATTTCAGGTCTATCAATCAATATTCTTGCCATTTAGAATAATAGACTTATTCTATTTCTACTCTTAAACACAGATAACTTGGTAACAATGCAAGACATCAAAATTTACTTAATTGATAAAAGAATGCAAGTATTGAAGTACACATACAAACTAGTTAAACAAATTCTAGTAAAACAATTTCATGAATAAATGTTGCGAAAATTAACAAGTGTACTAATAAGTACGAGTAATATAATGAAAATGAAGAGTATAGTATCGTCCCACAAGTAATATAATGAAGATTATATTATCGTCTCACAGAGATTATATATCTTATTAATTACCGAAATTATTCTAACCCTAATTTATTTGAACAATCGAATAGATGGATTTAGATTAAAAATTAAAATAAAATAAAGTAATTAAAAATTAAATAAGAATGCAAGCAATTATAAAATTATCAAGAGATTAAAATACTAGGCATTCGATTTCACCATAACTAATTAAATTTAATTCTTCATCTATAGTATTAAATATTATTAGTCATGTTGACAGTAAATTTCTCAAATCTATTTAATATCTTCTATCTGTAATATCAAAAATACCTTTACCTATTAACCCATTATATCTCTATGTGAATTTAAATATGCAAACATTCATTAAGCTCTATGAAAAATTTAAAATAAAACTACACGAATCTTATTAACACATTTATGTCTTTCGTTCAATTCATGATTTTCATTACACATAACAACAATGCATAAATCTTCTCTTAGTCTCATTATGTATCCTTAAATCATTCAAATTTAAGCCAGATATTTAAAAGCATTAAGTTCAATAATAAACACTCAATCATGAAATAATAAATTAAAATATAATAAATTTATAAAATTAAATCTTCATAGTTAGACTACATCATAGCCCTAGTAATATAAATTAATTCATAAGAAAATAAAAAGAATCCATAAATATTGTGGGGAATATTCAAACAAAACAACTAAAAAAAATTAAAATAAAATTTTACCTTCAATCGGCCTCCCTTGCTCTCAGTCTTGCTCTTCTTCAATTTCTTCTCTTTTTTCTTTTTATTTATTGACCTCCACTCTTGCCCCCTTTGCGCGGCTTCTCCTTTCTTCCTTTTATAATATTTAAATTTTTTGCACCTAAATCCTTGCATGGAAAGGATTAAAGACACAAGCCCGCCTCGTTTAATTTATTAAGCCACTTTATTATGCAAATCCAAAAGCCCAAATTCACGTGCATGCATGCCATTTTAAAGTCATGCTTCTCTAACTATTCACATGAATTGTATACTTAAAATTGGAAGTCATTGATTCTCTTCCTTATTAATTCCATTACTTTCCTTAAACTTCCAATTAATTTCTTATTTTAAACATTATTCTTTCCTCTTTTCTTCAAGTCGGCAATTATTTCCAATAAGCTTCCATTGATTTCCTCTTTAAGCTTCCGTTCACTTGAATATTTCTAATATTCCTACAATAATAAAATATAAAAATTAAGATAAACATTAATATAATTTAATATAAAATTAAGTTAGAGAAATATTAAAATAACATATAAATTACGAGTACATCAATAAACTCAATATTATTGTCACATCACCGTTAGTTTATGTGAATGAGATTTTAGTCTTGATGGGTATTCAATAGGAGTGTATCAAGACCGTTGGGATGTTCTTAAGCAAGACCTATTTGGGTAATATCGGGCAGGTCTCCTCGAGGCCCTTCTAGCTCGAATAAAATACCCCGAGTCTAGGTCAGCCCAACTCGAGCAGAAGTCCCGACCACTGGCACGAAGACAATCTCACTAGACGACAAAGCTGGTTAAGGTCGAGGACTTCAGAGTAGTCCGAGCTCCGAGCTCTTTTGCCTGCTCGAGGTCATCAGGACTGGCCAAGGCTGGACGAGGACCGAGAGCTCGCTAATTGATCGAGGCCCGAGCTCTCCTTCCCCGCCACTGCAGCTAAGTCCCCGAAAGCACAACCGGGCCATTTTAGTCATCGACCAAATGGAATGTAAGACTAGGCTCTGGACAGCTCAACCCGCTTTCTCAAGATCCCGCACACTTTTTGATGTCGATTGAGCCCCACAAGGGAGGGTGGTGGTGCTGCTGTCGGTGGCCAAGACATGCCTCTACTGTGTCATCATTCATAGCGCACATGCCCGACATGGTGATCCGCCACGTGAACCGAAGTTAAGGAGACAACCAAGCATCCCTAGGGAATATTACGCCAATCCCAACCGCCGAGGGACCCAGACACCACCGACGCTGAAGTGGACGCCTTGAGAGAAAGGGCGGAAAATGGAAAATGGGAGGATAAAAAGAAACGAACTGGCACGCTACGTTAAAAAAACCGATTCACTTGGGTTCTCAATATTTATACAGTGTTCTTCCTATTCTGATTTCCTTCTCGATTCTCCGAAAACCATATTTATTCAAAAGCGGAGGGCAAAAATATCCCTTTCACCTTTCCAGCCTCTCCGACTAAGGGAGATACCAAAAGAACAACCCGACATCGACTCAACGCTGAGGGTTTTCGCGAACACGCCCGGCCACCCCCGACCTCGCTCAGTGAGTACATGTCCCAAGATCTCGGCCTCGAAAAGACAAAGGAATTGGAAGAAGGAGATAGCCCCGCCGAGCTCGAGCTAGTCGCGAAGCGTATGGTTCAAGGCAATCGCTTTAAGGCACGCGGAAAACCGCGATCAACATTTTTCGGGCCGATGCGGATCGAGACAAAAGCCCGATTTCTAATACGCTTAAGATACACAACGCAACGATGAGAGGAAACAACCAAAGAGGAGTGAGTCCAAGAATCCAGAACTTTGAGAAGTGGCCAACGAGGCCTGTATTTGGGTAATATCGGGCGGGTCTCCTCGAGGCCCTTCTAGCTCGAATAAAATACCCGAGTCTAGGTCAGCCTAACTCGGCGAAGTCCAGACCAGCAGCACGAAGACAATCTCACTGGGCGACAAAGGCTGGTTAAGGTCGAGGACTTGAGAGTAGTCCGAGCTCAGAGCTCTTTTGCTCGCTCGAGGTCATCGGGGTCAGCCAAGGCTGGGCGAGGACGGAGAGCTCGCTAATTGATCGAGGCCAGAGCTCTCCTTCACCTTTCACTGCTGATTAAGTCCCAGAGCACAAGCTGGGCCATTTTAGTCATCGACCAAATGGAATGTAAGACTAGGCTCGGGACAGTTCGACCCGTTTTCTCAAGATCCGCACACTTTTTGATGTCGATTGAGGCCCACAAGGGAGGGTGGTGGTGCTTGTTGCTGGTGGCCAGCACATGCCCTACTGGTGTCATCATTCATAAGCGCACATGCAGACATGGTGATCAGCCACGTGAACCGAGGTTAAGGAGGCAGTAGCGCATCCACAGGGAATATTCGCCAATCCCAGCTGTCGGAGGGACCCGGACACCAGCGTGCGGAAGTGGGCGCTCTTGGAGAGAAAGGCGGGAAAATGGAAAAATGGGAGGATAAAAGAAAGCGAGCAGATGCGTTACGGAAAAAAAAGCTGATTCACGGGGTTACGAATATTTATCTGAGTTCTTCCTATTCGATTTCCTTTCCTTGATTCTCCGAAAAACCATATTTATTCAAAGGGAGGGCAAAAATATCCCTTTCACCTTTCGGTCTCTCGACTAAGGGAGATACCAAAGAACAACCCGATTCTTGACTTGAGCGTTGGAGGGTTTTCGCGGAACTACGCCAGCTACCCACGACCATGTTTTACGTGAGTGCAGTCCGGAAGATCTCGATTCCGGAAAAGACGAGTGGAATTGGAAGAAGGAGACAGTCCTGCTCGAGCTCGAGCTAGTCGCGAGCAGAAGGTTCAAGGCACTGTTTTAAGGCACGCGGGAAAACTGCATCAACATTTTTTGGGGCGCGTATGTGGGGATCGGCACTAAAGCCTGATTTCTAATACGTTTAAGATACACAGCGTAGCGATGAGAGGAAGCGACCGAAGAGGAGTGAGTCAGGAAGAATCGGTAACTTTGAGAGAAGTGGCCAATGAGGCCCGAGAATAGGGAGATCCGGGAAAGAATGGATCGGATGGAGAGATAGATGGAGACTTTGACCTCCTATTACAAGAACTCGGGGAGGGACGGAGAAAAGCGTGTAATGATGTTCAGAGTCCAGCAGGTGGGAACGCTCCGATTCGGGAAAGCGTGGGAGATGAGGCCCGAGACCTAGGGCACCAAGCAGCTGCGGTGAGGAGGAGGCGAATATGGAGGAAGAGGGTCTCGTCGGCACTTGCAGGATATAGCTCCAACCTCTCGTGTGGAGGAGTTGGAGGGAGGTGCTGTGATTAGCACTGAGTTGTGGAGGACCTCGGGAAGCGGAAAAAGCCAAGTTGGAGAATAATCTTTGGATAACGAATCTCCACTCTCCGCGGAGATCATGGGTGTCACGATCCACGTGACTTCAGCTTCCGGATCTGAAATTTTCGGGAAAAAGTGATCCATTGGATGCATATAGAGCGGTTCAGCGACATGGCGAGTGCGAGGTGCATCGGCTGACGGAGGTCGCGGGGCCTTCCAGCTCACTCTTGAGGGAAGGGCGAGAGAATGGTACCATGAGGCTCCCAGGGAAGCATCTTGAGCTTTGAGCGGATGTGTAGGGAGTTTGCGGAGCAATTTCGAGTGCGGTGACCACTGAGGATGACATGATGGAGTATCGAAGTAAGGCGAGAGGAGGAGGAGTCCCTCAGGAGTTTGTCAAAAGATACCATAGATCGGTCCTAGATCTTGGCGCGTTTAATCATCCCAGCGTTGAGAGGGCTGAAGGATGGGATCCAGGATGGGGAGACCGTGGTATAATCTGTGGAATCCTTTGATCAGTTCATATTCGGACGCATATGAGCAAGTAAAACTGGATATGATAATTGAAGAGGAGAAGGCTGCAAAGGTGAGAAGTGAGCGGTCAATGGAGCTAAGAGGAAGGAGAAAGGGGTCTGCAGGGGACACTGAGCTTAGCGGCGAGGGACCGGGTTGCCCATCTGACCACTACGGAGAGCTCCCCAGCGCGGATGGTCCCCTGCCACCTCGCGGATCTCGGGTCGGGATCACGGGAGTCTAGGCGTCCTGACGACCACACATCCCATGACCGGCCACCAGCGGACACTGAGATGAACCACGATGAGGCGGATCGCCCATTGCCACCCTGCAGAAGTTTCCCGAGGGACGAGGCGATCTGAGTGGTGGAGCGAGCCCAGCTTACTGAGCGATATCTGAGGTTGAAGGTATCTCTCGAAGAGATACTTCAGTGGTTGAGGAGCGAGGCTGCTTGAGCCCTCCAGCGCAGATGGCCAAGTCGGTGGCAAGCGGAGCAGGCGATTCTGCCGTTTCCATGGTGACCACGGCCACTCACATCACGGTCTGGTGATTTGAAAAACCAGTGGAGGATACGGTTAGGAATCGGTACTTGGATGAGTTTGTTGAAGGAGGGCATCCGGTGGTTGAGCGGCGATCGCGAGGAAGATGGTCAGGACTTACAGAAATAGACATGGAACCACAGTCCACGAGGGTAATCTCGGGAGGGCCACGATGGCGGGAAGTTCAAATAGGGCTCGGAAAAACTACTGCGGATATGCATTGCAGTAGAAGTCTATTCACTGCCATGCCAAAAGGCCAAGGTTCGGCGGTGCCAATTATGTGGACGGATGAAGGCGAGGAGGGTTGTTGTACCCTCGAGGATGCCACAGTGGTAAAAGCCAGCGTAGCAAACAAGGAAGTTGGTCAGAATCTTGGTTGACTCGGGAAGCTCGGTGGATATTCTCTTGAATCCACACTCGAGGATTTGGGAATAGCGAGTCGCGAGCCTCGGCGGACAAGCACTTCGTTGAAAGGATTCGGGAGGAAGCTAATACCTGCAGGAATCATCAAGTTGGCGATAACCATGGGCTCGAGGCCTTTTGAGAAGAACATGATCTTTGGATTTCGTGGTGGTAGATGAAGCCGACCCAGTACCAGAGCGATTCTAGGGAGGCCGTTTATGAGGATCGGCCGGTGCGTGCTATCCACCCATTACTTAGCCACTAAAGTATCGAGTAAATGGAACTGTAGGGGTCGTGAAAGGCGGCCGGAGGGTGGCGAGGAGTTGCTTCTGTTGTGGCGGCCAAAGAAACCATCTGAGATAACCTCGTTGGACTCGAGGGGAATCGAGGAATGGAAGGCAAGAGCTGGTGAGGAAGTTGGAGGAGGTCGGGGTGAGGCGGACGACCCAGGAAGAAAATCGAGATCGGCTCGGGCCTTGGCGAGCCGTTGAAGGAAAAGTTGGTGGAGTGTCTGCGAGCACTGCAGATGTGTTCGCATGGACGCACGAGGATATGCACAGGATTGACCCGAAGTGGGCGTGTCACGAGTGGCAATCTGGAGAGATGCTTAAGCCGGTGAGGCGAGAAAGGAGATCGTCGACCGGGAAGATCTGAAGCCATCAGCTGCGAGGTGGAAAAGGCTTGCAGGCGGGATTCATAAGGGAGGTCTCTACCCGAGATGGATCTCGAGATGTGGTCTTCGGTGAAGAAGGCAAGTGGGAAATGGAGAATGTGTGTGGACTTCACGGATGTGAACAAGGCACCTGAAAGATAGCTTTCAGCTACCGAAGATAGACCAGTTGGTGGATTCTACGGTGGGGCACGAGGTTGCTTAGTTTATGGATGCATTCTCGAGATATAACCAAATTCCATGCCGATCAGACGAGGAGTGCACGGCCTTCATCACTAATCGAGGAATTTGTCTTGCTACGAGGTCATGCCTTTCGGTCTAAAGAATGCGAGGGCAGCGTATCGGAGGCTAGTGAACAAGGTCTTGAAGCCATTGATCGGTCGGACGATGGAGGTATATGTGGATGACATGATCACTGAGTCCAAAGATGCGGAGGAGCATGTAAGGCATCTGAGGAGACCTTCGCACTCTTAAGAAAGTCTGGGATGAAGCTAAACCTGGAGAAATGTGCTTTTGGAGTGGGTTCGGGAAAATTCTTAGAAGCTTCGTGGTGAGTCACGGGGATCGAGGCCAATCGGAGAAGATAAGAGCGATGGTGGAAATGAGGGTCCCTCGTAGCCTCGAGGAGATCTAAAGTCTAGCCGCAAGCTGGCATCCCTCAGCGGGTTCGTATCTCGAGCCACGGATAAATCTGGAGTCTTCTTTCGGAAATGAAGAAAGGCGAGGAAGACAAAGTGGACGCCTGAGAATCGCGGTGGCGTTCAGTGGTGAAAGAATATCTGTTGAAAGCTCAGATTCTTGTCGACACCTCGAGCGGGAGAGTCTTGTTTCTATACTTAGTCGTGTCCCGATGGGCAGCGAGCTCGGTTACAGTAAGGGAGGAGTCAGAGTGCAGATGCCATATTTATTACAAGCGAGCTTTGCTTGAAGCGAGACCCGGTATCCACTCAATGGAGAGTGGGCCTGGCCACAGTCGCGACGGCCGAAAGTGAGGCCTTATTTTCGAGGCACATTCGGTGGTGGTTCTAACAAACCAGACCCTCGAGGCAAACTTTGTACAAGCACTGAGACTTACGGAAGAGTTGGTAAAATGGTCGGTGGAGCTAGCGAGTTCGACATTAATTACCGACCCGAGCGACCATAAAAGCACGGTCTTTAGGCGACTTATGTGGTCGAGTGCACGCGAGGGATGAGGAGGCGGAGGCGAGCCCCACTGAGTTCCGAGGCCTCGACCAACACATGGATAGTCACGATAGATGGATCATGTGGAAATCGAGGAGGCGGGAGCAGGAGTTGTGCTCCTAAGTCACGAAGAGGCGAGAGATGCAATCTGTTGTGAAATTAGAGTTCGAAGTCACCAACAATCGGTAGAGTCTGAAGCTGTAATAGCGGGATTGAAGCTCGCCTCGGTAGTAAGCGGAGGAGGTAAAGCTTGAGCAGGACTCACGGTTGGTAACAAACCACCTCGGCGAGAGCTTTCGAGCGAAGGGGAGAAGATGGAGCCTACCTTGGAAGGTGAAGCGGTAATGGGAGTTTCAGAGCTATCGAGGTGGAACAAATCGAAGGAGAAGAATTTTCGAGCTGATATGATAGCTCGCATGGCGGCCGCGTCGGACCCCAAGTTACCAAAGTCTATCCCTTTGGAAATGAAGACACTGCTCGAGCATCGGCGGGAGGACGAGGTGATGAGCTTATCGACGAGCAACACCGGATGGAGCCGATCGTTTCTTACCTCGAGGAAGGGACGGTCTTGGGTCGATAAGAAGCGAGCAAGGAAGTTGAGGTGCAAAGCGATCCGGTACACTCGTCAGAAGGGGTCTTATATAGAGCGAGGTACACTCTCCCTTGCTGCGGTGCTTAGACCAGGAGGAGGCGATTATGTCCTCAGAGAGATACGTAGAGGAATCTGTGGAAATCATTACAGCGCGAGGTCGTTGGCCTTCGAGGCCTTGAGGCAAGGATACTTTGGCCTCGCATGCATCAAGATGCTCGGGAGAAGACAGAGGCTGCAAGAGTTGCCGGAGCTTTGCCAGCTACCTAACTCGACCTCACGGAGAACCTCACGGTGATGAGCTCGCCATGGCCGTTTGCTCGATGGGAATTGATTTGATCGGACCCATTGCTAGAAGGAAGCGTCACGCCACATGCCATAGTCGCAATTGATTATTGCACCAAATGGGTCGAAGTGGGAGCCTTGAGTAGCATCACGGAAGGTAAAACCACTGACTTCATTTGGAAGAATGTGATTTGCAGGTATGAGATTCCTCATGCATTGGTCACAGACAATGGGAGACAGTTTGACAACGGCAAATTCAGAGATTTCTGCCGAAATCTGGGGATAGAGTTGAAGTTTTGCTCTCCCTCACACCCGCAGTCCAATGGGCAAGTAGAGGCCGCAAATAAAACCATAAAACGCCTCCTGAAGACAAGACTGGGCGAGCAAAAAGGAGCCTGGGTGGACGAGCTGCCTGGTGTCTTGTGGGCTTACAGAACCACACACAAAACGACCACTGGAGAGACCCCATTCTCCTTGGTGTTTGGGCACGAAGCAGTGGTTCCCGCTGAAATAGGAATGGGGACACATCGGACGGAGCACTTCAATGAGGAGCAAAACAACGAGCAGATGCGTACAGGTCTGGATTTGCTGGAAGATAAGAGAGAAAGGGTCGCTGCTAAGATCACAGAATATAATCAGAGAGTGGCTCGTTATTACAACCGAAATGTGCACATTCGCCGGTTCTAGGTGGGTGACTGAGTACTGAGGAAAGTCAACCAGAGCACGAAGGACCCAAGACAAGGTGTGCTAGGACCAAATTGGGAAGGCCCTTACCGAGTCATTCAATTAGCAGGACCAGGAGCATACCGGCTAGCTCATCCGGTTGGACGAGAATTCAAGAGGCCGTGGAACGCACAACTCTAGGTGAAATACTTCCAGTAAGTCTCCTTGTATTGTGAGTGTTAATGTAAGATTCTTTCCCAAAATGGGTGTATGTAAAAACTCAAATGTATGTAAAAACGAGTAAAACACTTGTAATATAAATTCAAGTTGAAGCCAAGCAGCTCGTGAAGAACGCAATAGCCAGAAGTCCCAAAGCCTAAGTCTTAGGCGGGACGGTGCCTAGCGAGGGTTAATTGCAGGCCCGAGCAGAAGTTCAAGAAGAAATCCTTGGCCAGAAGTCCCAAAGCCTAAGTCTTAGGCGGGACGGTGCCAAGCTTGGGTCAGTGCGAGGCTCGGCGAGGCGGCTCGTGAAGAACGCTATGGCCGGAAGTCCCAAAGCCTAATTCTTAGGCGGGACGGTGCCTAGCGAGGGTCAATTGCAGGCCCGAGCAGAAGTTCAAGAAGAACTCCTTGGCCAGAAGTCCTAAAGCCTAAGTCTCAGGCGGGACGGTGCCAACCTTGGGTCAATTGCAGGCCCGAGCAGAAGCAGCTCGCGAAGAACGTTACGGCCAGAAGTCTTAAAGCCTAAGTCTTAGGCGGGACGGTGCAAGCTTGGGTCGATTGCAGGCCCGAGCGAGCAGCTTCGTGAAAGAACGCTTATAGCCGAAGTCCCAAAGCCTAAGTCTTGGGTGGGACGGTGCCTAGCGAGGTCAATTGCGAGGCCGAGCGAAGTTCAAGAAGAACTCCTTGGCCGAAGTCCCAAAGCCTAAGTCTTGGGTGGGACGGTGCTAAGCTTGGGTCAGTCGCGAGGCCGGCGAGCGACTCATGAAGAACTCCTTGGCCGAAGTCCCAAAGCCTAAGTCTTAGGCGGGACGGTGCTAAGCTTAGGTCAGTGCAGGCCCGGCGAGCGGCTCGTGAAGAACGCTATAGCTAGAAGTCCCAAGCCTAAGTCTTGGGCGGGACGGTGCCTAGCGAGGTCGATTGCACGCCCGAGCGAGCAGCTCATGAAGAATGTTACGGCCAGAAGTCTTAAAGCCTAAGTCTTAGGCGGGACGGCGCCAAGCTTGGGTCAATTGCAGGCCCGAGCAGAAGCAGCTCGTGAAAGAACGCTATAGCCAGAAGTCCCAAAGCCTAAGTCTTAGGCGGGACGGTGCCTAGCGAGGGTCAATTGCAGGCCCGAGCAGAAGTTCAAGAAGAACTCCTTGGCCAGAAGTCCCAAAGCCTAAGTCTTAGGTGGGACGGCGCCAAGCTGGGTCAATGCGAGGCCGGCGAGCGGCTCGCAAAGAACGCTACGGCCAGAAGTCCCAAAGCCTAAGTCTTAGGCGGGACGGTGCCAAGCTTGGGTCAATCTGCAGGCCCGAGCGAAGCAACTCATGAAGAACTCCTTGGCGGAAGTCCCAAAGCCTAAGTCTTAGGCGGGACGGTGCAAGCTAGGTCAGTGCGAGGCCGGCGAGCGGCTCGTGAAGAACGCTATGGTCGGAAGTCCCAAGGCCTAAGTTTTAGGCGGGACGGTGCCTAGCGAGGGTCAATTGCAGGCCCGAGTAGAAGTTCAAGAAGAACTCCTTGGCCAGAAGTCCCAAAGCCTAAGTCTTAGGCGGGACGGTGCCAAGCTAGGTCAATGCGAGGCCGAGCGAGGCAGCTCGCGAAGAACGCTACGGCCAGAAGTCCCAAATCCTAAGTCTTAGGCGGGACGGTGCCAAGCTTGGGTCAATTGCAGGCCCGAGCGAAGTAGCTCATGAAGAACGCTACTGGCCGAAGTCCCAAAGCCTAAGTCTTAGGCGGGACGGTGTCAAGCTTGGGTCAATTACAGGCCCGAGCGAAGCAGCTCGTGAAGAACTCTTTGGCCAGAAGTCCCAAAGCCTAAGTCTTAGGCGGGACGGTGCCTAGCGAGGGTCAATTGCAGGCCCGAGTAGAAGTTCAAGAAGAACTCCTTGGCCAGAAGTCCCAAAGCCTAAGTCTTAGGCGGGACGGTGCCAAGCTCAGGTCAGTGCGAGGCCCGGCAGAAGCGGCTCGTGAAGAACGCTACTGGCCGAAGTCCCAAAGCCTAAGTCTTAGGCGGGACGGTGCCAAGCTTGGGTCAATTGCAGGCCCGAGCAGAAGTAGCTCGCGAAGAACGCTACGGCCAGAAGTCCCAAAGCCTAAGTCTTAGGCGGGACGGTGTCAAGCTTGGGTCAATTACAGGCCCGAGCAGAAGCAGCTCGTGAAGAACTCTTTGGCCAGAAGTCCCAAAGCCTAAGTCTTAGGCGGGACGGTGCCAAGCTTGGGTCAATTGCAGGCCCGAGCAGGAGCAGCTCGTGAAGAACGCTATGGCCGGAAGTCCCAAAGCCTAAGTCTTAGGTGGGACGGTGCCTAGCGAGGGTCAATTGCAGGCCCGAGCAGAAGTTCAAGAAAAACTCCATGGCCAGAAGTCCCAAAGCCTAAGTATTAGGCGGGAAGCCCGAGCAGAGGAAACACAAGAAGACGCTTGGGTCAATTGCAGGCCCGAGCAGAAGTTCAAGAAGAACTCCTTGGCCAGAAGTCCCAAACCCTAAGTCTTAGGCGGGACGGTGCCAAGCTTGGGTCAATTGCAGGCCAGAGCAAAGCAGCTCACGAAGAACACGAAGGCCAGAAGTCCCAAATCCTAAGTCCTAGGCGGGACAGTGCCTAGCGAAGTTAATTATAAGCAGAGGAAGCTCATGAATAATGCTAAGGCCAAAAGTCCCAAAGCCTAAGCCCTAGGCGGGACGGTGTCTAGCAGGAGCCAATTGTAGGCTCGAGCAAGAAAAGTGTGAGGAGGTTACATAGTTTAAACTCGAGCAATGACCGGGCTCGAGATACACAGACTCACCAAATAAGGGTCACAGACCATGAGCAAAATGCTGAGCCAAGTAGAATGAGCTCACAAGATAAACATAAGGCTTTCAGCCCAAGTCAAAGCAAAACTCTACCACGTACGAGTTAAACAACATCATACTTGGGCAGAAAACAAAAGAAGAACCCAACACTTATAAATAATTCTTCTTAACCAAGCACACGAAGATAATCTCATAAGTATGAAACACAAGCTTGCACATATGATTGTTACTCAAATGCATATTTTGTATTTATTCATTGGAATGATTACAAGTACAAAAAAAAAAAAAGAAAAAGTGATAGATTCCAAGTTTAGGCATCAAGAGGGGCGATGTCGGCAGCAGCAGGTGGGGCATCAGGAGCAGCGGCAGCAACAGTAGGAGAAGCAGCAAGAGGAGCGTCAGTAGGAGGAGGAGGAACATCTCCAGCAGCAGCAGAGGAAGCTCCAGACTTTTGGGTGGGGCCGTCGTGTATGCGTATGTACTCGGCAACACCCTCTTGGATCTCAGATATGTCGAACTCAGGATGTGCCTTGCCCAAGGCATACACGAGGCAGTCATAGCTGAAGTCCGCCCCGTTGTTGTACTCGAGTGCGAGTTGGACCTTCAAGGCATCTATTTGCCCTTGGAGACGAGAAGTTTCCCCCTCCATGGTCTTCTCAAAAGAGGATCTTTGGGTTCCCAAATCCTTTCGAGTCTCGACCAGCTCCTTGCGAATGTCGCTCAGCTCCCTCTCAAATTGAGAAACCTTGGAGTCATCCACCGCTGTCCTCTTTGCGAAGGTGGCGTTCTCCTCCTGAAGCTTTGTATTATCCTCTTTCAGCTCCCCGACGGTCTGCTCTATGCTCCGAATCTTCGATTGGAGTTCCTCTTGATATTCTTTGGCTTTGGCCTTGATCCTGGCCACAGCTGCTGAGGCACGAAAGGAGAGACGCTGGGCAGCACTGAACAGCTCGTCAGTGTCAAATCCATCCAGCCCATCAAGGAACCTATCGTCCAGCTCCTCGCCGAAGGTCCTCAGGAAAGGCTCTCTGCGGCCAGTTTGACCCTGCTCCTGGACATCATCAGCTCGAGGGTGAGCCAGAGCCGCGGTCCTCGCTCGTCTACGTGGAGGACCCACTTCTGCTCGTCCTGCCTGCTGAGCAGAGGAAACAGCCCGAGCAAGAGGGGGCGGGGCTTCCCTTTCAGCTCAAGTTCTTTTCGAAGTCCCCGCACCTTCGGCTATCCCCACAGGCCGATGCAGCATCTCACGTACACCCCTCATATCTTCACTCGGCACTAAACTAGACTCCAAAAAATTCTGAGGTATCAATAGATCCCTGCACAAGCTCGCGTTTGAAAGTGCGGTCTGCACGTGTGCTCGTAGCTCACCCCCAATTGAATAAGAAGCACCCCAGGAGACTGCAGAAACAACCAAGGCAAAATAATGAGAACAGATGCAAGCAGGAAAACTAAAAGTAAAAAAAAAAAAACTCACGGGCGGAATAAACAACACTGAGTGCAAAAATGCTCGAGGAACTGGAGGGACCCCCTCGCTGAGAGGTGCAGCTTGCCCCCATTCTCCCCCAATGAAGAAGAATTTGCTCTTCCAGTTGCCATCGGAGGTTGGGAGATCAGTGATGGGCTTTTTACCTTTCTGGCTGGAGGTAAGATAATACCAACCAACGTCCTTCGGGCTGCACTTCAACTAGTAAAGGTGCTCGATTTCCCTGAGGGTTCACCCAGTCGCAACGCTTCCACAAAACGAAGAGTCCGGAAAGGACCCTCCACCCATTTGGGTTCAATTGCTCCGGGGCCAGACGGAACCTAGATAAAACCCGGGCAAAGTAAGGCTGGAGAGGCAGCCTGACCCCCCATTTGAAACACTCCAAGTGGAAGGTCGTGTAGCCTTGGGAAGGACGGCTGGGAATCTCACCCCTGCCCGGCAACCTTAAATCCACACTCTCAAGTATGTGGTAAGTGCTCCTAAGCCTATCTAAATCTGAAGGGGTAGTCTCACATCTGATATGGTCGATGGGGTATTCCCCACTCTCAGACCTTTGACTGGACCTTTCCCCTCGACGCGGCTGGGCCTCGGTCGCAGGTAATTCCCCCTCTGAACTAGAATCCCTCACGGGAATTATACTAAGGGGCTGTGCTTCACTAGAGGAGGACGAATCCTCGGGCAACATCCTACAGGCTCTACCAGACATTTTTCTTAGAATTCAATCTACCCAGATAAAATCGAAAACCAGGAAGAAGGAGGAACGGAACCGGTGAGAAAAGAGAGAAAAATGGGTGTGTACCTGAACACAGAAAGAGTTTTACACCACCGGAAATCGCCTTAACCCGGAAGAGGAAGATGAAGAAGCACTTACAGATTAATTTTGAGTTTGAACGAAAATGAGCAAATAGAGGGAACAGTGAAGAGGTTGGGGGTTTTTAAAGAGGAGGACGCGTCTCTTCGATTGACGGCGTGCGTTTCGAGGGACACGACCTTTCGGGTAACGTCCCTTCAAATTTCAAACGCACGGCTAGGATCCGTCCACGTGTCCCGCATTGAATGTGAAATGATGGAAGCATGTTACAGCTGGAAAACATGGGGAAGTGTAAAAGGCTAGGAGTTCGGCCCATCACTAATAAGTTTCCAGTCTTATCTCGTTTCACTCAAAAGACTAGAAACTGGGGGACTGGTGTTTGGGTAATATCGGGCAGGTCTCCTCGAGGCCCTTCTAGCTCGAATAAAATACCCCGAGTCTAGGTCAGCCCAACTCGAGCAGAAGTCCCGACCACTGGCACGAAGACAATCTCACTAGACGACAAAGCTGGTTAAGGTCGAGGACTTCAGAGTAGTCCGAGCTCCGAGCTCTTTTGCCTGCTCGAGGTCATCAGGACCGGCCAAGGCTAGACGAGGACGGAGAGCTCGCTAATTGATCGAGGCCCGAGCTCTCCTTCCTGCTCGCTGCAGTTAAGTCCCTGAGCACAACTGGGCCATTTTAGTCATCGACCAAATGGAATGTAAGACTCGGCTCGGGACAGTCCGACCCATTTTCTCAAGATCCCGCACACCTTTTTTATGTCAGATTGGGCCCCACAAGGGAGGGTGGTGGTGCTGTTGCCGGTGGCCGGCACATGCCCCCACGGTGTCATCATTCCTAGCGCACATGCCCAACATGGTGATCTGGCCACGTGAACCAGGTTAAGGAGATAGCCGCGCATCCCCAGGGAATATTACGCCAATCCCAACTGTCAGAGGGGCCCAAACACCACTGACGCGGAAGTGGACGCTCTTGGAGAGAAAGGGCGGGAAAATGGAAAAATAGGAGTATAAAAAGAAAACGAACGGGTACGTTACGGGAAAAAAAAACTGATTCACGGGGGTTCTGAATATTTATACAGGTTCTTCCTATTCTGATTTCCCTTTGCTTGATTCTCTGAAAAAACCATATTTATTCAAAATGGAGGGCAAAAAATATCCCTTTCACCTTTCCGGTCTCTCTGACTAAGGGAGATACCAAAAAGAACAACCCGATTACTGACTTGAGCGTTGGAGGGTTTTCGCCGGAACACGCCCGGCTACCCCTGACCCTGTTTTCTGTGAGTACAGGTCCGGAAGATCTCCATTCTGGAAAAGATAGTGGAATAGGAAGAAGGAGACAGTCCTGCTCGAGCTCGAGCTAGTCGCGAGCAGAAGGTTCAAGGCACAGTTTTAAGGCACGCGGAAAAACTGCATCAACAAGACCTATTAGAGATTTTTAAAGAATTCTACAATTCTAGTGTTGTGAACTCTTCTACTAACTCTGCATTCATTTTTTGCTCCTAAGAAAAAAGAGCCTTCAAAATTGAATGAGTTTAGACCCATAAATTTAGTGACAAGTTTTTATAAGATCATTTCTAAAGTTCTTTCTCTTTGACTAAAAAAGGTGTGAGGAGAGAACATTTCTTGCTCTCAAAGTGCTGTTGTGAGGGATAGGCAGATTTTAGATGCAGTTTTATAATAAATGAATCTGTTTCTTTAATTCCTTTGAACCTAAATTTTTACTTTTAATTTAATTTAGAAACAAACAGTATATGGTAGCACAAGGATGTTTTTATAATATATAATTTTAACTTTTCTTCCATCTACTTCACTACAAAATTAAGTTACAAGTTTTCGTCAACCTAGAATTTTACAATTATAAAAGTAGATAAATAATTTTATTAAAGCAATCTTAAATGAATGAATAAATCAATGAGTCCAAACTCATATTTGACTCATTTATTAAATTAGATGATTTAAACTCATTTATTAACCAAATTAATTTTTTTAAAAGAACTCAAACATATTTATTTTGAGTTCAGACATATTGAATAAAAGAATTGTGGCCAAGTTTATCATTTAAAAAAAATAATTAATGGTATTTGAATTATAAGTAATATGATGTATGACATGTTATTTAATAATATATAAATATAATTACTAAATTAACGATAAAATGATAAATTTAATTTTTAATTAATATATTAGCATGCTGAAGTGGTGGGTAGTCCTATATTAATTTTTTGCTCTGTTTGAAGAAGCACTCTTAACAGATCATAAGAAAGTTATTATGTGGTGAAAAATGTTTGTGTTAGAGCATTTGAGAAGAATGACAATAATAATTATAAAGCACCCTCTTGTTGCAAAAGGCTACTCTTAATTGCTTGGAGTTGATTTTTCATAAACTTTTGCTCCGGTAAGCTGGAATTGGGACTATTTAAATTGTTCTTGCATTGGCAGCCGAAATAGAATCGAATGTGTTCTGCCTAGATGTAAAATCTACATTTATGAATGATGAAATTGAAGAAGAGGTCTATGTTGAGCAACCTAAAAAATATGAAGTAAAAGGTGAAGAAAACAAAGTTTATCGACTTCAAAAGTCTTGTATCACTTAAAGCAAGCCCCTTGAGCATGGAATAGCACAATTGATAGATATATCATTGAAAATAGATTTACCAAAGCTCAAGTGAACCTTCTCTTTATATAAAAAGGAAGGTGTTGATTTTCTTATTTTTTCTTGCATGTTGATGATCTAGTATATCGTGGCACTAATATGAAATTGTTGGAAGAGTTTAAAAAAAGCATGTTGGAAAAATTTCAGATGACAGACTTGGTTTTAATAAAGTATGTTCTTCACATTCAAGTGAAGCAAGCCAAAGGAAAAATTTTCTTTTGTCAAGAAAACTACATAAAAGATTTGTTGAAGAAATTCCATATGTTCAAATGCAAACCAGCACCTACTCCTATTGGTTTGAATGAAAAATTGAAGTATGATGAAAAAGAAGAAAAAGCAGATGCAAGAATCTATAGAAGCTTGGGTGGTTCATTGATTCATGAATGATCCAAGGAATTCTTATTTTATTGCAGCAACTTGAGGAATCTTGAAGGAACAAAAAAGCAAGGGATTATATATGAAAAAGAAGACAATTGCAAGCTTGTTGTTTTTACTAACAATGCCTATGCTGGTTCTCTTGATGACAAAAAAAAGCACATCAGGTTATTTATTTTGTCTTGGTACAATTGTAATTTCATGGAGCTCAATAAAGCAAAAGTCAGTAGCTTTATCCTCAGCAGAGTACATTGCAATAACTTAATCAGCTTGTAAAGCTGTTTGTCTTAGAAAAATTCTCAAGGATTTGCACTTCGATCAAGAAACCGAAACAATAATTTATTGCGACAACATGTCAGCCATTGCAAAGAACCCTGTTTTTCATGCTAAGACTAAGCACATTGAGTTGCGTTATCACTACATGTATGACTTAGTAACAGACGTTAACGTGGAGTTTATTAGCACTAATGAACAGCGAGTAGATTTTTTGACCAAAGTAATCATCATTGAGAATTTTTTAAAATGCAAGAAGCAATTGAAGATTACTAATTAAGAGTGGGTGTTGAGATGTAATTATTTAGTTATTTAGTAAATTGAGCAAGAAGTCTGAATGGTGCTTTTTTAATGCAAATAAAACATTAAAAAAAAAGTGCCCTAGTTTCATTTTTCACAAGTTCACATATCTGAGCCGTTTGTCACGGGATGGGAGTGGAGTTGCGCGGCCCGCAACACGTTGCTGTTAAAAATAGAAGCCAAACATTTCCTTTCCTTTAGCTCAAACTCATCTCTTCATCAAATCACCGTGCTCCACCTTTATGGTTTTTGAATATTAAAGTTCTTTAAAACCAGCTTGCAACTCATCACAACTTTACTTGTCACTTTCAAAAATACATATCCTGCACGTGGCATTTTACACTATGCGTGGGACTTCGCGGCACATTAAAACTTGAGAGGTGGCCCTTGCATAGAATTAAAGGTAGCCCCAATGCTAACTTTCATAAAACTTCATATAATAACAAATTTCATAAATAAATATAAAGTTGCAAATACAATTAATGAACATAATTTTTTTTATATAAAGACTTGTAAGAACATTGTATGTTCATGCTTATGCCAAATGCATATATCAAGCGTGTTGTCAAAAATACTTGCTAAAAACACCAGTAATGCGCATATCAAAATAATCTTTTCAAAATCGACACAAATATATATATTTATTATGATCTCAGTTTAAAGTCTACTATACTTATCTCTCAGTGATCACAATGATAAGCTTAACCTCAATCGTAATCTAATTATGTAACATAACATTAAAGATTGAGCTCCCATGAACATTGTACTTACATAAGAAGGTTATTTCCTGTAATTTTATTATTCAAAATGTCTCATTCTCACAACACAAAAACATAAATGACCAGCCCTCAGTCCATGATTTTTATAAAATACAATACTTATCCAAAAATCATGGAATTTTGCAGGACTTAAATAGATGCACTAATGTATAGGTAGTATAAATTTCAAAGCCAAATTAATTCAAAATCTAGTGTAAATAAATTTTATTTCCAGATGATTATGTCTTAAAATCCAGAATCCAGAATTGGGGACCCTTTACTCATCAATTCACAACAATTAAAACACAAGGAATTTGAACTCCATTTTGGAAATGATAAACTATAGAAGAGTAGATCTAGAAAGTTTCATAATTTTTTTAGAAGGTTCCATCAATTTAAACATTTTTTCCATCTTACAACTCTGCAAAAATGTCAATTTTCCAGAATCACAGGGCATAATTTGAAAATTATTTAAAAATAGAATATAGGAAACTTTTGAATGAAATAAAATTCTATGTGACTGTCAAGATGTCTAGTTTCATTATATATAAAAACTTTTTTCGAAACTCAAAATTTTAAAAAATTTTTGGAGTTTGTGACTATCATAAAAATCCAGTACATTCTCTTAATCCTCATGGTTTTCACTTTTCATTTAATCAATAATTCCCCAATGCACGACACCCATGAAAATCATGTAATAATATCAAGAATCAAAACCCCAAATCTAAATTATAGAGATATCAAACACAATAATTCTAAATTTACACAAGAAATAGAGTACTCAAATGTCATAGATATTCATACCTTAAGCATCTCCACAATTTCCCAACAATTCTTTTGCTTAAAAGATAAAAATGAAGAAAAACTTTGGCATTTTTCTCAAAGAACCTCTCCTAGGTGACCAAGTGAAGCAGAAGCTAGCTCTCATTTTCTCGCTTTAGTTTATCTGTTTATGCCTAGGGTTTTAACTCGGATAAAATGACTAAAATTAGGTCCAATATCAATAAGTCCAAGCACCAATATAATATTAATACTAATACTAATATTAATAGTAGTAATAAAAAAAAAATAACAATCAAATGCAAAAATAAATCAATAATAATAACAATACAATCAAAATAATACTAAAAATTACTTAATTTTCAAGTATTACACTATAAATTTTTGATGTTAAAAGGAATCAATTGTTAGAAAGAAATGTGTGCATATAGCTTTTGAAGTGAATGAATGAGATGAAAGTCATGCCATTCCTTATTATTTGGTCTTATTAATAGTGAAAAATGTTTTGCAATACATGTTTCCTAAAACACTTCGAAATTTGTCATTGCTCTTTATGCTTGAAAAATAGATGAACTTTTTAATGTTAACACCTGACAGAATAGCTATCATAAATTTCTTACCTTAATTTTTTGTTTAATTTACCATCTAAAATGAGTAACATCTATGCTAGAAAATCATTGTATCTAGGATGATAATTATAAATTATCTTCAATAAAATCAAGTTGAATTCTATAATAATGGTTAATCATTAAATTTCAGATAGCAATGGTAAGATTTAATTGTAGCACAAACTGGTACGTGGCGTTGTTATACTAAAGGAATGACAAACTTAATTGTCCTTTGGGCCAGTAGCCCACATTCTCTATTTCCAGCCAACATATAAGATTGAACTTCTAAGATATAAGAGTAGCCCACATTCTCTATTTCCAGCCAACATATAAGATTGAACTTCTAAGATATAAGAGTGATACCCAAGAAGTGGTTGTCTTCTAATTCATCTACCACCCAATTTTCACGTATTTTTATACATTTTTGGCAAGGATGAATGAGAATTAAAAAAAGGAGGGTATCAAGGTTTCTAGGTTTTCTGATGCACAAGATCCTCTAGGAGGCAAGTGCAGAGCATACTCACATATTGAAGAAGATGAACTGTTCAATAAGTCTTGTTTTAATTATTTGTGTAAAGAGAAAAGAAGAAATTTAGAAAGCCATTGAGAGAGTTATGTTTGTTCAAAACTAATCTAACATTAAAACAGCGAAGTGTCTCTCATTATATAGAGAAAACACCCGTAGAAAGAAAGAGACAACAAAGGCCCTCTTTACAAAAAAGTAAAAGGTGGGTGCACCTTTTGTAAAAGTAAAGATAAGGTGGGTACACCTTTTGACAAGATTGCACACTTATTATTACAAAAAGATAAAATAAATTTAAAGCAAACGATGGGCTAGATCACACTTAAAGCAAACAATGAGTTGGATCATGTCAGTATGCTTTGGATAGCTTTGTCAAAAGTTATGGGATGGAGATAAATGATCAACATCACTTTCATTATCGGCCATTGGCTCTTTCCACCAAGAAAGATTGGCATAGTATTGTTTATGATCAAAAGTTGAGCAGAAGGCTAAATAGAAGAGCTGGAAGGCTGATCAGTATGCTGAGGTGATGTGACCTTGGGTTTATCTGTAGTGGATGTCTGTGTTTCCTACAAAGGAAGAATAGAAGTAAATTCTTCCCACATATCTTGGGCATCTTGAAAC
This sequence comes from Murraya koenigii, assembly GCA_025617385.1. NCBI lineage: Eukaryota > Viridiplantae > Streptophyta > Magnoliopsida > Sapindales > Rutaceae > Murraya > Murraya koenigii. Next base: position 16,165,972 of record CM046812.1, read on the forward strand.
AGGATGTTTGTGTAATCAGGTCGTTCTTCTTTGAGGAGAACACCGCTAGTTGAGGAAGAGGTGTTTGTTGGTGAAGGAAGCTGGAGGATCTCATGTTTAGGACCGAGAGACGTATGTTGGATGGATTCAGATAGAGGATGGAAATGGTTTAGTTCAGATAGAAAAGTTTTTAACTCGGTGATGAGGTTTGGGTAATGGTATAGAGGAAAAGAACTGGGAAAAGTATTCCATTCATAAACTTGACTTTGTGTCCAAAAAAGCATAGTGAATGGATGTTAGAAATAAGGTCGATGGATGATGAAGATGGTAGTGTATTGATTCTGTTCATACTGGAACAGAAGAGATAGGCGGTTTCTATAGATTATTTCGGTGAGTTATTTTCTCTACCACGGGTCAGAACCATTCAAAAAGAGTCCATAAAAATGAAATGGCATTTTCTAGTGTGATAAGATATTGGTAGACTGTATGAATTGGAAAAACCGTTTAGTGGCATAGAGGACTGTCAAACACTATATATACCATAACTCATCTTCATTAATGTCTTGGAATTTATCTAATATGAATCCTGTAAGAAAAACAAAGTCAAGATAAAAACTAGGAAAACAATTTGGATTTTTGTGGTGAACTCGAAACAGATATCTAAGGAGAAACTTTTGACCAAAGTCTTTGATCTGGTGAAGTGTGGAAAAAGTGAGGTTACATAGGAAAGCTCTTTTGGTAAGGGCTGAGGAGGGTAATGACTAGGCCATGGATATGATGAGGAAGGTTGCTAAAGAGGTAACAAAAAAAAAAGGGTCTCGATAAAAGATTAGGGATTAGGTTTTGGTCTCTTTTGATATGTTTCACTAAGAAGTCATATTTAAAAATCATGATTTAAAACAAAGAAGGTGTTTGTTTGGTAAGGTTTTGATTTTGAAGTCTAGGATTTTGATAAAGGAGGAGTTATCTAGTCGATCAAGGAAATATTAACTAATAAGATGGAATTTAAATTTTCTGATGCCATATTTGACAGCCATGATCTCTTTATAGATGACATGATAATGTTTTTTAGACTCTTGGAATTGGCCGCTAGCATATGCACAAAAATATTTGTGTTTATCAATAGATTTCAATAAGATAACACCTCAGAATTTATCACTAAAATCTGTCGGAGTATTTGATCGATTGAAGGAATCTTTAAAGTCAGTAGATTTTGACCAATCCCTTTTTAGACATTGAACAGCTATAATTTGAGTTATTAACCATGGTGGTGCGTCTTTTTTCAAAAGTTTAGGCAATTGGTTGGTATGGATGGCCACATGTGGTAGGAAGTGTTGAAGATAGTTCACAATTCCAAGAAATTACTGTATTTACTTTTTGGTCAAATTTTCATTTGAAAAGTAGAGTAACTCCTGAGCGATTTGCGGACCTAGATAGTAATTTCTAGCCTCGAGGACCATACCAAGGAATTCAATGGAATTCTGTGCAAGATTACTTTTCTTTTCAAAAAGTACGATTCCATGAGTGGCAACCAGTTTGATAAAATGATCAAGGAGTTGTCAGTGAGTCACATGGTTATTTGAAAAAAGTAGAATATCATCAATATATATAAGGGCGTGATGGAGAATGGGATCGAAGATTCTTGTCATGGCTTTTTGAAATAGTGATGGAACACTTTTTAAGCTAAATGGTATGACGGTAATGAGTATTGATAACTTAAAATAGAAAATTATTATCTATACCGAGAAATATTTTTATCAATAAAGATGCTATTATGTATATGGAAAAATTTTTATATAGAAAATATTTTAATTAAAAAATTCTTAAATTTTGTCTTAGAAATAAGGATAATATAGAAGCCTGGGTTGATATAGATATTAGTACCAGCAGTAATCAAAATATTAGAATTAGGTCCACTAATTATCAAAAAATTGATGCAATTAATAACAGAGTCCCCTTTTATCTTACAATTCATCAAGATGAAAAGTCACATCCTCTTTTGTCTGGTGATCAACAGCAACCACTAAACGTTTGACTTTTCGTGAATAAAATGCATGTTCTCTTCTTACATTTTCGTCGTATTCTCTAAATTCTTGGTCTACATTATCAATTAATTTGTATGACCATCGGGGAACTCTTTTAATAATTTCTTTTATCGCATTTGTTCTAATTTTTTGATCATTGGGATCCAATATAACTGCATCGAATAAAAAATTTAAAATTTTGATTTGGTCTTTAGAATCGATGTGTTTTTGTTCCCGTTCTGTAAATAAAGACCTCACTTCTTTGTTTGAAAATGATTTTTGATTAAATCGGTCCATCGTCTGTTTAAATTCGGGAGAATCATTAATAAGAATTAGATTGTGAATCTTATTTATCCAAAACGTTATTATCTTACTTTTTATATAAGTTGAATTTAGGACTGAGGATGAAAAGAATTTTTTGATTTTTCCGCGATAAGGTCTATTTAATAAAGGATCATATGTTTTATATAAGTATTTTTTTTTTTAGTCTTATCACTACACAATTTAATTATTTTTTTAAGTATATCCCGAATAAGAGACCCTTTATCTAAACCCTCAACTCGATTTACGAGTCTTGTGCCTGTCGGCAAGGTCAATTCCTAATTGCAAAAGCCGGCTTTAAGGTCAAATTTTGAGAAGACAAAAGCATCTTTTAAGTGGATGAACATGAATTAAATTTTGGGTAAGGAAAATTTATCATTTTAAAAAAGCAATTGAGTGGCTGGTAATCAATAACCTGTCAATTTTTTTCTTGAAAATTTTTAGAACATTTTTCAATATAGAATACTTGAAAAGCTCAATTTGAATTGGTAAGCTCAATCAAGCCTTGCTGTAACATGTTGGAGTATTCTTATTGGGCCAGTTTAAGATCAGTACATGTCATACCAGGATGTGTGGCTTTTGTTGGGTTGACATCCTCATTGAGTTTGAACGGGAGTTTAACAAAGAAGCTTTGATTTTTCTAGACTGGATTTGGATGGATAAAATGATTGTGAGATTCTAGACAGAAAGGTCAAGCTTATCTTTGATGGAGATGTATTCATGAGAGGTATCTGAAAGTGTATATAGACATAAAATATCTGTATAAGATTTGAACATCCCCTTGTAATAAACTTCCGTGGCTATGATTTGTAACTTTTTGACTATATGAAAATATCAAAGCCAATTAAAAAATCCTTGTCTAGGTGATTTGAACCGACTATCTTGGTCCAAACAATACAATTGGGAAAGAACTGAATTCTAATTGGTTTTTTAGTAATAAGATTAGTTTGAAAGATTTTTCCATCAGCTGCTTTGAAATGTTCTGTATGGTTTTCCCCTAAGTAAGATGGTTAGATAGAAGGATTCATCATACTCTTCTGTTATCTTATATCAATAAACGTGATGATAGAAATAAGTTTGTCGAACTTAGATTGTAGGATGCTGATGTTGATTGATGGGATTGGAATTGTAGTAGAAGACTTTGGAACTTGTTGAGCCGAGTTGATAACATGAACTTTATTTGTTTGTGCATCATTTTCTGTGTCTTCGAGAATAGAAATAATATGCTCATTATAAGCATCTTGTTCTGAGTAGAATGGTTTGACATCATTTTCTCTATTGAGCATGGAGGCGTGTTGAAGATGTTGAAGAAGATGAAAAACTTTTGAAGTTTTATTGGGACAATTTATAGCAAAATGACCCTTTTTTTTTGCAGATGAAACAACGACCACTCTTTGCTTGAGATCTCAAATGATCTGAAGGGTCTTTTTTCCTAAAAAATTAGTAAGGCTTTTTTTGGTTAAGATGAACGTTTGTGAAAATGTCTTGGCTTAGAACTGATTTTTTAGAAGTGGGAAGTTTTATTGGTGTAGCAATCGCAATGCTTCTCATCTTTACATTTGAGCTGTAAGTAGGACTTCCTACACGCACTTTTAAAGGGTTAGCGATTGTCCATGAGGTCCCTGAAAAACTCTTTCTGTTCATACAGTATTTCCAGACAATTAACTGCGAGTTGATATAGTTTTCCAAGAGAAGATTTGCAATGTCCAAATGATGAACATTGAGCTGTCTATTTATTTCTGGGTGAATAGTTCGTTTGGAAGTGAAGCAACAAAGACATACTTGAGTGTAGGATCATTAAATCCATTGAGCTTATAGAAAAGGGTTGACATACGCTTATAATGAAAATCAAGATCTTTGATTTGTAGGGAACAACATTTTATTACCAGATAATCTTTTTTAGCAAGCTTTAGTGCTGCTGTAGATTCACCCAAGAATTATTCATAAATAATTTCCAAAGCTATAAGAGCTTTAGGAAACTAGATGAACTGTATTTGTTTGTATTCACCAAGACTATCGAACCAATCTTGAAGAGATCCAGTGAAACGAGAACGGAATTCTTTTAAGACTGATTGAGTAGTAGCATTCTGACGTAACATCTGTACATCAATCCAGGTTGTGAACTCCTAGAATCTTGCAAGGCATTTATCCTGAAGAATATTGTCAAAAGTAAACCATAGACCATTAGAATTTTTTGAAGTGGCTTCTGGAGTTGGAGTAAGAGAAATGTGTTCTTCTGTTTTTTGACAAAAGGTAGTCCATATGGAGTGTCAGAGGTAGAAGCTTCTTCAGCTCTTGGATTAAGCATCACCATTAGTATTTTTATGATATTTGTGTATTCTTCTTTAGATTTTGTGGGAGAAGATTCATTTGAAGCTGAGTTTTGATCAGAAAAATAATTAGATGAAGGCTCAGAAGATTCAGATGATGCTGTGGGGGAGGAATCTGACTGGGGTTTAATGGTGTGAGAAGAATATTGATGCATATGCTCTTTGTCTTTAGAGAGAGGTTGAGATTGTTGGCTTGGCTTTGTTGTTTGGGTTGAAACTGATGTAGAGACCGAAGTTGGCTGTGCTTGTGTAGGAAGTCGAGGTTAGTGAGTTTGGAAAGGTTATTTATACTTTTGTTTTGGGTTTAAACAAAGTGTTTGGGTAATACCGAGCAGGCCTCCTCGAGGCCAACTTAGCTTTGGGTAAAACCGAGTAGGCCTCCTCGAGGTCAGCCTAGCTTGAGCAAAAAACCTCAAGGACAACCCTACTCGAGTAGAAGACTGGACCGCTGGCACGAAGGCGGCCTTACTAGGCGGCCTTACTAGGCGTCAAAGCTGGTCAAGGTCGAGTGCCCTCAAAGCTGGTCGGATCCCGAGCCCCTTCTCCTGCTCGAGGTCTTTAAGCCCTCGGGCATGACCCATCCACACCAGTGATGGCATGAAGAGGGTACAAGATTTGAGCATGGCCGGTTTGAAACAGTTTGACCCCTCCTTCTGACAACTCAACATGATGATCGATGCCTGGCAGATACCCCACGCAGCATGGTGTCGTCACCGTTACCGATGGCCAGCACACGCCCCCACAGTGTCATCATTTCATACGCGCATGCCCGATACTATCATTAGGCTGTGGGAACCCATACCCACCTGACATCCCACATTTCCAAGGTGTGCCAGAGTAATCCCGACTGTCAGAGGGACCCAGACACCATTAACGTGGGAACGGCTGCCCCCGTAGAAAAAGGGCGGGAAAACAGAAGGATAAGTTGGGATCGAAGGGTAAGTTGCGGGGGTTCCGATTCTGGAGATTCTTCTTCTTCTTCTTTTTTCTTCTCTTTTTGGTTTCTTAAGTTCTCTGGATTCTTGCCACTTGATCAAAAAGATCACTTTATTTCTCCAGTCTCTCAAACAAAGAGGGATACAAAAAGAATAACCCGATTACTGACTTGAGCGTCGGAGGGTTTTCACCGAAAAAATACCCGGTGACCCCTGACCTTGTTTTTTGTGAGTACAGGTCCTAGGAAATCGTTTCCCCGGTTAATAGGGGAAAATTGAGATTGGCGAGGATTCTTGCTCGAGCATCCTGCGAGCAGAAGTATACGACCCAACTCGAGAGCAAGCAGAAAACCGCATCAACTTTTTTGGCGTCATCTGTGGGGATCAGTTCAAAAAGCCTGACTTCCCAACACCTTCAAAAAACACGACACGACAATAAGAGGAAACAGGAGGAAAGGAATAAGCCCAGAGGAGTCAGTAACTTTGAGAGAGATGGCCAATAAGGTCCAAAATAGGAAAGCGCTAACATCCATCCTGCAAGAACTCAGGGAGGGACAGAGGAAAGCAAGCAACGACATCCCTGAGTCCAGCCGAGGGAATGCCCCCGGGAGCATGTAGGAGATGAAGCTCAGAGACCGAAGACACCAAATGTCGCCGGGAGAGAGGAAACGAACCCAGAGGAAAAGGGGATCTCGTCAACACATGCAAGATACGGCACCTACCTCCCGCGCGGAGGAATTGGAGGGGGAAGTGTGCAGGTTGGCGCAAGTTGTGGAAGACCTCCAGGGAAACGGGAAAGGCCCGAGTTGGAGGATAATGCTGGATAATGAGTCCTCACTCTCAGCGGAGATCATGGGCATCACAATCCCCCGGGACTTCCACTTCCCAGATTTAAGGTTCTCAGAGAAGAGTGACCCGTTGGTGCACATAGAACAGTTCAATGACATGACCGGAGTACAAGGCCTGACGGAATCCCAACGGTGCAGGGCCTTCCCACTTACTCTAGAGGGAAAGGCGAGAGAATGGTACCGCAAGCTACCATGTGGGAGCATTCTGAGCTTTGAACAGATGTGCAAAGAATTTGCAGAGCAGTTCCGGGGCGCGGTGACCCCTAAATATGACATGATGGAGCTGGCAGAGATAAAACAGAGGGAAGGGGAACCCCTCCGGGAGTTTTTCAAAAGGTATCCTTGGTCGGTTCTGGATCTTGGGGTATTCAATCACCCCCAAGCGCTGAGGGGCTAAAGGATAGGATCAGGATGGGGAGGCCATGGTACAACTTAAGGAGCCCTTCGGTCTGTTCATATTCCGATGCATACGAACAGGTGAAGATGGACATGGTCATTGAGGAGGAAAAGGCCGTGAAACTAAGAAGTGAACAGGGCAGTGGAGCGAAGAGGAAAGAAAAAGAAGGCCATGCCCTGGGAACATCGACTTCTAGAGTAATAAGGGAACGGGTAGCTCCCTATAACCCCTATCAGAGAGCTCCCCAACCACGAATGGCTCCCGCTTTACCCCGTAGGTCCCCCGGTCGGGACCGTAGGGAATACCGGCAACAAGATAACCACCTGTCCTGTAATCAACCACCAAGCCGACCTATGCCGAACAACAACAAAGCTGACCGCCCATTTCACCCACCTCTGGGAAGCTTCCTTCGGGATATGGTGGTACAGATGGTTGAACAAAGCCCCTCTTACGGACAGTATAAGCCATTAAAGGTGTCGCTCGAGGAAATATTCCAAATGGCAGAGGAACGAAGATTGCTGAGTCCCCCAGCACCAATGTCTAAACGAGCCTGCAGAAGAGATAGGAGACGACTTTGCCCCTTCCACGGTGATCATGGCCACGCAACGTCACAGTGCCAAGATTTGAAGAACCAGGTGGAAGGCCTAGTTAGAAACTGGTATTTGGACGAGTTTAATAAACGAGACCATCCGGTAGTCGAACAGCAGCCAGGGGAAGATAACCGAGCTTGCAGTCTGGATCCTGAGCCACCATCCACGAGGGTGATCGCGGGAGGACCCACAATGGCAGGAAATTCAAACAGAGCCCGAAAGAATTATTGTAGATACGCCTCGGCAAGGCGAGAGGTCTTGTTCACCGTACCTGCCGTAAAAAAGGCTAAGGTACGTCAAGTGCCATCATGTGGACGGATGAGGACGAGGAAGGGGTACTGTACCCCCACGAGGATGCCTTGGTTGTGAGGGCAAAAGTTGCCAATAAGGAGGTCGACCGAATACTGGTGGATTCGGGGAGCTCGGTGGACATTCTCTTCAAGTCCACACTTGACGATTTGGGAATAGAAAATGTAAGCCTTGAACGGACAAGCACCTCCCTAAAAGGGTTTGGAGGAGGAAGGTTGACCCCTCTGGGAATTATCAGACTGGTTGTGACAATTGGCTCGAGGCCTTTTGAATTGTATAACTTGTATGGATAACTCTAGAACTAGGAAAGCTATACTAGAAATAGGGGTTAGCACCCACTAATCTAGGCATCTCCAAAATCCCCAAACATCTCCAATACTTAAAACACCCACACACATATATCACACAAATATGTGTAAAGCTCTCTTGTAACCTCCATTCTGAATAATAAAATCACATATCGGCCATATTGCTCTTTTCTTCTCTCTAGCATTCTTGCAAACCTCTTTGCATAGATAACTTGAGAAGCTCATTAGGCTTACTTAGCAACTTTGTGCTAGAAGTTGTCTAAGTGTCGCAAGGGTTACTGTGCATTCACTCATCCCATGACAAGTGGTATCAGAGCCAAGGTTTTTGCACCCACACAACCTAGCTCACGTCTAAAAGCTGTTGCCAATCTTCTTAGCACAACTTAAGAGGGCGTTGTTGGTGTGGAAGCTCTGCCGGAGGCTACTCGTGGCTGTGAGGAGGGTCATACACAGCCTAAAACATGTGGAAAGTCCAAGACTCATTCTGTAGATGCCTTGGAACCTCGCATCACCACGCTCGAAACATCGATGTCCATGGCCCAAGACACCCTCGACAATTTGGAGATCAGGGTGGATGGTCTTGAGGGCGAATATGCCGACTTCACAGTAGCCACCAAAGCCTTCATGCAAGATCAAAGCAACACTCTTCGAGGGGAGTTTCGAGCATTCTACGAAGAGTTGGTAAAACTCCGTAGTTTCGTGCATGATGAACTGCAGGCTGTCCATGCAGAAGTAGAGGAAGTACGGTCGGACTAGGCATGGCACAAGGGCACACTCTCCACTAGCCCGGCTTCTACAAGCATGAGTGATGTGCGATGCATTAACATGCCAAAGCTCGACACCTACGATGGCACACGCAACGCCACCATCGTAGACATCTTTCTATTCAGGCTAGACCAATATTTTGATGCCGTAAGCGTATAAGACGAGGCATCGAAAGTGGGTAAAGCACCCACGTTCCTGCAAGACATCGGACAATTGTGGTGGCGGCGAAAGCATGGTGACATGGGCAAGGGAATTTGCGCCATCAACACATGGGCAGATTTTCAACAAGGACTCCGGAAGCACTTTGCTCGAAGCAATGCCAAGAAAGAAGCAAGAGTTCGCTTTCGTCGGCTCAAGTAAATGGGTAGTGTTCGTGACTACATCAACGAGTTTATTACCCTTATGCTAAAGATCACCGACATGTTTGATAAGGACTTCTTCTTCTATTTCCAAGACGACCTTAAAGATTGGGCTAAAGCAGAGTTGGATAGGCGTGGCGTACAATCTTTTGATGATGCCATTGCCATTGCGGAATCACTCGTCGACTACTTCACCCAAGCCAAAGACAAGAGTTCAAATCAAGGCAAATGTGGGGGAGACAACCGTAAGGAGTGGGGGCAGAAAAAGCCTCATGGCGACAAGAGCGGGCAAGGTAAGGCAGATGGAAAGAAAGATGCACCTAAACCTCGTAACCCATGCTTCATTTGCAACGGTCCATATTGGATACGCGATTCTCCAGAGAAGAAGTCGCTTAATGCCCTCGCTGCATAGCTCAAGGGCAAAAATTCACCTACAAGAGAGGAACCCCAACCCAGCATGGGTACCCTCCAGTGCCTCGTCACACTCGAGAGCCAACAGCCTGCATAAGCGAGGAAAGGGCTCATGTACGTGAGTGCAAACATCAACGGAAAAACTGTACATGTATTATTAAATACCGAAGCCATGTACAACTTCATTACGGAAGATGAGGCCAAGTGCCTAGGCCTCAAGACAACGAAGGAAGGAGGCATAATCAAGGCAGTAAACTCACCCACCAAATCTATTACGGGCACTGCACAAAGTTTGCACGTAGTAATTAGGACATGGAGCGGAAAGCTTGATTTCTCCATCGTGCCTATGGATGATTACAAGATGGTCATTGGCATCAAATTTTTTGACAAAGTCCATGCCTTCCCACATCCGACCACGAACTCCCTGAGCATCGTTGACGGGAGTAAAGCTTGCATGGTTCAGTTGAGCGGACCAACATCGGAGAAAAGAAGCTCTCGGCTATGCAATTCAAGAAGGGTTTTAGAAAGGACCCTAGTTTCTTGGTCTCCATTCGTGAGCTCAACAAAGAGGAAGATTCCACAAGTACCCCAAACCAAGTCCTATCACAGATATAAGCCGTCCTCGATGAGTTCAAGGACATCATGCCTCCGAAGCTTCCAGAGAATCTCCCACCTAGGAGAGAGGTGGATCACAAGATAGAGTTGGAGTAGGGAGCTAAACCTCCAGCCTTGGTGCCTTATCGTATGCGCCACCCGAACTAGAAGAGTTGCAAAGACAACTCACGGATTTATTGGATGCCGAATATATTCGCCCAAGTCAATAAGACAAGACGGATCAGCAACTTCCAGCGGGGTTGTTGGAACCCCTACCTCTAACCTTAAGACCATGGGAAAATGTATCCATGGATTTCATCTCTACCCTACCATGGTCCGAAGGTTGCAGAAGCATTATGGTCGTCGTCAATCGTTACAGCAAATACGCAACCTTTATCGCTGCACCATCCGATTGTAAAGCGGATGAAGCTGCCCGACTCTTATCAAGCATATCATGAAGCTATGGGAGTACCGAAAAGCACCGTGAGTGATCGAGACCCACGATTCACAGGTCGCTTTTGGACTGAACTCTTCAAGATGTTAAGAACCGATCTCAAGTTCTCAATGAGCTTCCACCCGCAAACGGATGGATAGACCGAGCGCATTAATAGCCTTCTCGAGATGTATCTAAGGCACTATATAAGCGCTCACCAACGAGATTGGGCAAAATTGCTTGATATTGCCCAATTTTCATACAATCTTAAGCGAAGCATAAGATTTCAGCCCATGACACCCAATGCCATAGCCTCAAATTACGGGAGAAAAAGCCCAGCAGCTCACAAGCTCGCCCGCGAGTGGCATGAGGAAGCAGATATCACGCGAGCATATCTCGACAAAGCAGCACGCAAGAGAAAAAGTGGGCTGACATGAAGAGACGCCACGTCGAATACAAGGAAGGTGACTAAGTGTTGATTAAGCTCATACCCCAACAATTCAAGACATTATGACAAGTGCACAAAGGGTTAGTAAAGAGGTACGAAGGACCTTTCAAAGTAGTGCGATGTGTAGGCAACGTCTCATATCAACTTTAACTCCCACCAAGACCTAAGAAGATTCATCCGGTCTTTCACGTAAGTCTACTTAATCCATATCACGAAGATACGGAGGATCCAAGCCGCAGAGAATTGAAGAGAGCCCTAACAGTCGTTATCACCTCGTATGACAAAGATGTGGAGTACATCATTATCGATTATGTGACACGGAGAAGGGACATACCGGCATACAACGAGTACTTGGTCAAGTGGAGGAATCTCCCCGAAAGTGAAGCAACATGAGAATACAAAGAAGACTTATGGCAATTCGCGAACCACATTAAAAAATACAAGCGTGAAGACGCTACGAAGGTGTCGCGAGCATAGGTGGGGGAGGATTGTCACAGGCCGCTTAAGTTCACCACCAAAGACAGCCAATTTACGTACACGAGTTCACTTAGTACGAGTACACCCAATGGCGGGATGTAATTAGAAGATGGTTGCGCTCAGAAATGAACCACTCTACACAACTAGCCAGCTGTGGTGCGCTTTGTACGGATGCACTAAGCATTTGGGCTGTCACAAGGCGTGTGCACTTAGCAAGCCCCGGCTCGTTGTCTAGAAGTCTCTAGCATCCTCCATATCTATAACCCACTATGCTTATCTTTATCACTATTTTATCCTTATCCCTATCTATAACCTTATCCTTATCTAGATAGTTACTTATATAAATTGAATTGCATAACTTGTATAGATAACTCTAGAATTATGAAAGTCATACTATAAATAGGGGTTAGCACCCACCAATCTAGGCATCTCCAAAATTCCCAAACATCTCCAATACTCAAAACACCCACACATACACACATATCACACAAATATGTGTAAAGCTCTCTTGTAACCTCCCTTGTGAATAATAAAATCACATATTGGCCATATTTCTCTTTTCTTCTCTCAAACATTCTTACAAACCTCTTTGCATAGCTAACTTAAGAAGTTCATTAGGCTTACTTAGCAACTTTGTGCTAGAAGTTGTCTAAGTGCCGCACGGGTTACTGCGCATTCACTTATCCCGTGACAATAAGCTAACTTTCTTTGAATTCCTAGCGGTATATTATTTTCCAAAGAGGAAAGGAAGGGAAAAGTGGGTCAATCCACTTTTGAACTAGATACCCAAATATTGGATAATGTGGCTAGTTAGGGGAAGAAGAGTGATATGATTAATTTTTAGATTATTTGATGTGATATATTAGAATGAGCGAACTTTCATTGATAACTCTATTTGTTATTACATATTAGAATGAGCTAACTTTCTTTAAATTCCTCCACATATTATTTTTTAAAGAGGAAAGGAAAGGAAAGGGAAAAGATAAAATGATGGTAGGAAAAGTGGATCAGTGCAATTCTTGAAGAGCTAAATAGCCAAATATCAGATGATAAGGGAAGAATAATTAAATGATTAATGTTTCGATACTTATAGAGATATTTTATGTTTCAGGCATCTTTACTATCCTGGGAATGATCCGCTGATATCTCAGCATCGACAACTTTGAAGATGGCGTCTGTAAAATGTTCGAAGCTAGGAAAAATAAATAAACCTCATTTAAGGAATGGTTCCTATTTGGTTTATACTTTTGGCTGTTATGTAATCCATTTGTACATGGATCGAGTAAAAGCATTAACATTATTTTGTGGAATTCGCTTTTGAGTTATTGTATGTTTGAAAGGATGCTTCTGTTATTTAAAGTTGAACAATTAGGTTCTAATTATGAATGTTGAGCAAAGGTAATCTCTTAGGCTCATTATGTTTGGGATAAATTTCTGATTATAACGTTTAGGTTCTGAAATGATTGATAAGTTTTAAAAGTTTTGGCTTAAATGCAAGTTACTGTACATAACTTGAATTTGTTTAGAGAATGGCTATGATTACAATTTATACAATTTTCAAGTAGAGGAATTGTAACTAAACTACAAACGTGAGCTTTATGATTATTTAGGTTCACCTTATTGCAATTTGACTCCGGCACTATTTAGAATGGATAAAGATTATTTTTTAATTTTTTTCTCTCCCAATCCTCTTTATTTTTCAATGATTGGTCAAATATGTGATAATTAAACCAAATTTTTCAATAAATATACATACGGACCAATTATTGAAAAATAAAAAGAGTTGAGGAAAAGAATTAGAAGAGAATCTTAGTCTATTTAGAATTGAGGTGCTGTAACTTTTAAGTTACAATTATTGTGAAAAAATTATAATTATAAAATAAAAGTTAATAATAGATAACAAATACAAATTTTAAATGAAAATTTTAATAAAATTATTAAAGATATAATAGATTTTTCAGTACACAAATAAAAAATCATATCAATACAGTTTACAAGTTAAGGCGTTGTTATTTATTAAACACTTTAGTACTATACTTTTTAAATTACAGCTACTCAACCTAAAAAGTGGACAACAATTCCAAGTATAGATGGTATCAAATAGGAACTTAATAAATTATAATATATCTAACATTTTAAACACATAATACAACAATGGAAAAAGAACCAAGCTAAAAAAAAAAATGAAAAATAAGTGAATTGAAACATTACTAATTTCTATGCATATTTTATCTTTAGCCCCTTAAATTTATAGAGTTTACAATATATCTACTCAAGTTTATGGTTTGTATCTTGTGATCTACATTGTTGGCCAACCGACTCAAGTTTATAGTTTATGCATGCCCCACTCAAACCAAATTCTAGCTCCGACCTAGAGAGGGGGCAGCATAAAAAGATGAAAATACCGAGGGATAAAAGAACTAAAAACTTTGTTCCTTGTTTCTCTCCAAAAATGAAAATAAACTACGATAAATGTAATTCTTGTTGTCCAGTGAAAGAGTTATAAAAATAATCATTTTGTTTACAACGGTAGTTTAATTATTAATATTTTAGTAAAAAATGCATCATTGAAATTGAAACACAAGAAATTTATCTCCACACACCATAAAAATTTCTGAAATCCTCCGATCCTTATTCTTTAATGATTTCCTAATTAACAAAATACACGAAATTCATTATTCCTGGAGATCTAATCTCTTTCCTTTTAGATGGAAAATATTGGATCTTTTACTTTAGTTTTAGTGGATCACGTATAATTAAGTAATTCAATATTCTTAGGGCTTGATTAAGTGATTTTCAAGAATTTTTTTTAATTGGTCATCTGTGTTCTAAATCTGGTGCAATTAGGGACTAAAAATTACAATAATAACATATCATAAATTTTTTATCATAAATAACTATCTCAAATGATGTTGCATTTATCAATTGGTTGGTAAAATTAAAGTAAGTTAATTATATTATCTTACTAATCAATTGATAAATGTCATATTATTTAAGATAATTATTTAAAATAAAATATTTAAGATATGTAGCATTACTCCTAAAAATTGATTTGAATTTTATAAATCCCCTAACTTTTTTTTCGGTGGAAAAAAGAGTAAAGCACACTACTTTTTTTTTTGTTTATTTGACGAGAAGGTGCTAAATTTATTAGGGACTTAAGAGATAAAAGAATTTTAATGAGGGACGAAAGTGTTATTCAATTGATCAAATAGTTATAAAACTGCTCGAATTTGTCAAAAGAAAAAGTATGTGATTAACATTGGTGATTAACTAGTAAAAATTATTGAAATCTAACAAGTTTTGGCTGAAGATTTTTTGTTTACTATATATATATATATATATATTAAGCAAAAAGAAATTATTTGGTTGATGGAGATATGCATGAATTTTATTCAAATTTATGAATGTTTCCGACTTTTGTCCTTAAGCGCCCGATTAAGAATAATAATGAAGATCTTACCCAAAAAAACAAAAATGAAGATATTATTTATACTTATCGAGGCAATCTAGAATTTGTGATTTTGTTAAATTTAGATCATAGGCCAGTTGTAAAATCAAGTATTCATAAACGATGAATGTGAATATAGAAGACTTCAATTTGCCAAACGCAGTAAGAGTGCGTTTAATTGCAAATGCTATTTACATACACCGCAAATTGTTAAAGAGAGAAAATTAAAGACGAAACAAAATACCAAAATTTTGAGTAATGAAATAATAAATAGCGTTGACAACCTGTGACTATAAATCAACCAGCCGTTTGCTGCTAGTTTAGAAGTTAAAATGATGATTAGTTAATTATAGCAACCATTAGCTGCCTAAACCTTTCAGGGCCACAGCAAAAAATTCGGCACCATCTACAAAACCCGAACAGACCCACGTACAAAACTCTATATATATGTATATAAGGCCTCTCCAAGGGTTAACAAAAGTGTGTCTCATAGAAAACGTTCTTCATTTTCTTCTTCAATCTTTATCTCTCCAGCTCTTAGAAGAGAAAGAGAAATTTAAAAAGGTTTCTCTTTCTTTTTTTTTTTTTAAAAAAAAAAGTATGGGTGCTTGTGCTAGCATTCCAAAGGCTATGATGAAGGGAGAAGCTGGAGCAGCGCCGGCCCCTGAACCTGCTAAGGAGGAGTCCGTTAGAGCTGTGGAGACAACCACGGAGGTGAAAGATGAACAAGAGAGAAAGGCTGATGATGAGACCAAACCTAAGTCTCTTGAGTCCTTGCTTGACGAGGTATTTTTATAGTTTTATTTTATATTATTATAGATAAATCTAATTATTCTCAGACGAAGATGTGTTCTTGTTAATGCAACGAGGATGTCACCAAAAGATTAAGAAAAAAAAAAAACATGAACTCCAATAATAGTACATTGAAGGATATTTTTTAATTTATTTGAGCACGTATGGTTTTTATTATAAGAAATTCCTTTTTTATATCGGTTGTAGATAAATCTAACCGATTGAATTATTACGTATGTACTTTTTTATGTTTACGTGTCATTATTTTATTGTCTTGTTATACACGTATCAATGGTATAATTGTTCATAGACATTTATTCATGTCCAAATTTTTTTGTAAGAACGTCACACCAGAGAGTAACGGTAAATAAATGATATGTTCATTTATTGTTTGGACATATGCTTGTGTTTTATGGGATGCAAATTTCTTCATATTTGATAAGATTATTAATTGGATTGGCAGGGCCAGGAGAAAAAGGAAGAAAAGAGCGAGGAAAAGAAGGCGAAGGAAGAGGAGAAAGCAGATGGTGAGAAGACAAAAGAAGAGGAGCAAAATAAGCCAAAAGAGGGGGATAAGGCAGAGGAAGAAGAGAAAAAGCATAAGGAGGCAGATGTACCAGCTCAAGCTGCACCAGAGAAGGCTCGAGGCCAAGAGGAGATTAAAGAAGAAAAGAAAGAAGTGAAGGAAAAACAAGATGAGAAAGAAGTGAAGGGAAAAGAAGAAAAGAATGAAGTGAAGGAAAAAGAAGAAAACAAAGAAGTGAAGGAACAAGAAGAAGAGAAAGAAGTGAAGAAAAATTAAGTAATAATTTAAGAAGGCTGCTGATAAACAAATTAAAATGAAACTTGAGAACACAGCCTTTGTGTGCTAAAGAAAAATAATTGTGGATTGATTTACTCTTTTGCTGGTTAAATTTTTTCTTTTTCCCTATTACTATTGTTTGCAATAACGTTCGACGTTTTCTTTGGTATAATTATTTAGGTGTTCACTTTTAATTTTTCTCAATTATAAGATTCAATTTGTGTCTGATATTTATCATCATCGATCCAATTTTGATTTATTCACAACGAGAACGGAAAACACTTATCATTGTCGGAAAAGGCTAGGGTACGAAAAATTGATTACTACTATTAAATAATTATATTTTATGTAGATATTCATCAAAATAATTTTTTCTCTCCTCATTAAATAACTCTTCATCTCCTATAATTCTCACTATCTCATAACAATTTAGATTAAAAATGTATCCATTTACTAATCATTTATTTCATTTATATGGTTATGTGACTATAAAAGAATGACTCATCTCATCGTTTGTATATACTTGAGATTGAATAAACTTTCCTCTCTAAACTATTGTATCTCTACTTTGTCTCTTTTTCTTACGATATTATTATGTTCCAAATTAATAAATAATTTAACAATCACAATATTCAAGATACAAAATTATGATTACTTATATTAAACTAAAAACCAGTTGATAGTTAGTGAAGAAAAAATAATATATATAATTGATTCTAAAAGTGAAAAGCATGTAAATTTTCTCAATAGATAAATGTAAGAGCTAAAACCCTTTTTGCCGGTCAATTAATGTATATATACAGTAATGATAGAATAACAACCATTTTTGTATAAAACAGTGTACAAACTAAGTGACATAAGGAGATTGATTGTGTAAAACCATCATGGGTCCGAATGATTGAAGAAAAATAACTGTCATCACTCTTCTATTCATGTCATATCTATTTGTATATACTACTCTATACAAAACTATTTGTAACTCTATCAATATTCATATATATAACAACTTTTTACATTTGAAACATATATATAATACGAAAGATGATTACAAAACTTAGTATGTTTAGGAAATGAGTATGTAAAATTCAAATATCTCATTAAATAAAGAAAGATTATCTTGCCTATGTAAAGATAAATTGTGTTAGTGAAAGTTGTGCATAGGATATAATTTTTTTTATTATTTAAAAAGAACTAAAAGACTAAATAATTAGAAGATAAGATTATTTTATGATAAGCTCAAGGACGACAAGCAGGCATAAAACTAGAATCTAGAGAATACCTATATACAATCTACAAGTTGTTAACAGGAAGTAATAGATAACTCAAGTAGATAATATAAATGTTATAGAAAATATGTGAGTTGAATGTGTGAATTAAAGAGACGATTTTGAATTGACTTCAAATTGTGTTGAATACAAAGCTTCACAAGCCTATTTGCAGGCTATTTCAACTAATTAAAATTAGCCACGTTTGTAGATGCTTGCTTTAGCTTAACTTAGTTGATTGACTTAATTATCTAAGTCTTAATGGGTAACGTAGCTAGCTGACCTAATGAGCTAAGGGTATGTTTGGGATTGAGGTTGGGCAGCTGTAGCTTTTAAGCTGCAGCACTAAAGTGTTTGGTAAACACTAGTTGCTGTACCTTTTAAACTGTATTAGCTATGTTAATATGATTTTTCACTTGTATAATGTAGAATTTATTATGTTTTTAATAATTTTGTTAAAATTATTATTTAAAAATTATATTTATTACATATTATTAACTTTTATTTTATAATTACAGCTTTTTTTCCACAGCAGCTGTAGTTTAAAAGCTACAGCAGCTCAATCCCAAACATACCCTAAGTCTTCTAAGATGCTATGCAAACAAGCTAAGCCGAAGGGGATAGACATCCACTTCTTTATGATAATTATACTTGACCTTTGTTATAGGAAAACTATATTAGGATAAAAAATCATAGAAAAATAAATACAATATGATAAATCATAAAGTAGTGTACACCTGATTGTAAAAAAATAATTATCATCACTTTTCAGCTCCATTTGTTCATACCACATCTTTTTTGTACATACTAGTCTGTACAAAACTATTTGTAGCTCTATCATTACTCATATATATAACACTTTTTTTACGTTTGAAACAAATATATATGATAAGAAAGATGGATTACAAAACTAGGTATGTTTAGGAAATGAGTACGTAAAATTCAAATATGTCATTAAATAACAAAAGATTATCTTGCTTATGTAAAGATAAATTTTGTTAGTGAAAGTTATGTATAGAATATAATTTTTTTTTCATTAATTAAAAAGAACTAAAAGACTAAATAATTAGGAGATAAGATTGTTTTACAATAAGCTCAATTGATGATAAGTAGGCATAAAACTAAAATGTAGAGAATACCTATATACAATCTACAAGTTTTTATAGATGCCAACAAGAAGTAATTGATAGCTCAAGTGGCTAATATAAATGTTATAGAAAATATGTGAGTTGGATGTGTGAATTAAAGAGATGATTTTGAATTGACTTCAAATTGTGTTGAATGCAAAGCTTCACAAACCTATTTATAGGTTATTTCAACCAATTAAAATTAGCCACGTATGTAGATGCCTGTTTTAGCTTAACTTAGGTAATTAAGTTAATTGACTTAATTAGCTAAGTCTTCTTAGGCAATGTAACTAACTGACCTAATTAGCTAAGTCTTCCAAGATGCTATGTTAACAAGCTAAGCTAAAGAGGATAGACATCCACTTTTTTATGATAATTGTGCTTCAAGATTGGCTTGTTAAAAATCTTTGCTGGCAAAAACTTAGTGGAAAAACCTGGTCAAGGAAAAAAAATACAATACACATAAGTCCAGTTTAGCAATATAAGTTCTTCTATTGCAAGATAGCATTCCCTTGGATGGATACTTCCCTAATGATTAACTCGATTTTCTGTTTAAACAATGGATGCCAATGCCATTTACCATCTTCTCAAATGTTGATGTTGGCAGAACTTTATTAAACATATGTGCAAAGTTATATGTGGAGCGTATCTGCTTAATATCAATCTTATGATTTTGCAGTAATTCATTCGTATAAAAGAACTTTGGTGAGATATGCTTTATTTTGTCTCATTTGATATACTTTTCCTTGGGTTAAGCTATACAAGCAGCATCATTTTTATATAATAATATTGGGATGTCTGCACTTTAAGATAATTTACAGGCACTCTAGATATGATGGATGACAGATTGCAGCCATATGTATTGTCTACTTACTTCATGTAATGCAAGAATCTTAGATTGATTATAGGATATAAACACAAAATTTTGCTTCATATATTTCTAAGAAATTATTGTGCTATTATAATTAAAAACATACTCTATCGGAGAACAAGATTTACGGGGGTCAAGTAAATAACCTGCATATGCGTAACCAATAAAACCTATTAAAATAAATAAAATAAACCCAAATCAGTAGTCTCATGAAGATAATGAAAAATATGTTTAACACCATTCCATTACTGTTTAGTTGATTTAGAACTAAACCTTGCTAACAACTTTACAAAAAAAGGTATGTTAGATTTAGTAAATTAGGCTAAAAACATCAGACATTCAATATATATGTGTGTGTGTGTGTGTGTGTGTGTGTGTGTGTTTATGTAGTAGACCACCGCTTAGGCTTGTGTCCCACACAAAGTCATATTCTTGTAAGAATTTCTACTCACTTATTTAGGGGGGATAACTTTTTTTGTGTCTTGAAGAAGGTGTTAGCAACATTTTCAGTCACTACATCAAACTTTGTTCCCAACAAATATAGGTATGAAGGCAATCCACCAGAACTTTCATTTCCTTTGCATGTGACAAGTACTTCTGCTTTGCCTTATCAAACTTCTTACTAAAGAAAAGAAATTTAAAAAAAAAAACATTCTTGAACTAGCACTCCTCCAATGGCTTTGTTTAAGGCACCCTTTGAACTTTGAAAGGCAATCGAAGTCAGGCAATCGTAGGACAAGTTATGTTACTGCTTTAGCCTTAAGCTTGTCAAATGCTTATTGGCATGCCATTTCCACTGCCACTTGTTATATTTCTTAAGTAAATCCAGGAGAGGCCCTTGTAACAATTTTCAATAATAGTTACGCCAAGCGAAGAAAAGACCTTTCAAAAACACGTTATGCAATCCAAGAGGGGGTAAATTGAGATTTTAAAACTTAACTAATCAAACAACATAACAATTAATAGTAATGCCTTAATGGAATCAAGAATAATAAATTTAATAATGCTCAAAATAAAAGAATAAGGAAAGAGAGATCAAACACAATGATTTTTACGTGGTTCAACAATACTCGCTTACATCCACGTTACTACGCACACTGGGCTTGAGAATTTCACTATCCAAGCCTCCCAAGGCTTCAAATTCTTACAATTAACAAGATTATCTCCCAATCTCTTCACCCAAATGCTTCTTACACTTATACACATAACTTTCATAAAAAATTCAACGATTACAACAAACACTCTCTTTAAGAGTTGATATACAAATGATTGCACAATATACATTTGATATATGATTATTTACGAAATGAAAGCTCAAACTATGTTGTATAATCTTATTTTTAATTTTGATGATACTTAAAAATGAATTGGATTTGAGTTTGTATAGTTTGAACTCAAAATATAGCCATTATTGCACAAAACCCATAGGGAAGCGGTTTGCTTCTTAATTTAGCTAGCTAGCCACTTGCTACAGTGAAGTCACCATTTCATTTGAATTTTGCTACTAATATTATTACAAAAATTATATTTTAGCTCAAAACTTTTGATAATTATACTATGGCCCCAAAGTCATAATATTTAAAAAAAAAAACTATTTTCAAAATTTTTAAATAATACCGCTATGGCTCAAAACTTTATAAGACTTTTCAAAAAAACTTTCCAGAATTTTAACCTAATATTAATTAAATTCATAGTTATCAAAACTTTTTCAATTTAATCTAAAATCTAAAAAATACTTAAATCCACAAAATACTTGTCTTATAAATATAAGACTTTTAGTTTATGAAAAATGATTTCTTATGAAATAAATATATTGAGCTTCTCAAATACTAAATCATACCAACTTTACAAGAATTGTCACAATAATAACTCCATTGAACAAAATTTTATTCTTGATTAAGCCATTGTCCGTAAAATGTCTTGGACTTGATTTTACTTAATTCACTTGTATAAATATTATCCTTAAAAAACTAATGAAAAAAATGTGAAATACAATATTAACCAAATTACTTAAGGCACATGCT
Source organism: Murraya koenigii (assembly GCA_025617385.1). Taxonomy (NCBI): domain Eukaryota; kingdom Viridiplantae; phylum Streptophyta; class Magnoliopsida; order Sapindales; family Rutaceae; genus Murraya; species Murraya koenigii. The sequence continues at coordinate 16,187,832 of CM046812.1, forward strand.
TGCTATTATCAAAATTACAATATGTGTAGTCCTTTAGACTAACAATCTTCCCATTTTTTATGATGACAAACATCTCATGTATTTTGACATTTATACTCCCCCTTAGTATATGGTATACATGCTTTAACATATAAATCAATATAAGCTCCCCCTGAATATATGATCTATAACAATTATAAACTCTCCCTGAATATTTCAAAATCATGCATCAACACTTTAAAATACATATTACCTATCTTTGTGAATTTCAAAATACATTATTTCTCCCATTTCATCATCAAAATTACTACCAAATCATGTTAAGACCAAAATGGTTAATCAAGGAATATAAAAATTAAATATTTAATTAACCAAATATTGAAAGCATGTAAGAATCCAGAAAACATCATCCAAATATTAAATAATAACCATCCAAGCAAAGTAGCCAAATAACAAGCAATAATCCTCAAACCATAGTTAAGAAAAGAAATAACAAATGCATGAGAACGTAGATGCATAATAAAACCAAGGATGAAAGATGCTAGGGAGGTGGCTGAGAAGATGAGAAGGATGATGGTAGTGGAAATCCAAGAGTAAGAAACAGTTGCTATTGGTTGTCAAAGATCTGCTATTGTTGATCAAAGAGGCGTTGCTGGTAAGAAATGTATTGAATTTGAAATGCCACAAACTGTGACTACAGTTGGCTTTATTGCTCGGAAATGGAACGTACTTAACTCAACAACCACTGCAACGGATCCTCAGGCACAACAGAAAGAGGATAAAAGGGACTTTTAGAGAGTGAAGGATACAAAGGTCGTGGAGCACTAAGAGCAGGAAACATTTCTGGTGAAAGGATATCATTAAAGAAACTATGATCATTTAGTGCAATGTCGATATTCTTATGCTTGTATCTATGATCTTTAGACCATTTTTCTTCCACCCATACAAATCCTAAATTTGTAATGGCATCATCTCCTAATTCCTTAGGGCTTAAAAGATTTGGCTCATTGATGGGAAGCTGAAAATGTTTAAGAATGCGGATTATGATGCTTGCAAATGGAAGGGATCGTTTGGCTTTATTTGAGGTATAAATCATATGCTTAAGAATGGTATAACCAACATTGATTGCCCTACTCTCGAGAATGCAATCCAAAATAGCCAAATCTAAACGATTAACTTTATCGCCATGGCTAGACCGAGGACTGATAACATGCTAAAGAACACTATAAAGAATCCTCATCTATAGTGGTAAGGCTTGAGATTTCAAAGTAGAGGTACAAAACAGAGGAGAATGCCTATAAATTTTCTGAACACTATAAAGAATCAGAATGCCTATAAATTTTCTGAACAATATCCTCATCAGAATACCAAGGATAATTCACTTTACTTTTAAAGGTATAGAGATTCAACCCTTCATTTGGAGTTCTAAGAATTCAATTTAAATCCATAACATAAAATTCAATAAATGTTCCCCCAACAGTTGTAACAACTCTAATTGTAGAGAGGGAAGAAACATTCATGTTAAAATAAAAATTGTTGACTAGGTTAAGATAATATGGTTCCCTAAGAACTAAAGCATTAGTCCAACCCATATCCACAAGTAAATCACTAAGAGATTTTTCACAAATGCCTCAATTTGCCAAATTATCAAGATCAACAAAGTAAAGAGTGAGAACCGACCTTGTCATAATTTGTCTTGAAAGCGTTTCGGAAGAGATGGAGTTGAGATGAACTCGAGATTGTCACCATGATGTTCCTTGCGCTTCTTAACCACTTGCTTTCCCTTGGAATTTTCACCACAAACCACAGTTGAAATGAAGAAAAACTTAAACACCCATATTCAGATTCATAAGAGTGGGAAGGAAAAGGTGTATTTGAACCAATTAAATTGATCTTAAAGATGATTTAAGAGAATGTATGGTGTTAATTTGTTTTAAAATGATTAAATAAGAAGAGAGAGAAATTGGTAAGGTTAGCTTTTGATTTTGGGATTTGATGAAATAATGATTTAAGAGTAGAGAATGGAAGTTAAATAAATGGAAATTACTTTAGAGACTTGTTTAATCAAGAAAATGGATGGAAAATAAAGAAATACTAGTGAAGAGATGATGAAGAATTCGTGGTTTTAGAGAGAGGGAGGGATGAGAGGTTGAAGAAGATGAGAAATGAAGGAAAAATTAAGTAAAGAGAATGGGGGAACCCCTGACTAAGCAGTTAACCGCTTGCTCTCGGGTGGCCAAGTAGTTCACCGCTTGGGGATAAGTGGCTAGCCACTTGCTCTCGGGTAGCCAAGCGGTTTGCTGCTTGTGCCACCACTGGAGGATGTTGAAGATGAAGAGTATGTATTCCCTGATGAATTAACTTTAGTAGCTAGGAGTGCTTTGAGTGTCTAAGTAAAAGAAGATAAAGTAGTTCAACGGGAAAACATTTTTTATACTAGGTGCTATGTTCAGGGAAAAGTATGTAGTATGATTATTGATGGGGACAGTTGTGCCAACGTTACTAGTACTATCATGGTGGAGAAGTTAGGGCTTCCAACACTTAAGCATCCACAGCCATACAAACTGTAGTGGTTGAATGACAGTAGCGAGTTGAAAGTGAACAAATAAGTACTACTCGTATGAGTTTAATCAATGCAAGATCACTCATTGACACCAAAACGATTTATAAAGACCAAGTAAGTTTACAAATAGAGAGCGAGCAAAAGAAAAAGAAAGAAAATGAGAGTGAAAATCAAAGACAGAGAAAAAAAGAAAGGAAAATTAAGGTAATTGAGAAAAAATTAGAGAGAAAACAAAAAATTTTATACAAGAGCAAGTTATATAAAAAAAAAAAGCATTGGTTTCAAATCAACCAATGATTATACTTCTGTACAAAGAGGCATTTCTGAACACTAACGAGCTTAACCTTATCTTGTCTCGTTCTATTATTTCTCTTTTGTAGGATTTGATGATGTCTTTCTTAAGGAAACACCGCATAGATTACCTCCAATCTGAGGGATTGAGCACCATATTGATTTCGTGCCTGGTGCAAAATTCCAAACTGACCAGCCTATAGGAGTGACCCGAAGAAAAAAAAAGAGCTTCAAAGGCAAGTTAATGAGTTGATGGAAAAAGGGCACGTGAGAGAAATCATGAGTCCATGTGCAATTCTGGTTTTGTTAGTTCCTAAGAAAGATGAGACATGGAGGATGTGTGTTGACTGCCGAGCTATCAACAACATTACGGCAAAGTATCAACATCTCATTCATAAGCTAGATGATATACTTGATGAATTTCATGGTTCTTGTGTATTTTCTAAAATTGATCTAAAAAGTATATTCATATTAGAATGAAAAATGAGATAAATGGAAAATTGCTTTTAAAATAAAATATGGTTTTTATGAATGGTTATTTATGCCTTTTAGTTTGACTAATGCTCCGAGTACTTTATGAGACTTATAAATCATGTTTTGTAGGCTTTTATTGGTAAGTTTGTTGTTGTTTATTTTGATGATATTCTCATATATAGCAAAAACTTGGATGTTGTTTCTAACATTGCTGATTTATTCTTTAGAGAAATTGTGAGGTTACATGGTATGCCCAGAACAATAGTTTCTAATAGGGATGCTAAGTTCTTGAGTTACTTATGGAATACTTTATGGGTTAAGTTGGGAACTAAGTTGTTTTTTTTTTTTTACTATATGTAACACTTAAACTAATGGTCAAACAGAGGTTGTAAATATAACTTTATCTACTTTGTTGTGGGCAATCATTAAGAAGAATATTAAAACTTGGTAGGATTTGAGGATAAATTCTCTCAGATCCTATGCAAGTTGATGTAACTTTATCTACTTCTGGAATACTTTTTGATGTAGATGAAGATTTGAGGATAAATCCTCTCAAGCACGTGGAATAAGGCATATTCAGATCCTATGCAAGTTCTCATCGGACCTGTCACAAGAACTCGTGTAAAGAAATTCAAAGAAGTACTTAATGGACTGATTCAAGCAACTTTGGATCAATTCAATTCTTGGAGGCCTATTGAAGGAATCTCACAAGATATTCAGACCAATAAACGCATGACTCCAGCTCTTGAATTTTATAAAAAATCAGCGCATTAAGGATGAAAAATATGTCACTATCTTTTCATATGGTGTTTCCATTTTTAAAAAAGACAACAAATCGGCTATTTTCATTTTATTTAGTCATTTAAGATATTTTTCTTTTTATCAGATTAATATCCTTATATATTCAGGATTCTTTCTTTTTTATTAGATTAGATTCTGATTTATTTAGGATTTTTTTCTTATTTAATTAGATTGAGATTCCTGAAATTAGAAACGATCTTGGAGCCTAATTTGATTAGGGTCTCGTCAGTTTTTGCCGGAGTTTGTATCAATATATCTAAAATTGTAACTATCATTTTTAGATTCTATAATTATAAAATATAAAAAAATAATATTATTTAATGTTCTTTTTTTAATATGAATATTAGTCAATTTCGGATATTGTGAATTTATAATTATTGATATTATATTGCTAGTTAAGTAATAGAATTTAGTTAATGAGAATGATAATGATAACTAAGGGTGGCAAAACAAATAAACTAATCGAATTTGAATCAAATCGTAAACTAATTAGTTCAAAATTCTACTGATTCAGATTTGATTAGTTTATTAAACGAATATTCAGTTCGATTCATTTAGTATAATTAATAAATGAATCGAATTGAATTCAGATTGATTTATTAATCATTTATTATATTACAAATCTGATATGAACCCCATCAAGAACTGACGAGAGCCTAATTAAATTAGACTCCAAAATCGTTTTTAATCACAGGACTTGAATGGAACCGCGACCCGCTACTTAATGAAGCAAGAACCTTGGTATATGAGGACGCCACAATCAACTATAGATGGTCTGATTGATAAGTCAAGGGTTGAACATCATGAAAAATCCGATAAGTTCAAAGAGTTCATTTAAGAACTAAAGAGATTTATACCCTCAAGTGAATTGCATAAAAAATTTCTTCTCTTTCTCTTATTGAATGCGAATATATATAGGTCATAAGAAATCCTAATCAGAAACAAATTCCTAATTCAATTGAAATAAGAAAAGAATCCTAAATAAATCAGAATCTAATCTAATAAAAATGAAAGAATCCTTAATAAATCAGGATTTTAATCGAATAAAAAAAGAAAGTATCTTAGATGACTAAATAAAAATAAAAATAGCTGACTTGTTGCCTTTTTTAAAAATGAAAACATTATCTAAAAAGAGAGTGGCATATCTGTCATCCTTAATGCTCCGATTTCATGGATTTGATTGATCAAAAAATTCAAGAGCTTGAATCATGCATTTATTGGTTTGAATATCTTGTGAGATTCCTTCAATAGGCCTCCATGAATTGGATTGGTCCCAAGTTGCTTGAATCAGTACATTAAGAGGTTCTTTGAATTTCTTTGCACGAACTCTTCTGACGGGTTCGATGGGAACTTACATAGATTTGAATATGAATTTCACGTGCTTGTGCCATCCTTATGCATAATCTCATCATTCCCCTTCTCCTCAAGAGGATTTGTCCTCAAATCTTTACCTACATTAAAAGGACTTAAATAAAAAACATTAATTGTAGCACTTACATTGTACTCACCAGGTAAATCTAGCTTGTATGCATTGTCGTTGATCCGTGCCAAGACTTAAAAAAGTACATCCCCTCGAGATAACAACTTGGATTTCCTTTATTCTGAAAATCTTTCCTTGTCTATATGTAACCACACCCAATTGCCGGGTTCAAAGACTAGCTTGTATTACCCTTTGTTGGCTTGTTTAGCATATTGCTCAGTTATTCGTTCGATGTTGAGCTTTGTTTTTCACGTATCTGCTTAACAATTTCAGCTTTTTTCTTTCCATTTTGCTTATAACGAATGACATATGGAAACATCTCTATGAATTCCTCCCAACAAGCATGTATTTTGTTCAGCTTGTGTAGGCCTTTAAGGTGTCATTTGAAATGCCTTCTCTTGTTCTTCTCCCTACTTGAATCCAATGTTTTCTTGATCACTTCAGTAAGCGGTGTGGCCAATGTACTAAATTCTTTACAAACCCCCGATAGAAGCTAGCAAGTCCATGGAAGCTTCTCACGTTACTTACACTTGTAGGACTCGCCCATTATTAGATTGTCTGTACCTTCTCTTCATCAACTTGTTATACCCTGTGCACTTACAACAAATCCGAAAAACATAAATTTATCAATGCAAAAGGTACATTTCTTCAAATTAGCAAATAACTTTTCTTTCCTAAGTACATCTAAAATAGATTTCAAATATGTTGCACGATCATCCAAGTTTTTGCTATATATGAGAATATCATCAAAATAAACAGCAACAAACTTGCCAATAAAAGCCTACAAGACATGATTTGTAAGCCTTATAAAAGTACTCGAAGCATTAGTCAAACCAAAAGGCATAACTAACCATTCATGCAAATCATATTTTGTTTTAAAGGCAGTTTTCCACTCATTTCCTTTTTTTCATTCTAATTTGATGATATCCACTTTTTAGATCAATTTTAGAAAATACACAAGAACTATGTAATTCATCAAGCATATCATCTAGCCTAGGAATAGGATGTTGATATTTTATCGTTATGTTGTTGATGGCTCGGCAGTCAACGCACATCCTCCATGTTCTATCTTGCGTTAATTAAACTTAAACGAGTACTTACTGGTAAAACCATCATGCTTCACACGTCTGTCGAATTGCCAAGGACACCTAAGTAATACGTATCCAGCTTGCATTAGTACTATATCATATAGTACTTTATCTTTATATTTGTCGATCTTAAAAGACACTGGTACTTATTTGTTCACTTTTACCTTGCCACTGTCATTCAACCACTGTAGTTTGTATACTTGTACATGCTTAAGTGTTGGAAGCCCTAACTTCTCCACCATAATAGTACTAGCGACATTGGTATAACTTCCGTTATCAATAATCATACTACATACTTTTTCCTGAACATAGCACCTAGTATGAAAGATGTTTTCCCGTTGAACTATTTCATCTTCTTTTACTGCACAGGCTAGCAAACACAAAAGTACTAGATGTTTTGTTTGCAATAAAAAAGGCCATTATACAAGAAATTGTCCAAATAAACTAGCTCAAGCAATTCAGCTGTGAGAGATTGTTCACGTCGCTGTCGGTATCGTCCATGGCATGACAACTCGAGGGAGGAGATGGTGGAAGATGGTTCAGTGTAGGGTAAGTCTCTGGAGATGGCTGGTATATGTTATGCGAAAGCTCAGGAGGGAGCTAAAGTTAATTCATCAGGGACTACATACTCTTCATATTCAACATCCTCTAATGGTGGCATCTTTTTATCCTTTGCCTCATCATCGGTTACAGTCTCACCATTATCTTGTAACACCATAACTCTCTTATTCACACATTCACTGACTAGGTGTCCCCTGGCATGACTTTTAAAATACTTAATATCACAATTCCTAATAGTAGGTGTCACAATGTTATCTTGTGAATTAGGTCTGGAGGGCTTGGATCTTGGTTTGGGTACAATAGATGTTTGTGGTTTCTCGTCTCACTGTACATAACTCGGCTTCCATGGAGTATAACTCAAGCTTAGGGTTGCACGTGTGTTACCCCTCCTCTTGAGTTGCTGCTCAATCTTGATGGCCTTGTGGACCATCTCCTTAATCTCCACATAATGTTGCAACTCAACCATATTTGTAATCTTCTGGTTAAGGCCATTCAAGAATCGTGCCATAATAGCTTCTCTATCTTTCTCCACATTTGCTGTAATCATGGAAACCTCCATTTCTTTATAGTAATCCTCCACACTTCGGCTACCCTGGGTATGACTTTGCAGTTTTTGGAACAAGTCTCGGTAGTAATGGTTAGATAAAAATCACCTTCTCATCAGTGTCTTCATTTTATTCCACGTTTCAACAAGACGTTCTATAACGAGCTAATCCCACCAAGTAATAGCATAATCAGAAAACCCAATTACAGCTAATTTTACCTTTTTTGCCTCAGAATAGTTGTAGCAGTCAAATACAAATTCCATCTTCTTTTCCCATTCAAAGTATGCTTCAGGATCAGATTTTCCTTAAAAAGATGAAATTTTCATCTTTATGCAACTTATACCATCATCTCGATGCCTAGCTTTTCTATGATTACCTACTGAATCCTCCCCTTCACCATACTCATCCCCATAATAGTCATTAACCTCTACTCTACTTGGAACTCTCTCTCTTCTATGTGCTTGGGAACGCGTTTTGGTTGCCCTACACGTGCGTTCTCTACTTGATCTAAAGGCTCATGTATGTGCTCTAATTCAGCCCTCATTAGTCGTGTCATCTCTCTCACTAAGGCTTGAATTTTAAATTTTTGAATAGTTTATTGTTGATCCTCTACATTTTTGCTTCATTCTTCGTTTTGAGACATAGTTGAAATCTGCAAAAAGATATTAGAAATAATGTCGAAAGAACCTTACTTCACTCCCTTATATGTTTTACTCAAAAGAATGATTCACTCAATTCCACTCATGTTTTACTCAAATTATTGGCTTTAATCTAATACGCTCACACTCTCTTCCCTTTTTCTACTCGTAATAATTCTCTTATAATTCTTATAAAACTAATCAAACCAATATCAAGATTTCAGCAGTAATTCACAAAGATTATATCAAAGAGATTCGGGTTTTAAGAACGAACACGTATGACTAGGTTTTGGAAGCACAAAATAATAATATTTTGGGCATAAATTTTCACACAATGAAAAACTAGACTTTGATTATATAAGACACCAATAATGGAAATCAAAAGATTTTTTTCACTATTTATTTTTTTTATTTGCTTTTTTCTTTTTTTAATACTGAATAACTAAAAATTGAAGGAATTTAGGGTAAGGAATTGGTAAAATTTATGGATTTAAGGAAATAAATCATAAGGATGCAAAATTAAGAAACCCTAAATACTGTTCATGATGCACTGTTCATGCGGCACTGTTCACGATCTTTTTTTATTATTACTATTTTGAATTGAAATAAATAAGACATGAAATCTAAATAAGGATAGGCAAAAAACTGATTAAAACCTTTGCTTTGATACCAACTGATACGAACCCCGCCAAGAACTGAAGAGACCCTAATCAAATTAGGCTCCAAAATCATTTCTAATCTCAGAAATTGAATAGAACCGCAACCCATTGCATAATGAAGCAAGAACCTTAGTATGTGAGGACGCCACAATCAGCTATGAATGGTCTGATTGATAAGTCAATGGTTGAACACCACGAAAAATCCGATAAGTTCATAGAGTTTATTTAAGAATTAAAGAGAAATATACTCTCAAGTAAATTGCATGAAAAAATTCTTCTTTTTCTCTTATTAAATGCGAATATATATATAGGTTATAAGAAATCCTAATAAGAAACAAATTCTTAATCCAATTGAAATAAGAAAAAAATCATAAATAAATCAGAATCCAATCTAATAAAAAGAAAAGAATCCTTAACCATCAGGATCTTAATCTAATAAAAAAAAAAGTATCTTAGATGACTAAATAAAAATCAAAATAGCTAATTTGTTGGGGTTTTTTTGCCAAAGATCATTCTAATTCAGATTCAAACAACCATAAAATAAAGACCTTGACTCGAAACAGACAGGACACAAACGCAACCCTGTGAAACATTTTGCCAGCGCTAGGACAATGCTCGTGCAAGTTATTGGATGGTTCTTTGAAATCAAAAACTTAATCTCATGTGGTTAGATATGTTGTGAAACAAAATTGTAAACTATGAGGCTTCTCTGAATAGCTTGTATTGTGTGAGAGAAAATTGAAAATTTTAATGAATATTTGGAATTGATTAATATTATTAACTTTAGTTAAGTATTTAGATTCTATCTGCAATTTGTGGCTCTTCCATGTGGCAATTTGTATGATCCAATGGAGTAGCATTATAGATATGGCTATGCTCATCACATTTTTCATTTGGGGGTTAAAAATTGAGACAAATTGTTTTTGGTAGTTTCTTCATTAATATTTTGTGGTTTCACATTGTTGGCTAATGTTATTGGTTACTTTGCTTTAGGGTAGGTTCGTGCCTTGTGGCGATGCTAGCTTCATACAGGATGTTCCCAACCCTTCCTGTGATATGATTGAAAAAGGTGAATGGTTCCAACCTCAAGGTAACGGTCGGTTTCATAGAAGAACAAATGTCAATTGGAAATTGTTATTTTAGAATAGTTAAGCAAGTATTTTGGCTGAATCTCCTACCATTAGGCATGATTATGCTTTTTGAAGTTTGTTATATCTGTTTTGCAGGTGTCAGATATGCCTGTTTTGTTTCATGCATTGTATTATGAAGGTATCAAGGCATTGAATGCACGAGTGCGAGTCTTTGATCTACTAAATGGAATTGGTTCAGCACATCGGATAATTGAGACACGCCTAGCTAGCCAAGCTCAACAGATCCGCTACCATATAAAAATGGTTCTCCAGGTTTATTTATTTTTTATTTTTTAATTTATTCGGGTTTATTTGATGAGTTTCCTTAATTTTGGGGGTTAAGATAATTTAATGGAGAATGTACAGTGATTTATTTTTTAATTTGATGTGCTGATGATGAATGTTTCTTTTTCTTTCTTTCAATAAAGGTTTCCACAACTGCAGCAAATGGAGACAGAAAGGTTGGGAGGAATGTATGCATTGCGGTACAGAGAGTAGGAGACGTGGGTTTATGTCCAGTCTTTGTAAGCTGCTTTTTGAATTTGTGCATTCATTCTTCATTAACTGTTGTGAATTATTTTCTTGTGGGAAGTGAATTATCATTTGCTTCTTGGGATTTTTTTTTTTCCCCCTTTCCTTCAATATCTGCATAAGTCTTGTCTTTCACTTGATCACTGCTGTTGTTTCTTGTCTTCATTTTGATATATTTGGAGAAAGAATGAAGCATAAATAGAAAGAAAAATTAAGTTGATTTGAAGATAGAGAAATATGGACAAGGATGCTTCTTTTATTCATTTATTGGAATTGGATGATATTTTGCTTTTAACATACTGTCAAGTAACTGTTAAAACACATTATTAATTGTATTTTTTCATTTATCCCTTACCATGGATGATTTGCGAGGTGACAATGATCATGTGAGATTCATGTACTTGTGTTTTTCTCTCTTCCCGAATATCAGGTTCTTTAGTTGCAATGATACGAGTTCCATTTTTCCTTTTCAAAAAATTTTTAGCTCGTCATCTAACAAGTGAGGTTCTTTTTTCCCTCAAAACTCTTGCAGAAGAACAGAAAATCAAATTCTGAGTTTGACTTAAGGTTTTCTGGTTTAATGCATCTGGATTGGAGCTATATATCTCCTTTGTTCTGCACCAATAAGAAGGAGAAACAATGTGTAAGCATTTCAATATATCAATAGATCATTGTGACTTTTCTATTACTTTGGTACATGGTAAGCAGTTTATTGTGATTGCATTGGTTTTACCTCAGAAGTATAATGTTGTGTCATTACTGGTTTTTAACACAAGTAGGGATTTTATTTTTGTCAGGTTCTAAAAAATCCTTTAATTTTAATCTATGGGGGTAAATTTTTGAGCAAAGATGTTATTCAGCAGGCAGTTGGACAGGTATGTGAGAGGATTTTATGAAGAAATAAAGAGTTCAAATTTATATTAATAAATTTAATTTGTTTTTATTGTTTTTCCTCAGTGTCGTCCTTTATTGGTTATTGCTGAGGATGTCGAAAAGGAAGTTGCAGGATATATTATGCAGGAATATTCTTTTTATAGGACCAAGGTAATAATTGGATTTCAAGTTAAATAAAATAATATTGAAATTAGGTAGGACAGGATTTTACATGGCTTTGGCTGAGATCATTCAAAGGAGAAGATGGGGAGGAAAATTTACTAATACCATGAGATTACAAAAAGAATACATGACCGTTTTAGCCTACAATGAGAGCTACTTAATTTTCATTTATCTTTCGATGTTAATAATTGTGCAGAATATTCTTCTTTATATCATTTGGTTATTGTGGTTTTTGAATTGGATGAAGCTCTGCATTGTTAAACCTTCTGCTTGTACAAATAATGTGAAGGAGATCATGCAAGAACTTACCATTTTCACCGGAAGCGAGGTCGGTTCTTTTGTAATTTTGCCTCAAAATTTCCTTTACGATCTAATATGGAAATCAATATGCTTCTAGCTTTTCTCTCTAGGTTGTAAATAGTGAGCTTCATGTGAACTTATTGACAAGAATGCTTGGCTCATGTAATATGGAAGGATGGGTATAAATTTTTTGTTGCTGTACCAGTCTGCCCTAGATTGTATCAAGGGCTGGTTTTGATGAAATAAAATGTATTGTTGGCCCTTCCCTTGCTACAGGTTTTAGTGACAAATCATAGGATGACTATGCTTGCTAAAGATGAAGACAATGCAGAAAGACTTGAACAGGTCAGCTGTGCTTTCTTTGATGTGCTTTTCTAACAATTAATTTTGAAGTCCATTGTGTTTATGACATCTTAATGTGCTTGCTGCTATTGTAGTTGGATTACACATATACTAAAGCAACTGCTACAAGGCTTCCTGTTGACATGGCTATTTTTAAGGTTGGCTTTTGGATTATTTATTCATTGATGCAAGTATTTTAGCCTCTTAGCCATATGGATGACCCAATATTTTATTGAAAACATTTTACTGAGATTGTTTCGATGCAAGGTTGGTGGAGCTACTGATGCCGAAGCTAAAAAAATGTATAATAGAATTTCTAATGCCCTAAATGCTACCGAAGCTGGTGTGTATGGAGTCCTACCTAGTAAGAGTTCTATTTTAGAATTTTGTTTGGCTGATTTTGTTGGGTTGTGTTAAATATGTGTTTTAATATTCTTCTGATGTATTTTGGAGGTGGTGGGGTTGCGCTTCTTCATGCCTCAAAGGAGTTGGACAATTTGCCAACTAGAAACCACGATGAGATGTGTGGTGTCCGTATTTTGCAAAGAGCTATCAAGGTGTTCATTTGTTTGTTTGTCATGCCTGCTAGTATTTGGATTTCAACCACATTTTGTCTTTGTTTGGGTAAATCCATCTGGAGATAAAAAGAGTTTGGGGAAATTACTCAATGGAATGATCCAGTATGGTGAGCAATCACACATATTGCAAATTTTGGTTACTCCTTACGAATGGTGGATTAAACAAATAACGCCATGTGGCATGTTGCTCACCATGAATTGAGTAACATCACTCACTAGATGATTACTATCTAAACAAGGATAAGGACCAAGAAATTACCCAATCCTAGACATCTGTAACAGTCATAATGGTGGTATTGAAACTTGCTTGAACATGAATAATGCCCTTGGTATTCGACTTCCACTTTTAGGTGAACCAATCGGTCCTGGCCTACGTGAACCACTTATTGGTGTAGATTTTGCCACATTTGATTATTTCATAAATATAGGTCATGGACATATGGATATATTCATTTCATGTCAAAACTGAGCTTTTGTTTTGATTTTTCATCGGTTACTTAAAGTAACTTTTGGGAAGATTATTCTTGTCTTTGTTTATGTCTCATGTTGGAACAAATTATTGTAATTTGTCCCCTCCTGTGGATCAGTCGACATTTTTCACAAATTTGAGGAAGTAGAATCCTTATTTTCATAGTTATCTTGCAAATGAATTTCGATGAGTTTTCTAACAATTTGATCATGAACCTGCAGATGCCTGTGTACACTGTTGCTACTACTGCTGGATTTGATGGTTCCGTTGTGGTGGAGAATCTTTTAAAGCAAGACAACCCTAATGTTGGATTTGATCCAACTACAGGTGTTTTTTCCCCCCTTACCCCCAACAAAATATGAGAAAATCATTCTTTAGTGGTTTTTTGTGTTCTTATTTTTGTGCACGGAGTAAGTTGGACAAGAATGCATTTCATATTTGTTTGTAACTTATGTTGTCCTTATTGTGCATGAGATATGAGAATGCCTTCATCTTTGCTTGTTCCAGGCCATTACTGTAACTTAATGGAGTCCGGAATCATTGAACCAATGAAATTCGTAACCCGTGAGTTAAAGACTGCTGTAAGGTAATTCATATTTCTGATGTAATATTAATTTATTTAAGCTTATGTTAAATTCTCTTATTAAGCAAAATTCTTATCTTTCTTATGTAATATTAATTTGTTGAGCTTATTTTAAATTATCTTTGTGAGCAAGATGCTTATCTTTCTTTCTTTTTTGTAGAGGCTGTGTGGATGTTTTCCTTAATGGCAAAAGCTACCAAGACGTGAAGCCTAGGCTATGGAGTAGAAAGATAGACGGCGAATTATTTTAATGTGAGGAGAATAATTTGTTCCTTAGCTTGGCCAGTTGTTGTAATCTTATTATTGATTTATATATATTAATGTTGGTCTTGGAATTTCAAGAGTTTGAATGTTTTGAAGTTCAGATGTTAATGTTATAAATTATGGACAATAGTATGGCCCCTTAGATGTTATACTAGGTGGGGTTTGTATGTGGAAGTTGGATTTTTGTGTGTGAATATTTTGAATTTTGAATTATTATATTTGGATGCGGTTGAAAGTTTTGAGGTTTGGATGTTGATGCTTTAGGTATGCTCCTTGGTTATATTATTAGCTGGAGGTAGGATGTGGGTTCTTTTATTTATTTATTTTTCAAATGAAAATACAGCTTTCATTAATTTGAATTGGAGGGCAGAGACATAATTTGTGGAGGGAAAGGTCCCATCCAGGTTACAGGATTTTCAAATTCTAAAGCTTTTTCAGCTAAAAAATGGGCTATAGTATTACATTCCCTTGGTACATGTTGCATTTTATAGTGGTTCAATCATTGGAGACTTCCTTGAATATCGGCAATTAACCAAGAGATTTCTTTTATACTGTCTTTTCTGTTCAAAATTAAGTCTACCACTTCTTTCGAATCAAATTCTATAATCATTGGAGAATAACTTGCATTCTGGGTAGTCTATATACCCGGTCTCACTGCTGCAGCTTTCATATTTGCAATGCTGTTTTTAAACATAGTTCTTTGAACTGTGACTGCCCACTACCTTTCCATTTGAATCTCTTATTACCACTCCCAGCCCTACTCTTTGATCCTCAGTTTTCACTATTGCATCAACGTTGACCTTGAACCAACCATAACAAGGAGGATTCTAGTTCACTCACGTTGAGAAGATTTTGCAGCTGGAATTTTGATTCTTCTATATGATTCCAATATTGCCTCAGTTCTGGCAATTGATGGTTGTGAATCTTCCTTTTTCTCAAAGATGAAAAGATTCATTGAGTATCAAATGGCCCAACACAATGCAACTATCAATTTCAGCTCCTTTTTGCCTTTTTTCTTCTGCATTTCTTGCAGCACACTCATATCTTCGTGATCCATTTTTTCCACATAGCCTGCTAAAATGGTGTTCTTCCAAACCTTTTTGGTTACTTTGCATTCAATTAAGAGTATGAAAAGCATCTTCACTGCTCAACCCACATCTCTGGGAAAAAGAATTTTGTACCATCTTCCTTTTCCAAAGATTAGTTGTTGTTGGCAAGAGATTTATAGCTGCTTTCCTCATGAAGATCTTAACATTTTCTGGTAACTCACTAGCCCATATTACATTCCATTGGCTTTGAGGGGTGTTTGAGCTGCTTGGACTGTCTGAAAGCTTTAGCTTCAAAGTAATTTGATATCCACTCTTGACAGAATACTTCTGAATTTCCCATATTTATCATAATTCCATAAATACTGATCTTGTTGTGGAATTCGTGGAAGTTGTATCTGTAAAATCATTGCTACTTCATCCTTCATAAAATGCTGTTGAATCTTTTCTTCCAATGCTGATTTTCATCAATTAATTTAGCAACCATTGCATCAGGTTCGATTGTTGGTGGTGAGATAGGTTTGAAAGTTTCAAGTCTTGACAACCAATTGCTTCTGTACATGTACACCTGATTTAATCCTCTCTGCAAAATCTGTCTTCCCCATAATATGCCTCTCCATATAAAAGACGGTCTTGACCTCAGTTTTGCCTCCATGAAATTAGAATGCTTGAAGTACTTCGCCTTCAATACTCTCCGACATTAATGATTCTGGATGTCAGATAATTCTCCACCTTTGTTTCGCTACTAGTGCTTCGTTGAAGCTTGAAACATCTCGAAATCCTAAACCTCCTCTTGCTACTAGGTTACCTTTCTTTTTCACTGAATTCCAGTGCTTTTTAAAGAAAGCAGCAAGTAACCCATCTGGTCCAAGGGCTTTTGTGGGGCACATCTGCATCAGTGCTTTTGTAACTTCCTCATCTGTGAAGGGTGTATCCAGCTGATTATTCATCTCCCTGTTCACCTTTGCTGGCATATCTCTAAGAGCTGCATCCATTTGACTTGTGGTAGGGTCAGTTGTTGTGAATTGGTTTGTGAAGTGTTAAAAAAACCACCTCTCGACCTCGTTACTGTCCTCTACCCACTTTCTATTTTCATATAATATTCCTGAAATTCTGTTCTTCTTTCTCCTTGTTTTGGAGTGAAAAATTTTTGTGTTTCTGTCCCCCTCTTTCAGCCAATTTGCTCTTGATCTCTGTTTCCAAAAAATCTCCTCGTCTTAAAGTATATTGTCAGAAGAATATTGTCAATCTGTCTTCCTGTTTTCTTGATATCATCTCCACATTCATAATGACTGTGCTCTTGTTTGATTGTTTTCAGCTTAACTAAAGTTCTCCCATTGACTTATTGGCTGTCTTATTAAACAAATCGACCGGATTCTCTCTATCCCATCTACTTCTTTCTTGCCGTTCCTGCTTAACTATCTCCCTGCATCTGTCATATGCACTTCACATATTGATTTCATGCCTGGTGCAAGTAACCCGAAGGAAATAAAGGAGCTTGAAAAGCAAGTTAATGACCACGTGTAGTTTCAGTTTTGCTAGTTCCTAAGAAAGATAGGATATGGAGGATGTCAATTGACTGCGGAGCCATCAACAACATAACGGTAAAGTATCGACATTCCATTTTTAGGCTAGATGATATGCTTGATGAATTGCTTGGTTCTTGTATATTTTCTAAAATTGATCTAAAAAGTGGATATCATTAAATTAGAATGATAAAAGGAGATGACTTGAAAACTGACTTTAAAATAAAATATGGTTTGTGTGAATGGTTAGTTATGCTTTTTGGTTTGACAATGCTCCGAGTACTTTTATGAGACTTATGAATCATGTCTTCCAGGCTTTTATTAGCAAGTTTGTTGTTGTTTATTTTGATGATATTCTCATATATAGCAAAAACTTGGGTGATCATGCAACACATTTGAAATCTATTTTAAATGTACTTAGGAAAGAAAATTTATTTGCTAATTTGAATAAATGTACCTTTTACACTGATAAACTTGTGTTTCTAGAATTTTTTATAAGTGCACAGGGTATACAGGTTGATGAAGAGAAGGTACATGCAATCCAAGAATGGCCGAGTCCTACAAGTGTAAGTAACATGAGAAGCTTCCACGGACTTGCTAGCTTTTATCAGCGGTTTCTGAAAGACTTTAGTACGTTGGTCACACCACTTACTAAAGTAATCAAGAAAAATATTAGATTCAAGTGGGGAGAAGAACAAAAGAAGGCATTCTAAAAGGTTAAAGAAAAGTTAACCAAAGCCCCTTTATTATCCTTGCCTAACTTTAATAAAATGTTTGAAATTGAATGTGATGCTTCAGGTATTGGCATAAGAGCTGTTCTTATGCAAGAGGGATGACCAATTACATATTTAAGTGAAAAATTAAGTGGAGCAGTGTTAAACTATCCTACTTACAATAAAGAGGTATATACATTAGTTCGAACATTGAAAACATGGCAGTACTACCTTTGGCCTAAGAAATTGGTAATTCACACTGACCATGAATCTTTAAAACATCTTAAAGGCCAGCACAAGCTAAACAAAAAAGCATGCTAGTTAGGTGGAATTCATAGAGATGTTTCCATACGTCATTCATTATAAGCAAGGTAAGGAAAACGTAGTTGTAGATGCACTTTCTCATAGGTATGCCTTAGTCTCAACACCTAATGCTAAATTACTTAGTTTTGAACATGTTCATGAATTGTATACTAATGACCATGATTTTAGTGCTGAATATCATAATATTTCTAACTTAAGTCCTTTTGACGTAGGTGAAGATTTGAGGACAAATCCTCTTCCAGAGGAGGGAAGTGATGAGATTATGGATATGGATGGTATAAGCACGTGGAATAAGGTATATTCAGATCCTATGCAAGTTTCCATCGGACCTGTCACAAGAGCTCGTACAAAAAAATTCAAAGAAGCATTTAATGGGCTAATTTAAGCAACCTGTGATCAATCCAATTCTTGGAGGCCTATTGAAGGAATCTTACATGATATTCAAAAAAATAAATGCGTTATTCAAGCTTTTTAATTTTATGAGCAATTAAATCCATGAACTCAGCGCATTAAGAATGAAAGATATGCTACTATCTTTTTAGATAATGTTTCCATTTTTAAAAGAGGCAACAAATTAGCTATTTTGATTTTATTTAGTCATTTAAGATATTTCCCCCTTTTTTTTATTAGATTAAGATCCTGATTTAGAGATGATTTATTTATGAGGCAATTGAGAGAAAATTAGAGAGAAAACAAAAGAATTTTTAAGCAAGAGCAAGTGAGATAAAAAGAGTATTGTTTTCAAATCAGCCAATGATTGTACTTTTGTACAAAAAGGCATTTCTGAACACTAACGAATTTAACCTTATCTTGCCTAGTTCTATTGTTTTTTTTTTTTTGTAGGATTATGAGGGTGTCTTTCCTAAGAAAACACCACATAGATTACCTCCAATTCGAGGGATCGAACATCAAATTAATTTCGTGCCTAGTGCAACCATTCCAAACTGACCAGCCTATAGGAGTAACCCTGCGGAAACAAAGGTGCTTCAAAGGCAAGTTAATGAGTTGATAGGAAAAGAGCACGTGAGATAAAGCATAAGTTCATGTACAGTTTCAGTTTTGCTAGTTCCTAAGAAAGATGGGACATGGAGGATGTGCATTAACTGTTGAGCCATCAACAACATAACTGGTGGAAGGATGTGCTAAGGTTTGCATCGTGAAAGAGTACTTTTATGAGACTTATGAATCATGTTTAGTGAGCTTTTATTAGTAAGTTTGTTATTTATTTTGATGATCATGCAACACATTTGAAATATGTTTTAGATGTACTTAGGAAAGAAAAGCTATTTGCTAATTTAAAGAAATGTACCTTTTGCACCAATAAACTTGTGTTTCTAGGATATGTTGTAAGTGCACAGGGTATACAGATTGATGAAGAGAAGGTGCGTATAAGTAACGCGAGAAGTTTCTACGGACTTGCTAGTTTCTATCGGCAGTTTGTAAAAGACTTTAGTACATTGGCCGCACTGCTTACTTAAGTAATAAAAAAAAACATTGGATTCAAGTGGGAAAAGAACAAGAAAACCAAATACAGAACCCACTCAAACCTACAAACATAAAAGTGCCGGATGCTTTGTTTGCAAAAAGAAATGTCACTATGCAAGGAATTGTCCAAATAAGCCAGCTCAAGCTATTAGGCTTATCCACCACCTGGAATCCACTCAGATGTTATCAGATACAGAAGATGTTGAGTCTGTATTTTCTGAACAAGATACATCAGATGATGACACGGCATTTATCTTGGCCACATCAGCAACTGATCTAGATGGCATTTCTGTTATCAATACAATTTAGCAGCTCAGTGCTCAAGTGTCTTCTCTAACCATTTCATCCCTGAAAATCCACTTGGTCTCATCAAAGTTTGACAAACCAGTCCCAATAATTAGTTTCATACATACGGGATCACAGAGATCTATGCTTAACCCTGCTATCCCCCCTTCATCAGCTTGGGAAAAGCATACAGAATTGTTCAAAGCAGCCAATGGAGAATTATTTTAATCCACTATGATTACCAAGAAGCCAATAGGAATACAGTTCTTTCCGAATTGTGTAATTTGGACCAAGGTCATTGGTTCAATCCTTCCTGACAAAGACTTGCTCATTGGTTTCGATCTCCTGCACTCAAAAAGCTCCAGATCACTACTACAGGTATCAGGTATAAACACATATACTTACCCTATACAAATACCCTAAAAATACACCCCCTTGAACACATACCACAGACTATGCACAGTTTAAGCAGCAGTTGCTCCCCTATTGTCCTGAAAGTCATGGTCAGTTCAAACACAATAGCTCTCTATGGAAAAATCCAGCCTTCTTTGTTAAGCTCCTTTTTAAGCTTAATGAAGACATAAATCCAACCAAGGTCACCCATCCAAGAATGACACCCACAGTTCTTAAGCTAGCTTAAGAAGAGTGCAACCAACTCATGGCTCAAGGACTCATTGAGCCCACAACTTTAGAATGGGCTTGTCAAGCATTTTATGTGGAAAAGAGATCAGAAATACTTCGTGGAAAGAAGAGGCTCGTGATTGATTATCAGCCACTTAATGCTTTCCTAAGGGATGACAAGTTTCTTCTCTTAAAAATCTAATCTCTGTTCGTCCATCTTAAGAATGCTAAGGTCTTCTCAAAGTCAGGGACGAGGTTCTTATCTCCTTTTATATGGTAGACAGATCACATCCTGTTTGGGATCTTCGACCTCCAATATTAGTATCCCACTTTGAAGACTTAGAAAGACAACTCAAGGAAATCGAAGGTGGTATTTATGAAATCCAATTGAAACTTGAGGTAGACTCAATAAGAGGATGTTTGTAAGTAGTTGTTTGCTTATACGCATTTTTTTTATGTTGTGTGTTTTTATTTTCTTTTGTTTGCATTCATGTGTTACTTGATTTTGCAGACTTTATTTTTTTTTTAATTTGTTACCCCAGTTAAGTGGTGGATAACAGTACTACATGACAATGAAAGTCGATTACTTCAGTTTCCCATAATAATTGATATTCTGAGGAGATGAAAAGGATAAAAACATAATTTTGGCAAAGCTTCACAAACGATTTCCTTCAATTCCTCAGAATGCTCTCCTTACAATTTATAAAGCTCAGTCCGAACGCATGCGATTACTTATGAGAAATAACATCCCTTCTGACATCCGATGGTTAATTGAAGACAAAGTACGATTGGCATGTGAGTTACCTCCTAAATTTATTGCATATATGCCTAGTTGTGGTAAAGGAAACTACTCAAGAAAACGAAGAGCTCGATGACTTCCAGTTGCTTGTCATAAGTGTGCCAAAATGGAATGTAATAAAGAGAATTGTACTTTAGAAATGGTGTCTGATAACAGGGAAGACAAGATTCAATTTATTATGGATGGCTTGAATAAAAAGTCATTGGATAATATCCTTTTGTCTCTTGAAACGCATCCTAGTGGATACGTACAAAGAGCAATTCTCCAGTTATGGTCATTATTCCAGAAAGAACATGCAAGACATAGTCTCGAGAATCTGACTATAAACAACCCTGTTTGCCAATTTATAAGAAAACTATATGGGAAGTCTATACTCGACCCATATAAGGCATTCAAGCCGTTTCTAGACATAAAACCAGAGGAAGATGTGAGCCACAATCATAACTACCAGTGCAAATCCTTTTTATTTACTGTTCTTTTATCATTTCCATTATTGTTTTATCTTTTCCTTTTGTTCACTTTTTGCTTTTGACTTTGAAGCCATAAACTTCACGCATCATTTGAAAAACGCATCACTTTCTTTACAATTGTGTATCATTATGGTTGTTACTAAGATCTTTAAATATAAGCTTATTTTGTTAAACATTCAGAAGTTGTTTTTTTTTTTATGACTGTCTCAATGGCAGCACCTTCAAATAGACAATTTAAGAACATTTATGTGGTTTCTAGGTTTCACTATAGAAAGTATAAAGAGTTTGTTGAGGCAGCCATAAAACTTGGTCGAGTCCTAATAAAGAGAAAAATACATTTTTATGATGGCTTACTTGCATTTTTCTTAACCATGCAATAAAAAATCATTTCATTCCTTTCATAATAAAAAAAAATTTTATTTGTGCCCTACTACTAACAAGTTACTTGATCTTTTACAAGCTTATAAACCAGAGCCCGATCCTAGGACCTCTTCATTGGATTGGTCGACTGATGATGGTAGCAGCAGCAGTAAGAAGCATAAATTAAATTTAACTCTCCATCTATAAATGTTTTCTTTTATTTTGTGTTGCAGCACTCACGTGATGTCTTCTAAACCCTACTTCTTCCCTTTAAAATATTGAGGACAATGTTTCATTCTGGTTAGGGGGGGAATAGTTGATAATTGTGGAACGTCTTAATCTTGGAGAACTTTTTACTAATTTTTATTGTAGGAACTAACTTTGGCTTAATTTTTGAGTTGAAGATGGCTTAATATAGAGTGTAGTGACTCTAGAAACGCATCTTCTTAGTATTGGAGTTAAAAAAACAAAAAAAAAACAAAAACAAAAAAAAATTAGGCATTTTATGTGATCTTTTGACATTGGATGACATGATGAGTTTCAAATTCTTGTATTTGTATTACATTTGACCTTGAGTTATGTTACATCATATTTCCTACTTTGCATGTTGATGTTGGTGACAAATTTTAATTAAGCGAGCTGACGAGTAAAATTGGTTAAATTACTTGAAGGAATGCACATGTCCTAATAAATTCCAAGTAAGTTTTTGAGCCTATTATTTTTTCTTGGAGAGTAACCCTTTTTGCCCATTTTTCATATAGTTTAGCAATTTACTATACATGATCTCTATATTTTCCTTTGAGTTAAATATTTAAAAAAAAAAATTGTGTTGCTACATCTGAAAGTCCATTGAGCTAGTAAAAATGGAAGACGATTTAGAGCCCTAAAATATGAGGGAAAGGCTATCTTTGATCCGTTTGAGCCTTTTTCAGCCATTCCTTTTGTAAAATATCCACAGTTAGCCCTTTTGAGCCTAGATCAAATAAATAAATAAATAAATGTGTTTTTTTTGTTAACTCATCATCTTATTCTACTCCAATTTAGAATAGTACCCTACGTTTTATATGTTCCATCACCTACTCATATTTGAGAAAATTTTAGATGATTATTTAAAAAAAAAATTGATGCAATATATATATATATATATATATATATATATATAAGAAAAAAAGATGCACAATTGAAAAATATATATATAATAATAATAAATGAATTGCACCTTATAATTTCTAAAAGATTTCTATTTTTTTTTTTTGTTAAACAAAACTTTATTTTTCCTATTGTCCCTTCTTTGTTAATCATATTCTTAACATGCATTACATCCTAATAAAAGTCTTTCTTGATTTTAGGGATCAATAGTCTGAAGTTGAAGCTAGTAATATGGACTAAAATGATATAGTGATACACACACACACACACACATATATATATATATATAAAGTTAGCTTAACTATCATTTCATTTTATTTGGTGTCATATTATTTTCTAAGCTGTGGGCATTATTGTTAGTAAGAGTGTATGATATTGCCATTCATTAATTTCTCTCAAGTTATCATTTTTAGAGTGATTAATTTTCTTGAGTTTATTTTCTTTTGAGAATGTCACTCTAACCTGTGAGATTTTGGGGTTGACATGTCACACTTGAAAGTGGCTTAATTAATATAGCTTTGATTATTGATCAGTTTCTATGTGTTTGCTTAAATGACTCATGCGGATGGTTGATGTGTGAGTGATATATCTCTTTAGGCTGGAGATAATGCTTATACTTTTATTTGATTATTGTCATTAATCTAATTGAAGAAATAAACATAATTGCCTTTAAAAAAAAAATTGGTTGAATTTTGTTATCGCTTAATTTGTTAGGGACTAGCAACAAACTGGTTGGGGGGGGTGTTGAGTCCTATAGAGTATATATTTATAAAGGGTAAAATCATCATTTTACACTCTAAGTCTCACTAATATCTCCACCTTTATGTATTTTAAGTTCCTTGATATTTAATTGTCTATGTTTATGTGTAAATATATTTATAAAGGGTAAAATTATCATTTTACACTCTAAGTCTCACTAACATCTCCACCTTTATGTATTTTAAGTCCCTTGATATTTTATTGTCTATTTTACACTCTAAGTCTAACTAACATCTCCACCTTTATGTATTTTAAGTCCCTTGATATTTAATTGTCTATGTTTATGTGTATTTTTAATACTTTATGTATTTTAGGGGTATTTTAGTTATTTCTCAATAAACAAGAGGTCGGATAGCATTTTTGAACTCAGAACAGCTGAAAACTATAGGAAAGACATAAAAAGTAAAATCGTAATTTTAAGATTTTGGTGGACCCCACTGACGTGGCCTTGACTGCTGGCATGTTGTTGACCGATGATGTGGCATTGACAAATGATGTGGCAGAAGTCTATTGGACCGAAAAATGAGCTTACAATACATGCAATGTATTGAATCATATTTGTTGATTTTTACGTTGACCGATGACGTAGCAGAATGTTAGTGGACTGAAAAATGGTCATGCCGTACATGCATATACATGGAATTACAGCCCTGGTGACGTGTTCCAACAAATCAGAGAGTGTCACGTGGCGTAATCCTAGGCGTCTGAATTGCTTCCATCCGATGGCCATGATTTACTCGTTGTATCTATAAATAGGGGGCTCCCCCCTAATTTGACACCCCTGAATCCATTTTTAGACTCTATTTTCTGTAATTCATTTTTCATCTTATATGTTCTATGTATTTTAATAAAATTTTCATTTTACCCCAAGTTATAAAATAAGTAGCTAATTTATTTGCAAGCTTGGGTTAAAGGTGAAGCCTTAACATAATCTATGGACTTAATTTGGTAAGTTATTTTTACTTTTTCAAATTTATTTAAATTATTTTGACTTATTATAGACAGATAATAATAATCTTGTCTAGATATTGCACTGGTATACCGGCTCCCTAGTACAAGATTATTACTATTTGGCATGATGAGTACTTTACACTAGATTTATTAGAAAAAAGTCTCCCTCTAATTTATGTGGCAGGTCTTGACTTATTGTTGGCATAAAATTTATCTAGGCTAATTAGTGGATAGATTTGCCACCTTGTCGACAGTTATATTATTATTACCTGGCACAACGTGTTCTTGATACCACATTTAACATAAGACTATTCTTCTTGGCACAATGAGTGTTCGATGTCATATTTATTAGAATTAGGTTTATGAAGAGTAGAAATATCACCTCATAAATTAATTAAAACTAAAAAAAAATATTAAGGTCATGGTGAGTCTTGTGTGTATCTCTATGAATTCCTACTATATGTGGCCATCCATACCAACCATATGCCCAACAGCTCAAACTATAACTGTTCAATAACTAAAAAAAATTTCTCAAAATCCACCAACTTTAAAGATTCCTTCAACCGGTCAAAGAATACTCCAAACAAATACCAATGATAAATTCTAAGGTGATATCTTATTATAATCTATTGATGGACATGAATACTTTTGTACACATGCTAGTGGCCAATTCCAAGACTTTGAAAAGCATTATCATGTCATCCATAAAGATATCTTGGCTGTTAAATATGACATCAAGAAATTTGAATTCTAACTTATTGGTCACCATTTCCTTATCCGACTAGATAACTCCTCATTTCCCAAAATCCTGGACTTCAAAAACAAAACCTTATTAGACAAACACCTTTTTCATTTTAAATCATGGTTTTCTAAATATGACTTCTCTATGAAGCATATCAAAGTAGACTAAAACATAATCCTTGATCTTTTATCTAGACCCTCTCTTTTTTTGGTTACCTCTTTAGCAACCTTCCTTATATATCCATGGCCTCATCATTACCCTCCTCAGACCTTACTAAAAAAGTTTTCCCATGTAACCTCACTTTTTCCCATGTATCCTCCAGCTTCCTTTACCAACAGACACCTCTTCCCCAACTAGCGGTGTTCTCCTCAAAGAAGAACAACCTGATTACACAAACATCCTGTTTCAAGATGCCCAAGATCCATGGGAAGATTTTACTTCTATTCTTCCTTCACAGAAAACACAGACATCCATTGCAGATGAACCCATGGTCACATCACCTCAGTATATTGATCAGCCTTCCCGCTCTTCCATTCAGCCTTCTGCTCAACTTTTGATTATGAACAATACTATGCCAATCTTTCTTGGTGGAAAGAGCCAATGGCCGACATTAACAGTGACGTTGATAATTTATCTCAATCCCATAATTTTGACAAAACTATCCAAAGTATAACCCACGTGATCCAGCTCATCGTTTGCTTTAAGTATGATCTAGCTCATCATTTGCTTTAAGTTTATTTTATTTGTTTGTAATAATAATTGTTCAATCTTGTCAAAAGGTGTACCCTCCTTATCTTTACTTTTGCAAAATGTGCACCTACCTTTTACTTTTTTATGAAGAGGACCCTTATTGTCTCTTCCTTTCTACGGGTATTTGCTCTACATAATGAGAGACACTTCGCTGTTTTAATGTAAGATCAATTTTGAAGAAACATAATTCTCTCAATGGCTTTCTAAATTCCTTCTTTTCTCTTTACAAAAATAATTAAAACAAGACTTATTGAATAATTCATCTTCTTCAATCTGTGAGTATGCTCTACACTTGCCTCCTAGAGGATCATGTGCATCGAAAAACCCAGAAACCTTGATACCCTCCTTTTTCTAATTCTCGTTCATCCTTGTCAAAAACGTATAAAGATACGTGAAAATTGGGTGGTAGATGAATTAGAAGACAACCCCTTCTTAGGTATCACTTTTATATCTTAAAAGTTCAATCTTGTATTTTGGCTGGAAATCAAAGGATGCGGACTACTGGTCCAAAGGACAATTAAGTTTGTCATTCCTTTAGTGTAACAATGCCACGTACCGGGTTGTACTACAATTGAATCTTACCATTGTTATCTGAAATTTAATGATTAACCATTATTGTAGAATTCAACTTGATTTTACTGTGGATAATTTATAATTGTCATCCTAGAGTACAATGATTTTCAAGCATACTTTTTACTCATTTTAGATGATAAATTAAACGAAAAATTAAATTAAGAAATTTATGATAGGTATTCTGTCAGGTGTTAACATTAAAAAGTTCATCTATTTTTCGTGCATTAAGAACAATGATAAATTTCGAAGTGTTTTAGGAAACATATATTGTAAAACATTTTTCACTATAAATAAGACCAAATAATAAGGAATGGCATGACTAACATCTCATTCATTCACTTCAAAAGCTCTATGCACACATCTCTTTCTAATAAATGATTCCTTTTAACTTCAAATATTTATACTGTAATCCTTGAAAATTAAGTAATTTTTAGTCGTATTTTGATTGCATTGTTGTTATTATTGATTTATTTTTGTATTTGATTGTTATCTTTTTATTACTACTATTAATATTAGTATTAGTATTAACATTATACTGGTGCTTGGACTTATTTGATGTTGGACATAATTTTAGTCATTTTATCCAAGCTAAAATTCTAGGCATAAATAGATCAAGTAAAGCGAGAAAATGGGAGGTAGCTTTTGCTTCACTTGGTCGCCTAAGAGAGGTTCTTTGAGAAAAAGGCCAAAGTTTGTCTTCATTTTAATCTTTTAAGCACAAGACTTGTTGGGAAATTGTGGAGGTGTTTAAGGCATAAATATCTATGACATTTGAGTACTCTATTTCTTGTATAAATTTAGAATTATTGTGTTTGACAACTCTATGATTTAGATTTGGGATTTTGATTCTTAAGGTTATTGCATGATTTTCATGGGTGTCATGTGTTGGGGAATTATTGATTAAATGAAAAGTGAAAACCATGAGGATTAATAGAATGTGCTGGAATTTTATGATAGTCACAAACTCCGAAAATTGTTTAAAATTTTGAGTTTCGAAAATTTTTTTATATATAATGAATCACATCTTGACGATTACATAGAATTTTGTTTTATTCAAAAGTGTCCTATATTCGATTTTTAACAAATTTTCAAATTATTATGCCTTGTGATTCTAGAAAATTGACATTTTTGTATAGCTATAAGATGGAAAAAATGATTAAATTGACCGAACCTTCTGAAAATATTATGAAACTTTCTAGATCTACTCTTCTATAGTTTATCATTTCCAAAATGGTGTTCAAATTCCTTTTATTTTAATTGTTGTGAATTGATGAGTAAAGGATCTCCAATTCTGGATTCTGGATTTCAAGACATAATCATCTTGAAATAAAATTTATTTACACTAGATTTTGAATTAATTTGGCTTTAAAATTTTTACTACCTATATATTAGTGCATCTATTTAAGTCTTGTAAAATTCCATGATTTTTGGATAAGTATTGTATTTTATAAAAATCATGAACTGAGGGCTGGTCATTTATGTTTTTGTATTGCGAGAATGAGACATGTTGAATCATAAAGTTATAGAAAATAATTATTTGGGGAGAATCAATTATTACTACCTTCTTATGTAAGTACAATGTTCATGGGAGCTAAATCTTTAATGTTATGCTACATGATTAGATTACAATCGAGGTTAAGCTTGTTGTTGTGATCACTAAGAGATAAGTATAGTAGACTTTAAACTGGGATCACAATCAACATATACATTTATGTCGATTTTGAAAAGATTATTTTAATATGTGCATTACGGATGTTTTTAGCAAGTGTTTTTGACAACGTGCTTGATATATACATTTGACATAAGCATGAACATGCAATGTTCTTACAAGTCTTTATATATATATATATATATATATATATAAACACTATGTTTATTAATTGTATTTGCAGCTTTATATTTATTTATGAAATTTGTTATTATATAAAGTTTATGAAAGTTAGCATTGGGAACCACCTTTTAATTCTATGCAGGGGCCACCTCTCGAGGTTTAATGTGCCCTAAAGTCCCACGCATAATGTAAAATGCCACATGCAGGATATGTATTTTTGAAAGTGACAAGTAAAGTTGTGATAAGTTGCAGGCTAGCTTTAGAGAAGTTTGAGCCTTAGGCAAATTATTTTTATAGAGCCTCTTTTAATTTTACAACTTTAATATTCAAAAATTATAAAAAAATTCAAAATTCATTCTATATTTAATTATTGAAATTCAATAATAATAAAAAAGATCTTAAAAATTTTCAAAAATAAAAACTAAAAAAGTAGTGAAGAATATATTTTTTTACTTCCATTTGAACTATTACAAAAATAAAACAGACAAACAAATAAGAATAATACTATTTTTCAATAGAATATTTGAAAATGCAGTTCATAGGAAGTTAAGATGATGAATTGAAATCAGATAATGGATATGAATTTTATATTTTAAGAAATTTTTTTATTTTTAAATGAACTAATAAATATAATTATTTTCTTTGTAGATGAGATATCAAACATTTTTTTTAATCTATTGATTTTTGAGATTATAAGGTTTTTAATAAAATTAAAAAGAATATTAAAAGTCAAATATTCAAATATTAAATTTTCTTACGAAATTGAAAAGGTAAAGAAACTTTACTCATTAGAGAATTATTAAGGAAATATTGAAAATATGAGGTCTTCCCAAAATATGAAACCTTAGGTGACTGCCTTATTCGCCTATATTTAAAGTCACTACTGATGAGTTATTACTTGCTTAGTAAGCACTTATATGCTTATGAGGAGCCTTTTGATATGTGTAGGAATGGCAAAATTCGAGTTTGGGTTCAGGTTAGACCTTTTCTATTTCAGACCTAGATAACATTTTCTTATACTGGATCTGGATATAAACCCAAATTTTCTGTATCTGGGTTTAGTTCGGGTTCAACATGGAAAAATCTAGGTTTCCGGATTTCGGGTTTAAAACCCAGATTAGTAAATCAAGTAAAAAAACTAAAATAATCAAAATATAAATATATATCCAGCCATTCTTAAAAATCAAAAACAAATATCCAACTATCCTCTTATAGATGAGGGAGGTTAATTACTAGTTCTATAATACTACTAATGTAGAGATAAAATCAAGTTTTTCAATTTTTCAATTAAAATCTTTTAGGACCAATCTCATACAACATATAAGAATTAAGTAATCTAGAAATTCGTACCTTGATGTTTTGAGAAGATGAACAATTGAGAGTTAAAAATCTGTCTCCAAACGATTTTTCAGGCTATGACTCAAGTTTGATCAACACTAGACTTGTGGGCGTCTGTTTCACCACTCCCAATCGCAACCAGCTTCTCTTAGATGTCATCTGTATTTTTCTTAAGAGTTTTTTTTTTTAATTCTCTTCTCTCTCTTTGTCTTAAGAGAATAATGCTCATTTTATAATATCTTATGAAAAACCCTAGCATGTTAGGATTAGGATTCTTATTTAAAATAAAATTTCTCTTTTAATTTAAATATTTAAAATATTCAAATTAAATAATATCTCTCCACTTATACATAAGTGGAGAGAATGTGTAACTAACTAGAGGACCACCTTGTAAAATATCACAAGTCCCATTTTACACTTAAATATAACGTACTAGGCCTGAACAAATATTATAATTTTGATTTTCATCTAATATGCCATTTTTTCTTACTTTTGGATCCAGTGATGGTGTTGTCAATTAAATGAGCTAACTCGGGGATCATTTGTGAACATACAATAGTGTCTACAATAATCAAATTTGTAATTAAACAAATATAATTATTTAATTTCAATTCTACTCTACTATAAGATTAGAACTGACCTCCATAATTGTATACTCGAATATAATTCACTCAAGTCACATTGATTTCTTTACTACACAATCCTTTGTACCACATTGTTAATTTAAATTGATATCTCAATTTGTCCAATCAATTTAATTACATCTTGTTTCTTGATACTTACTAGTTTTTTCTAATGATCATTTTCAACATACTTATTTATGTTGAGACACTCTGGCCAGATAATTCTATGATCAAGTATTGAAAACCCATCAAGAGATGTGTCATACAAATTCTATATTGTTAATCTATAATTTCAATATTTGTAATTGCTCCCACCAAGATACCGGGTAATCTTGACTACATATGTATGTCGTGCCCATTGGTAACTCAAATGAAATAACAACTACAATCATGAAATTATAACTAACTCAATATTAAGATTACAGCAAATCAATGCCTATGAGATTTAATAAGTCTGACAGTTATTAATAGGTTAATTAAATCTCATATGTTATCTAGTTCAATGTAGTCATACTATATCAATAAATTCATACATGATTAAGACAAATCACTCAATGAATTTATTACAGTATATACCTAAATAAAGTGTCAAACTTTATTTATCAACTGCGAACTTAATTTATTTAATCATAAGATAACTTGTATTTATGTCTTCTGCGAATCCACATAGTAATCACATAAATACATATAATATGATTAAATAGATTTTACTCAAAATATTAATATAATTTAAAATATCTGAATAAATACGTTAAAATTTTATTAATAAAAAATTAATGTAATCCCAACAACTAATTCATCGTGTGTCTGTACTTCTACACTTCATTCTTTAAGTGCTTTATAACATTGAAAGTTCTAAACAATCAAAGTGATTTTTCGGTGGCATTTGATGATTATGATGATGATGATGAATAAGACCGCAAAGGTGGAGCACGGTAATTTGATGAGGAGAAGATCACGATCTAAAGAGAAAAGATCGTTATCGTGTTGTCATATTGGTGTAGTTTTCAATCGATGCCGCTGATGATGATGATGGCGGTGTTTGATGGCAATGATGGTGATGAATAGAGCCATAAAGGTGGGCCGCGGTGATTTGCTGAAGAGATGAGTTTGAGCTAAAGGAAAAGGAAATGTTTGGCTTCTATTTTTAACAGCAACGGCTCAGATCTATGAACTTGTGAAAAATGAAATTAGGGCACTTTTTTTTAATGTTTTATTTGCATTAAAAATAATTAAAAAAAATTAAAATAAGATATTTAAGTCTGATTTTTTTGGATATACGAGTTAACCCATAATCAAACTCAAACCAGCAACCAAAAATGTCTGGTTAATAAAATCATATTCATATAGTGGATTTATTATAATATAATACGGGTTGAACCCAACCTTGAATATCCGAGTACGTTTGAGTCCGGGTCGGATTTTGGTTAAATTGTCATCTCTAGATATGTGTGACTTTTATTTGGGATTGGTATATGTGATATGCATAGTAAGACGTCAATGGGTGACTCAGATTCATTGTATGATATGTGATATATAAGGTCCTACAAAGTAATAATGATGTGTGTATTCCTAGAATCAGAGTGAGTTTTGTTTGTGATTTGTGAAATGTGAAACTATGAATGAAAGTAAGTTGTACTCATGCTATTTCATGCACATGCATTGTATAATATCATGTATTTAGTTTGCCATATGAAACAATAACTACTGAATGAGTTTTTGTACTCATTATAATTTATTGTGATCTTCAGATGATTGATAGATCTAGTGTGTGATGGATTTAGTAAAGCTACTCACACTCATTGGTTCCTTTAGTCTTATAAGACTTTTTGACATGTGTAATTAGATTTTTAGATTTGTAGGAACCTATTAAATGTAATATGCCTTTTTGTTTTTGGGAGTTAATCTCTTGAAATATAATTTTAGCAACTTCACAAATGTTTAAGTGGTCTTATTATCAATATATTTTCTACACTTTTAAGATATTAATTGATAGAAAAATCACCAATTGACCTTTTCAGGTACATACAAACATCCTTAACTTCATGAGTTCATGCCGCAACATGTTTTAACAGTCAGGGTAAGTGTGGAAGAAATTTTATTTAAAAACTGAGTTTTTTGCTAGAAAAATAAACTTCACTGCTTAATTTTTCTCTACTTTTTTTTTCATTTGTACAACTATCGTTCTATATTTATTTGCAATATAGAAAACTTTAGAGATAACATTAATCATGCTTCAGATTTCCACATTACAAGCATAAATGCTTGAAAACAAAATGGAGCACCATTCAGACTTCTTGCTCAATTTACTAAATTACTAAATAATTACATCTCAACACCCACTCTTAATTAGCAATCTTCAATTACTTCTTGCATTTTTAAAAATTCTCAATGATGATTACTTTGGTAAGAAAATCTACTCGTTGCTCATTAGTGCTAATAAACTCCACGTTAACTTTTGTTACTAAGTCATGCATGTAGTGATAACACAACTCAATGTGCTTAGTCTTAGCATGAAAAACAGGGTTCTTTGCAATGGCTGACATGTTGTCGCAATAGATTATTGTTTCGGTTTCTTGATCGAATTGCAAATCCTTGAGAATTTTTCTAAGCCAAACAGCTTTACAAGCTGATTAAGTTATTGCAATGTACTCTGCTGAGGATAAAGCTACTGACTTTTGCTTTCTTGAGCTCCATGAAATTACATTTGTACCAAGACAAAATAAATAACTCGACGTGCTTTTTTTGTCATCAAGAGAACTAGCATAGTCATTGTTAGTAAAAACAAGAAGCTTGCAATTGTCTTCTTTTTCATATATAATTCCTTGCTTTTTTGTTCCTTCAAGATTCCTCAAGATTCTCTTTGCTGCAATAAAATAAGAATTCCTTGGATCATTCATGAATCAATGAACCACCCAAGCTTCTATAGATTCTTGCATTTGCTTTTTCTTCTTTTTCATCATACTTCAATTTTTCATTCAAAACAATAGGAGTAGATGCTGGTTTACATTTGAACATATGGAATTTCTTCAACAAATCTTTTATGTAGTTTTCTTGACAAAAGAAAATTTTTCCTTTGGCTTGCTTCACTTGAATGTGAAGAGCATACTTTATTAAAACCAAGTCCGCCATCTGAAATTTTTCCAACATGCTTTTTTTAAACTCTTCCACCAATTTCGTATTAGTGCCACAATATACTAGATCATCAACATGTAGGAAAACAATAAGAAAATCAACACCTTCCTTTTTGATATAAAGAGAAGGTTCACTAGAGCTTTGGTAAATCTATTTTCAATGAAGTATCTATCAATTGTGTTATTCATGCTCCAGGGACTTGCTTCAAGCCATACAAGGCTTTTCGAAGCTGATAAACTTTGTTTTCTTCACCTTTTGCTTAATATTGCTCAACATAGACCTCTTCTTTAATGTCATCATTCAGATTTTACATTTAGCCGAAACACATTCAATTCTATTTCAGCTACCAATGTAAGAACAATGCAAATAGTCTCCATTCGAGCTACGGAAGCAAAAGTTTCTGTAAAATCAACTCCAAGCAGTGAAGAGTAGCTTTTTGCAACAAGAGGGTGCTTTATAATTATTATTGTCATTCTTCTCAAATGCTCTAACACAAACATTTTTCACCACATAATAACTTTCTTATGATCAGTTAAGAGTGCTTCTCCAAACAGAGCACAAAATTAATATAGGACTCCCCACCACTGCCACATGCTAATATATTAATTAAAAAATAAATTTATCATTTCATAGTTAATTTGGTAATTATATTTACTTATTATTAAATAACATGCCATACGCCATATTACTTATAATTCAAATACCATTAATTTTTTTTTAAATGATAAACTTAGCCACGATTCTTTTATTCAATATGTCTGAACTCAAAATAAATATGTTCGAGGTTTTTTAAAAAAATTGATTTGATTAATATGAGTCAAAATCATCTAATTTAATAAATGAGTCAAATATGAGTTTGAGCTCATTGATTTATTCATTCATTTATGATTGGTTTAATAAAATTATTTATCTACTTTTATAATTATAAAATTTTAAGTTGACGAAAACTCGTAACTTAATTTTTTAGTGAAGAAGATAAAAGATGAAAGAAAAGTTAAAATTATATATTATAAAAACATCCTTGTGCTACCATATTTTGTTTGTTTCTAAATTAAATTAAAAGTAAAAATTTAGGTTAAAAGGAATTAAAGGAATAGATTCATTTATTAACTGGGTCAAATCTTAATCTTGATATTATGATTCATTTATTTTAGAAAACCCAGAAATATTACGGAGCCTGAAGATATTAACCCATTAGAATCAAGAAAACCCCTAGTTCAGCGTTTACACCTCGCCTCCGGTGTCCATCCCTAGCTAAAACCCCAGAAATCCAAATTAAACTCCAGTAACAGTCAATAGCCATTTTCTGATATATCGTTTTGTGATGGACTCCATAGAGAAACTCGAAATCAGTACGAAACCCAAACCGAAACGTTTCGTTAAAAACCAAATCCCAGACTCAATCCTCAACAACGCGTCCCTCAACTCCGCCATTGCCCTCCTCCCACGTAACTACAGCTTCGAAATCCACAAATGTGTCTGGCGCATCCTCTCCACGCGAGCAAAGCGCGTGGCCCTCCAACTCCCCGAAGGCTTACTGATGTACTCCCTCATTCTCTCCGACATCTTCACGTCCTTCGCTGACGTCATCCACTGCTTCATCCTCGGTGACGTCACTTACGGCGCGTGTTGCATCGACGACCTCTCAGCCTACGCTTTAAACGCTGATCTTTTAATCCACTACGGCCACAGTTGTTTAGTCCCCGTTGATTTTACGAGAATACCCTGCCTCTACGTCTTCGTCGAGATCAAAATCGATGTCAACCGTCTGATTGACACTATCAAAATCAACTGCAGTGATCCTGGGAAACTGATACTTGCTGGTACGATACAATTCGCGGCAGCAATCAGGGCGGCCAAGCCAGAACTTGAAAAACAAGGATTTAAGGTTGTGATTCCACAGTCGAAGCCGCTGTCAGCCGGAGAAGTACTTGGATGTACGGCGCCGAAGATTCCAGCGCATGAATCGGACTTCAATTTGATTTTTGTTGCGGATGGGAGGTTCCATTTAGAGGCGTTTATGATTGCCAATCCAGGGATTAAAACGTTTAGATATGATCCGTATTTAGGGAAACTGTTTTTAGAGGAGTATGATACTAAGGGGATGAGGGAAACGAGAAAACGAGCAATAGAAAAGGCGATGATGGAGGCGAGGACTTGGGGAATTGTGTTGGGTACATTGGGGAGGCAAGGAAATCCGAGAATTTTGGAGAGGTTGCAGAAGAGAATGGGAAAGAAAGGGTTTGATTATGTTGTGGTTATGATATCGGAGATTAGTCCTGCAAGAGTGGCCTTGTTTGAGGACAGTGTGGATGCTTGGATTCAAATTGCTTGTCCAAGATTGTCCATTGATTGGGGAGATGCGTTTGCAAAGCCACTTTTGACTCCTTTTGAGGCTGAAATTGCGCTTGGAGCCATACCTGGGTGGTGGGAAAGGGAAAAGGAGAGGGAGAGGGAGACGAGCGAATCGTGTTGCGGTTGTGGAAATGAG
Organism: Murraya koenigii; assembly: GCA_025617385.1. Taxonomy (NCBI): domain Eukaryota; kingdom Viridiplantae; phylum Streptophyta; class Magnoliopsida; order Sapindales; family Rutaceae; genus Murraya; species Murraya koenigii. The sequence continues at coordinate 16,224,135 of CM046812.1, forward strand.
GATAAAAATTGTGATGGAGATGGTGATTATCCAATGGATTATTATGCGCGAGATGGTGGGGAATGGAATTCCTCTTATGTCAAGAAGTTAGTGTCTTGTCCTTCTGCTGCAATCAGTGATTCTTCGTGACAATTTTCACGAAACGTAATGCAAGGTCACTTGTTCCACGTGAGAAGGTCTAACTCTTCTTATTCTTTTTTCTGCAATTGCTATTTGTTACTTAAGCATATGACACAATTTGATGTACACAACACCTATTTCATAGCTTTAGTAGTCTTGGTAGTTTTCCTCTGTTACTTCCAATTTTATTGAAAGCTGTCTGATTTGCATGCATTGGTGGAGTATGCTTGAAAAAATAGGTATGTCTTGCTTTGATCTGTACATTGTGTCCAAGAATGATCCATCTTAAATATCACCTTTGTGTTATGAGTAGGGCAAAAGACCTTACTGATCATAGATAAGTTATATGCAAGTCCTTAAATCGGTTATACTTAATACACTGTCACTGCTGGTACTAATAAGGTGCATACTCAGTTGCCTCACATCAAGAAGCTTCTCTGTATGGATTTTTAGGCTTTGGGAACTTTATCTTAGATTCACAATCAGTAGCTGCAAAATTTTTTCCAGTATTCATAGGATACTGCATCATGGTACATTTTTTCTTTGTCTCTTATGCATTTGATCACATCATCATATTCAAAGACGTGAATATCTATGCCAGCATGCATATTAGATATTGCTACCATATTTTTCTGATCTATGGTTGTTACTTAAATTGTGAGGTTGAAATAGGGCATAGGCTATTAGTGAAATCTTCTTCAGGCTGATGGATCGAACAATAAATTTTCCCTAGGACAGAGATTTTAAATGGTTAATTATGTTGTTTTTCTAGATTTTGCTTATAGTATCCCAAATTGAATTTCCTGATTTTCTATTTTGGGATCCCCGTGTGACTAAAACTAATCCAACATTCTTTGAACTAAATGTTTGCGTGATCAGGTGGGATTTTTTGACTGGTCTAACTCATACATTATACATTCATTCATGAATGCTATATGGCCTTATTTTAAGTTACTATTTGCCCTGTCTTGATAGCTAAATGCTCATAAAAAAATCGTATTCCTTCATATGCCTATTCTCATAGTTTTTCAAAATTACAATTGACAGTACTTTGAAAAGCAAGGAAACGAATTTGACCTTTGTAATCTTATGTTATAATGCCGTTATAATTAGACACTCTTCTGTTTCACTTTGTTTTCTTTTGATTTTGCCCAATGTCAGCTGCCCACTAGACTGCTTGATAATGTCACTAAAAATGTTGACCAAAAGCAAAAACATTGTATTGGTGCCAGTTTAAGGGTTGGTGGGATCATATTTCCCATAAAAACATTTAAAGCTCCTCTGGTTTCATCTTCATCTTCATCTTTTCCCCACAAATTCTTTTCTGGTTGTACAATTTGCGTTTTATCTTTCTTCTTGTGCATTTTTTTTTTTTTTTACTAAGAAATAGAAGATTATATATAAAACTATAAAAGAAAGGAATATTGAGATTGCAACTCTACAAAAAATGATCCAATTCTAGCCAAAACACTCAGAAACTTTAGAGATACAAAAATACTCGAGGACATCTTGTACTCCCCCTGACAACATCAGCTACATCCCAACCATTTTTATGCAACCCATACTATTTATAACACAATACCAAAGAGAATTAACTTCTAAAGGAAACCTCCATAACCACTTCCCAAGCAATGCCTTATTTCTGTTAATAATATTTCCTAACCCTAGTCCTCCCTTGGATTGCAGTTGAGAAACTACCCTCCAACTGACCAAGTGATCTTTTTTACCCTCCCGTATGCCATCCTACAAGAAATCCCTCATAGCTTTTTCTATCCTTTTAGCCACTGACACAGGAATTTGAAATAAAGACAAATAATACGTAGGGAGATAGGACAGAATAGATTGAATAAGATTTAGCCTCCCTCCTTCGGAAAGACAAGCTTTCTTCCACCCATCCAATCTCCTCTCAACTTTCTCCAAAACTAGAGCCCAAAAGTCAGCTTTCCTAGGGTTCCCCCCAAGAGGAAATCCCTAAGTACTTTAGAGGCCAATTTCCAGTCCCACACCCCACAGAAGAAGCCAAGTTACTTAATATTTGATCTTGGAAATTTATGCCTACAATTGAATTCTTCCTTAAATTAATTTTCAAACCAGAAACTGCACAAAAGAAATCCACCACTTTGAGAAGATTAAGAAATTTTCTTACATCATCGGAATGGAAGAAAATTGTATCATTAGCAAATTGGAGATGAGAAACCAAAATTTTATCTTTACCAATTGAGAATCCCTCAACCGGCCTGGATTATTGAGCCCTGTCCATTAATCTGCTGAATACATCACCCACAATTGTGAATAGGAAGGGGGAGAGAGGGTCTCCTTGTCGAAGACCTCTAGAAGCGTGAATTTTACCTCTAGGTCTACCATTCAAGAAGATAGAAAAACTGACAGATTTTAAGCAGCCCCTCATCCAACTTCTCCACTTTTGCCCAAAACCCTTAGCTTCCAAGAAAAAATCTAAAAAGTCCCAATCAACATGATCATACGCTTTCTCAAAGTCAATTTTGAAAACAAGACCAATTCTTTTGCATTTTCTATACTATTCCATAGCTTCATTAGCAATTAAAACTGCATCCAAAATCTGCCTATCCCTCACAAAAGCACCTTGAGAGTAAGAAATGGTCTCTCCTAACACCTCTTTGAGTCTAAGGGAAAGAACTTTAGAAATGATCTTATAAAGACTTTCACTAAACTTATGAGCTTAAACTCACTCTTTTGAAGGCTCTTTCTTCTTAGGAACAAGACAAATGAATGTATAGTTAGTACAAGAGTTCACAACACCAAAATTGTATAATTCCTTAAAAACCTCTAACAGGTCATGCTTAAGAACATCCCAACAGTCTTGATACACTCCTATTGAATAGTGAATGCCCATTAGGACTAAAAACTCAATTCACATAAACTGACGGTGATGTGACAGAAAGATTGAGTTTACTTATGTGCTCATAATTTATATGTTATTTTAATATTTTTTAACTTAATTTTATGTTAAATTATATTTAATTATATTAATGTTTATCTTAATTTTTATATTTTATTATTGTAGGAATATTGAGAATATTCAAGCGAAAGGAAGCTTAAAGAGGAAACAAATTGAAGCTTAATGGAATTAATGGAAATAATTGCCGACTTGAAGAAAAGAGGAAAGATTAATGCTTAAAAGAAGAAATTAATTGGAAGTTTAAGGAAAGTAATGGAATTAAAATGGAAGAAAATCAATTCCGTCCAATTTTAAGTGTACAATTCATGTGAATAGTTAGAGAAGCATGACCTTAAAGTGGCATGCATGGACGTGAATTTGGGCTTTTGGATTTGCATAATAAAGTGGCTTAATAAATTAGAAGAGGCGGCTTGGCTTTTGTCTTTAATCCTTTCCATACAAGGATTTAGGTGCAAAAATTTAAAGTATTATAAAAGGAAGAAAGTAGCAGCCGCACAAGAGCAAAGGGAGCAAGAGTGGAAGTCAAGAAATAAAAAGAAAAATGGAGAAGAAATTGAAGAAGAGCAAAACAGAGAGCAAGGGAGGCCGATTGAAGATAAAATTGAGTTTTTCTCTCCTTTTTTTTAGTTGTTTTGTTTGAATATTTCTTACAATATTTATGGATTCTTTTTATTTTCTCATGAATTAATTTATATTACTAGGGCTATGATGTAGCCTAACTATGAAGATTTAATTTCATAAATCTATGCAATTTTAATTTATTATTTCATAATTAAGTGTTTATTATTGAGCTTAATATTTTTAAATATGCTCATATTTGAATGATTTGAGGATACATAATAAGACAGAGAGGAGATTTATGTATTATTGCTCTGTGTAATGAATATCATGAATTGAACGAAAGACAAAGATGTAATAACGTGATTTGTGTTGTTTTATTTTTGAAATTTCTTAGAGCTTAATGAATATTTGGATATTTAAATTCACATAGAGATATAATGAGTTAATATGTGAAGTTATTTTTGATATTACAAAGAGATGATATTGAATAGATTAGGAAAATTGATTATCAACATAGGTAATAATATTTAATACCATAGATGAAGAATTAAATTGGATTGGTTATGGTAAAATTTTATAGTATTTAATCTCTTGATAATTTTATAACTGCTTGCACTCTTATTTTAATAATATTTAATCTCTTAGTAATTTTATGAGTGCTTGCACTCTTATTTTATTTTAATTTTTAATCTAAATCCGCTTATTTGATTGTTCAAATAAATTAAGGTTAGAATAATTTTAGTAGTTAATAAGATATACAATCTCTATGAGGATGATACTCTAACTCTTTCGTTATATTATTTGTGCGGATTAGTATACTTGCTCATTTTCACAACATTTACTCGTGTAATTGTTTTACTAGAATTTGTTTAACTAGTTTGTATGTGTACTTCAATATTTTTATTCTTTTATCAATTAAGAAAATTTTGATGTCTTGCATTGTTACCGAGTTATCTGTCAAACCATTTTAAGAGCAGAAATCGAATAAGTCAATCATTCTACATGGCAAGAATATTGATTGATAGGCCTGAAACGAAGCAATATTAGATTAGGGTTTGGCAGCTCACATGGCCCCCAAAAAAAAAAAATTAAAGATAAAGTGATGGCGGATTGAGTTTGTGGATGTTGATGTTGCCCAATATGATCCAATTTCAATAAATTACAGATTCAGCAGCTTTTCCGTAAGATTTCAGTCCAATCCAGTATGTGAATATTAAAAGTAAAATCTGGTGATTTTTCATAAGTCAAATCATCAATCCAACAAGATGGATCAAGTAATTAAAACCAATCAAATTAAATTGGTTCCGTGAACTGGTTAAATACTACTAAGTCTGGGTGCCCAAGCATCCGTCTGGTGTGCCCGAGGTGCCAACAGAGTCATGCACAAAAAATTTGAAAAAAAACACAGCAACAGCAAATTGAAAAGACATGTAACTCTCAAGATTTGAGCAGAACTTTTCTCAAGCATTCATCTTTTTAACTAACTAAAATCATTTGAATACAAGTTCACAAGCAAACCATGAAGAAAGCTCTCAGCGAATAGACATCAAAAACAAAGTTATTCTTACAACAAAATACGGGACTCAAAAACCCCAAAAGGGAGAAAATAAGAGAATAAAACTTTAACATTCTCTTCTAAGACAAAGCACCTAGAACACTTTTGGCCAAATGAAAAGAATATAAATAGACCAAAGAAAACAAACCACTAAAAAAAATACTGATACCAGCCACTCAATGCCAATAATAATTGGCTTCTAAAACCTAGCGAGATGGCTTATATTATATTATATTTCAAGCTCAAAATGTCAAGCATATACCATGTTCTTTTTTCTCAATCAACAAAACAAAGCTTCAGAAGTCAACCACGCTGAACTCACATCAGACACAATACCGACTGATGAAGATCTTGTTCCACCATCAGTGCGTTCACCCAACCTAAAAGCATTTTCTGTGTACAATAGCTGGACCAGATTCGTCATATTCACCCTTGGATATCCACATCTGCAGCAAGGAGCATAGAACTCATCAAAGAAGCCCAATAACATTTGTTCAATTCACCACATCCTTATTAAACCTACCTAACGGTAAAGAATGGTATAAAGCATACATTAAAAAGAAATTAACAAGTAGGTTACCTGTTGAAAGGTGCTGAGAGATGCTAGAATAGATCCACCAATCCAGACACTGTACTTTCTCTCAGGTGGTGCAACTACCTTGATCTTCATGCTACTAGGAGCAAGGGCGGTAATTTCCTTGCTCATCCGATCAGCAATTCCAGGGAACATAGTTGACCCGCCACTAAGCACAATGTTTCCATACAGATCTTTCCTGATATCAACATCACACTTCATTATGGAGTTGTAAGTGGTTTCATGAATTCCAGCAGCTTCCATTCCAATCAAAGATGGCTGGAAAAGTACTTCTGGGCAGCGGAACCTCTCAGCTCCAATTGTAATCACCTGCCCATCAGGCAACTCATAACTTTTCTCAACTGCAGAGCTGCTCTTTGCAGTCTCCAACTCTTGCTCAAAGTCAAGGGCAACGTACGCAAGTTTTTCCTTCATGTCACGGACAATTTCCCGCTCAGCAGTAGTGGTAAAAGAATATCCTCTCTCAGTGAGGATCTTCATCAAGGAGTCTGTTAGATCACGACCAGCAAGGTCCAACCGAAGGATAGCATGAGGGAGTGCATAGCCTTCATAAATTGGTACCGTGTGGCTCACACCGTCACCAGAATCCAATACAATACCTATTCAAATAACCACACTTCTGGTGAGTGCACAAATCAAGAGATGAGAAATAAAGGTGAAAAAATTAGCAAGTTTCAATAATAATAGAGGGAAAAAGAAGTTCAATCATCTGCTGAGTTTTCAAAACAAATGAAAGGTGAACTTATTCTGCGGTAGTCCCTTCAAACTGGAATTATATTAGATAGCTTTTTTCTTCTAAATTCCATTTTAAATTCCACCTTTCCCTACTTTCTTATGGAGCTTTCCAGCGAGCCATATAAAGCAATAAACTTCATACCTGTAATTTCAACCTACATAGGTTCTAGTAATCATTTAAAAGTTCATTCATTAAATCAATGACCTGAAAATATATTAGATAGCTAATATTTTTTGTTATTACTTCCTTGTGTTTCCTCTGTTTATTCCAGATTAATTCCACATTTCCCTACATTCTTATGCAGCTTTCTAGCGAACCACATAAAGCACTATGGACCAAGGATTCATAACTGTAATTTAAGTTATACTAGATTTACTAATCACAGAATACTTGAAAGACCAAAAATTTGTAATGAATACAAACCTGTTGTACGACCACTGGCATAAAGGGAAAGAACGGCCTGGATTGCAACATACATAGCAGGCACATTGAAGGTTTCAAACATGATCTGGGTCATCTTCTCTCTGTTGGCTTTGGGGTTGAGTGGTGCTTCGGTCAGAAGTACAGGGTGTTCCTCAGGGGCCACACGAAGCTCATTGTAGAATGTGTGATGCCAAATCTTTTCCATGTCATCCCAATTGCTGACTATACCATGCTCAATTGGGTACTTCAAAGTTAGGATACCTCTTTTCGATTGGGCTTCATCACCTACGTATGCATCCTTTTGACCCATCCCAACCATGACACCTGTGTGACGAGGTCTGCCAACAATACTAGGGAAAACTGCCCTTGGAGCATCATCACCAGCAAAACCAGCCTGGAAATTTTCACAACGCCAAAGAAATCAGCACTTGTCCCAGCAGAAAATTTGCTAAATTATTCAGCAGAGTAGATTGAACGAATGATATCAAACCTAACAGATAATATACGGACCTTGACCATTCCAGTTCCATTGTCACAGACAAGGGGTTGAATATCCTCAGCATCGGCCATTTTTTATGATTCTAGAAAAGACAAATCATAGTAGGAGATGAGAAGAAGAAAATGCTTAAAAACAATCAAAAGAAATCCAAATAAAACAAAAACTTTTCAAGTAGGACATGCTTAACACAGTCTGAAATTCACAAATAAATATGAACAACCCAGAAAAAATTAAAAACAACAATCCATACATCACATGATATAAATAGTTGAACAATCCATTTCTTGATTGTAACTTCTGCTAATTACCAAACATGCCAAAGACTAATCATTTACCATTTAAATCTTGTTAAGCATGTTCAAATCCATATAATAATCACTGAAATTATTAGGGTAATCACTGTCACTATAGGGGCAATAGCAACTTCAGATCAAGGGCACTTATTACAGATCCTACTATCACATTTTATTAAAAGCTGAACAATGCCAATAATTTTAAATAGATTATTGAGATTAAAAAAATGATTTTTAGACGCTCATATGACTGCAAAAACAAAAAATAAAAAGCCCATTTGGTTGCCAAAAATTTTCTAGTCCAACAGATTCCACAGAAGCCAAACTGTGATTCAGGCTGATTCAAAACCAAAATATTAACTGAAAACAGAGATTAATCCAAACAAAGAAATATGCATGTATAGCAGCAGATCTACATCAGTAAACAAACAAAGGAGATGTAGTTTCTACCTTTATTCAAACAAACAGTGGCTTTATATGATAGAATTTGGAAAATTGAAGGACAGATTATAAAAAGAAACATACCTTTGATTAAGCAAAGGAAAAGGTTTTAATCTTCTAATCTCTGGAACACAAGTGAAAGAGTAACTTCTGCTAGCGGAGAAGCACTAAATGAAAATAAATTTAAAGGTCAGCATTATTTTATATCACGAAGCCAAATGAAAACGAGATGCAAATGTAAATGCAAATGGAATTCGACCTGAGCGTATTTGGCAGAAAAAAAAAAAAAAAGGTAATTACTATTAAAGAAAATGAAATGTGGAATCTTTACTTCTTTTTATAATTTTTTAAAATTCTTTTTAAAACTTTTTTTTTAATTAGGAATCTAAAAAAGGAAATATAGTCACCATGAGTTTTTAGGCCAAGGACAAACAATTATGTTAAAGTTATAGTTATAATAGAGTGGCTCTAAAGTAAAATATGAATTATTATCACACTTAAAATGGTAAATATTAAAGAATATATTATAATTTTAATATTAAAAACAACAATCCATATGATATAAATAGTTGAACAATCCATTTCTTGATTGTAACTTCTGATAATTACCAAACATGCCAAAGACTAATCATTTACCATTTAAATCTTGTTAAGCTTCAAATCTATAAAATAATCACTGAAATTATTAGGGTAATCACTGTCACTATAGGGGCAATAGCAACTTCAGATCAAGGGCACTTATTACAGATCCTACTATCACACTTTATTAAAAGCTGAACAATGCCAATAATTTTAAATAGATTATTGAGATCAAAAAAATAATTTTTAGGCGCTCTATTTTAGAAGAATTCTAATATAATCGAACTCTTATCTTAATAATATTATCTGAATAAATTTTAATAATAATATCATAATAAATTTTATAATTTAATTTTCACTAACTCATTTAAACTTAAATAGAGCTATTTTGGGATTGATTAATCGAAAAAATAATATTACTGATCATTATGAAATTAACTATAATTTTTATTTTTAATCTACAAGAATCCCTTCAAAATATTTTTTATTTTAAAAAAATTATAAATTAAATATGAATCTCATGAGAGTATCATATTTTTAATAAATTATGAACTAGTTTAAAATCATTCTCACTAAAATTAATAGAAGTGATCCCTTTTGTTTTTTTTATCTGATCTAAAAAAAGACCAAAAGCCTTGACCGACCGCCGACGGATTTAGGCCACCAAACACGTACGTGACTGGAAGCATAGCACGACTATCAACCTAAGCTTTTAGCCTAGTTTGCAATCTTTTTCATATTTTCTTTGGCTTAATGATAATAATAAAAAAACTACAGAAGGAATCTTGTTTGATTTGAACAAAACATAAAAAGTTTTAGCCGTCCAAAGCGTAAAATCATTACAAAAGATCTGGTCTAACAATATGTGTTACGGGTAAAATGTAATAAGTCCACGTCAGCAGGACGGCTATATGTGTGGGCGGCGGTTGGTTAAAAAAGGTCATGCTGACTGCTGAGTGTTGCCGACCACATCCTACAAAAAGTATATTTGTATCTTCAATTTGGAGGTTGGCAATGCCCTACTTTTTTTCCCGTAATTTGGTCAGGTACATGCTCTTTACACTTAGATAGTAGATACTAAATTTTAATATGTTCTCTCTCTCTCACTTTTTTTTTTTTAAAGATTTTCAATCTTTCAGAATACTTTTATACATTTAAAATAATAATAATAAAATTATAAGTTATTTTATATAAATTAATATATACAAACTGATATAATATGAATAGACTAATTAAAAAATAATAATAATATTTTTTTAAAATTATCTGGATCAATGATAATTTTATGTAAATAAATTTCTTCATATGTACACACTTATTTATATAAAATAGTTGTATTTCTATCATTACCTAAAAAAATAAAAATCTATTTTTTATTCTTTGATGTATTTATGTAATTCTTTTGAGCTTTTTAATACATATATGACATTGTTTTTAAAGACCTTTTCTCATGATTGTATTTTTTTATAAAATAAATATAAAAACAACCAAAACTCATAGTGCAAATATGGTATATTTAATGTCTTATGAATAGATCAAAATTTCCACATGATTTAATCTTTTATTTTTATGTAAGAAAGTATAATCACGTGATTGCAATTGGATTATTCACTCCTAAAACCAATAGTTTTCTTCAAAAAACCGTGCTTGAGTGCTACTGCTTATTAATTACATAGTGTGTGTTTGGTACATAGTATAATGATATATAAAAATATTGTTCACACTAAATTAATATTAATATTATGTTTAGAAGAATATGGAACTCGGATAAAAATACTGTGCTTATGCAACAACTACCGCATAAGCTTTCTTTTTTTTTTTCTTTACTCTTTTGCTTTTGCTTTATAATAATAAATAAATATAAAATTTTAATTTAATTTAATATTATATAATTTTTATTTTTAATTTTACATTATAATTATTAATATAAATTAATAAATATATAATTGATTATTTAGTAATGTTATATAATATTTTTATTTTTACATTATAATTTATTAATAAATTTATAATTTAATATAATTAAAATTTAATATTTAAATATGAATAATTTGAATGAAATTAGTTTAAAATTATTAATAATAATATAAAATATTAATATAATTTAATTATATTAATATAAACTAAAATATTAATATAATATATAATTTAAATTAATAAAAATATTAATATAGTACCGTGTAACACCAAACATTGTATATTATTGTTAGAATATAGTGTTAATATAATATAACATAATACAATATATCAGTATTAAAATAGTATAATATAGCATAATACAATATAACATACTAAACGTATCCTTAAAAATTTGTACAGAATTTATTCAAACATTTGTTTAAATACTTTAGTCAACTTTAACCACTCTCAAATGTACCCTAAATTGAGTTAGTTTGCATTGCGTGAAATTTTATTGGATTGAATAAGAAGTTGCAATTGAAGCAGAGAAAGCAAAATTAGAGAAAATAAAATAATGTGTTTTGTATATTTGACCTATCTCTCTCTCTTTTAATGTGAATAAATTTTTAATTTAATAAGTAACATAAATTATGTTACTTTTATTGATCTCTCAAACTTTTTAAACTTGATATTTTAACATTTTCAATTAATATATCATGACTTAAACCCTGCCTCAGCTTGGAGCAAAGCCCAACCCAACCTTGAACTTGGGCTTTCTTATGGGTCTATTTATATCTTATGTTATAAATGTAATTTTTAATATCTCTCTAGAATTCTTATAACACACTTTTTGAATTTTTTTTCTTAAAATGCTTCAGCTTAATTTATAAAATACGAATTCATATATTAAAATTAATTATCTTCCCTTAAATTTCACTCTAAAAGAATTATTTCTTTCAAGTTTTTATTTATAAATTACATACAAATTCTAAAACCTTAAATAATTCCTTATTATTATATAGTTTCTAACTGTATAAACCTAAATTCTTATAATTTTTTAAAAAATAATTTAAAATTAAAATATAAATATAAATTACGAAATGAAATGACGTGGGTGTAAAAAATTATGTTCAAATAATAATTTATTTCAGTATTTAATTGAATTCACATTCAAATTGAGAAACAATAATTATATAATCGAACCATTTGGATCTCAATTTAAGTTCGAACTACTGTGGTAATTGTCACATCAGTTGGGTCATTAATATTTATTAGTTTAATATTAATTATAATTCCACCCCTCTATTATATAAATTTTATTTTTATCTGCAATAAATACAATTGACGCTTATAATATCTCTAATATTCCCATAAAACCTAGCGCAACTCCTCCAGACTTACTCAACAAGCAAAATTCTAAGGTGTTCAATTTTTTGTTAAGATTCAAGGTTTTGCTAAAATATTTCATCATTATTTGTTTTAGGCATTTTATTTCTTTTAACTTTTGAAAGTAATAAAAAATCTATCCTAATTTAGTTTAATTATATTGCTCATAAAATAAGTTTTGTCATTTGACAATATGGTCAATTGGTTGCTGACACACCAAGTTGGGAAAAAAAAAATCAGATGAAAAAATAATTTATCATTTTGTCTTTGAATATGAATGATGGTTATGGTTCTACAACTTTTAGTTTCTTCCATTGTGATTGAATTATAATCTTTCATTTGTTTTCCCTCAAAATCTTGTTGTAGAATAAGGCTCCAAAGAATTTAAAGCTAGAATTGTACTTTTTGATTGTGCACTATCTTGAGAATTGTACTTCTTGATTGTGTGCACTATTTTGTTCCACCAATTTTTTTTTTATCATTCATCATTGTCTTACAATATTCACCTTAATAATTTTTGTAGGCACTAGAAAGGTATAAGCTCTCCTTATGATTGAAAAACACCGACATTATTTCAATGTGATGATTCGGTTAATTATTATTACGTTGAAAGAAATTATTTTAAATTTTGTTTTTAATTTCCTTTTAAAGATTGAGATAGAGAAGTTGAATAAAGAGAATTGAAAAATTGTTTACCTGAAATAATGATTTTGAGGTAATTTTTTTGAGTTAACATTGTTTACAAATTTCTTAAAGATATTATTTTAAGTTACGATGTTTACTAATGTATTTCAAGTAGACAATCTAATTTTACTTGAACCAGATTAATAGTGAGAACGACGTAGAAAAATAGACAAATGTTGAAAAAGAAGTAGAAAAGCCCAAAATTTGAATGATCTTTGATACCGTTGCTGAGTTATTTCAATTCAACAAATTGTACGGAAAACTGATAGGGTTTGAAGTTATCAAAAGAGGCAAAGCTTATGTTATAAACTGGAAGGTTTATGGCAAACTGGAAGGAGGGATAAATGATCTACCTTAGGTAATGCTCTGCTTTCAGTGGGAACCGGTAGAGATTGAGGTGAAGGTGAAGGTCTTGTAGTCTCTGGATTGGTTGAAGGAGAGCTAGTAGATCAGACACCTTCGCCAAGCCTGAAGAAAAGAGCAACTTAGATACCTCTTTGTTCACTATATTCCGGGTTTGCTAAAAGGGTCATTGGGCCCAATCAATCTCTATACTCTTGATACAATGGACTCCCCAAAGCCACTAAACCGCTCTCTTCCACCCGATTTGAAAAGAACTTCACATAAAGATGATGAAGGGGTGTTGAAATTTGTGAGTTTCAATTGTTCACGGAATGGAAACTCAAGATCTAAATCAAGGTATGCATTTAAATTACATCCCACAACAAAAATGAATTGCAAGGCTAAAGTTAATGCTATGTACTGTGCATCTTAATAAAAAGTAAGTGAGCTCTGATGTTTATAAGCATAACCATGAGCTTAGCATGCCAAACAAAGCTCGGTTTCTCAAAACAAATAAAAGGATGAAGGCATATGTGAAGAGCAACATGGAATTGAATGATATAACTAGAATTAGGCCAAAAAAAAAAATTCATTCTTTGGTTGTTGAAGTAGGGGGACATGAGAATGTATCTTTTTTAGAGCAAAATATTAGAAACCACCCAAATAAAGAAAGACGCTTACAATTTGGAAAAGAGCTACAATACAAGATTATTTTTTAAAAATGCATGTTAGTAATACAAACTTTTTCTACACTATGGATTTAGATGAAGATTGTTGTTTAAAAAATATATTTTGAGTTGATGCTGAGGAGTAGAGCTGCAAATAAAGAGTTTGGTGATGCTATCATATTTGACTTGACATATTTAACAAATAAGTATAATATGTCGTTTTGTACCTTCATCGATAATCATCATGGTTAGTAAACTTTATTAGGATGTGGTTTAATTTCTAGAGAGGATATTGGACATATGTATGGCTTTTTAAATATTGGCTCACATGTATGGATGGTAAGGCTCCAAATGCCATCATCACTAATCAAGTTAAGGTTACACAACAGGCAATTAAAATTTTTTTCCTAGTTCATGGCATATGATATGAACTCTGCTAAGAACTGATGAGACCATAATCAAATTAGGTTTCAAGATTATTTCTAAATTCAGGAATTGAATGAAACCACGACCTATTGGTTAATGAAGCACGAATCTTAGTATGTGAAGACTCTACAATCAGTTATGGATATTCTGATTGATAAGTCGAGAGTTGAACGCTAAGAAAATCTGATAAGTTTAAAAAGTTTGTTTAAGAACTAAAGAGAATTACACTCTCAATTGAATTGCATGAAAACTTTTACTTCTCTTATTGAATATGAGTATATATATAGGTTACAATAAATCTTTGCTATAATTGTCCTAAATATTTTTTGCCATAAATCTTGATCTAAAATATGAAACAAATCCTAATCCAAAATCAAAATCAGAATCTCAATTTAAATAAATAAGGAAAGAATTTTAATAAATCAGAATCCTAATTTAATAAAAAGAAAAGAATCATAATCTAATAAAAAAAATCTTAAATGACTAAATAAAATGAAAATAGTTTATTTGTTACCTCTTTTAAAAATGGAAACACTATCTGAACAAATAGAGGCATATCTTTTCATATTTAATGTGCCGATTTCATAGATTTGATTGCTCAGAAAATTTAAGCTTTAATCACGTATTTATTTGTATGAATATCTTGTAAGATTCCTTCAATGCACCTCTACTAATTGGATTGATCCCAAGTTACTTAAATCAGCCTATTAAGTGCATTTTTAAATTTTTTTGCACGAACTCTTATGACGGGTTTGATAGGAACTTGAATTAAATCCAAATATGATATGCAGTTGAATATGATATGCAGTTGAAAACAACAACTTAATCCCCAACTTAGCTCACAAGGTCTTCTAGAAATAACTCAAGAACTTAGCATTCATATCAGAAACTATTGTTCTGGGCATACAATGTAATCTCATAATTTCTCTAAAGAATAAGTCAGTAATATTAGAAGTATCATTTATCTTGTCGAATGAAATAAAATATGTTATCTTAGAAAATCTATTTACAACCACAAAAATTGAGTTTGTTTTTATTTAGACCTAGGTAAGCCTAACACAAAATCCATCAAAATATTAATCCAAGGTGTACTAGGTATTGGTAACGGGATGTAAAAATCATAGGGCTGCACTTTCGATTTTGCTTACCTATAAGTGACAAATCTACCAAAAAGTCTCTTAACATCTTGTTTAATATGTGGTCAATAAAAGTTTTTCTACAATACGACTAAAGTCTTTACAACTCTAAAATGCTCCATTAATCCTCCTTCATGGGATTCTCTTATCAACAAATCTCTCAAGAAACAATTAGATATACACAACTTATTCTCTCAAAACAAGTAACCATCATATCTAAAGTATTTACCAACCACAAATTTTTCATAATTTTGGTATTCAACATCAAAATTATGGTCATTAGTATTCAATTCCTTAATATGTTCAAAACTAAGTAATTTAGCATCAATACCTACGGGAAAGTGCATATGCAACTATGTTTTTCTTACCTTACTTGCAACAAATGACATATGAAAATATCTCTATGAATTCTACCTAATGAGCATGTCTCTTGTTTAGCTTATGCTAGCCTTTAAAGTGTTTTAAAGATTCATGATCAGTGTGAATTACGAACTCTTTAGGCCATAGGTAGTATTGTCATGTTCTCAATGTCCAAATTAACGCATATAGTTTCTTATTACGTAAGGTAGTTTAAAATTGCTCCACTTAGTTTATCACTGAAATAAGCAATTAGTCGTCCCTCCTGCATTAAAAAGATAATAGAACTGGGTAAAGTAGAGTCAAGCTTATTAATGTTTAAAAACGCCTCTTTGTACAAAAGTACAATAATTGGCTCATTTGAAAAGAATGTTATTTTTATCTTACTCGCTCTTACATAAAAATTCTTTTGTTTTCTCTTTGATTTTCTCTTAATGGCCACGATTTTCTTTTCTTTTTCTCTTTATTTTTTCTCGGCCTCTCTATGTTTTTCACTATCTTTTTCTTTCTTTTTCTTTTGTTCACTCTCTCTTTATAAGCTTACTTGGTCTTTATAAACTTGTTTCGGTGTCAATGGAGTAAGAGTGATCTTATGTTGATTAAACACAAATGAATACTTGTTGGTGAAGTCATTATGCTTTACTCGTTTGTCGAATTGTCAAGTACACCCAAATAATAAATGTCCAACATCCATTGATACCACATCACATAATACTTTATCTTCATATTTGCTGATTCTAAAATACACTAGTATTTGTTTGTTCACTTTCATCTCGCACTGTTATTCAACCACTGCAATTTGTATGGCTATGGATGCTTAAGTGTTGGAAGCCCTAACTTTTCCACCATGATAGTTTTAGCAACATTAGTACAACTTCCTCTATCAATAATCATACTACATACTTTATCTTGAATATAGCACCTAGTATGAAAGATGTTTTCCCATTGTACTACTTCATCTTCTTTTATTTGCACTTCGATGCTCTCATAACTACTAAAGTTAATTCATCAAGAGCTACGTACTCTTCATCTTCAATGTCCTCCAATTGTGGCATCTCATTATCTTCTGCCTCATCATTAGTTACAATCTCACAATTATCTTGCAACATCATAACTCTCTTATTCACATATTCACTTGTTATGTGTTCCTTATCATGACATTTGAAAAACCTAATATCACGATTTCTAATAGTGGAAGTCACAGTATTACCTTGTGAATTGAGTTTGGAGGGCTCGGATCTTGGTTTAGATGTAATAGATATTTTTGGTTTCTCGTCTCGCTTCATATAACTTGGCTTCCATGGAGTGGAACTCAAGCTTAGGGTTGCATGGGTATTATCCCTCCTCTTGAATTACTGCTTAGTCTTGATGGCCTGGTGGTATATCTCCTCAATCTCCACATAATATTGCAACTCAACCATATTTATAATCTCCCAATTAAGGCCATTCAAGAATTTTGCCATGGTAGCTTATCTATCTTTCTCTACATTTGTTCTAATCATGGCAACCTCTATTTATTTTTTTTGTAATAATCCTCCACGCTTCAGCTACCTTGAGTAAGACTTTGTAATTTTTGATACAAGCCTAGATAATAGTGACTAGGTACAAAACATCTTCTCATCAACGTCTTCATTTCATCCCACTTCTCAACAAGACATTTCCTATTTTCCTTCCTATTTATAACAAGCTGATCCCACTAAGTAAAAACATAATTAAAAACTTAATCACAACCAATTTTACCTTTTTCACATTGGAATAGTTGTGGCAATCAAAGACAAACTCTATTTTCTTCTCCTATTCAAGATATGTTTCCGGATAAAATTTATCTTGAAAAGATGAGATCTTTATTTTTATGCCACTCACACCATTATCTCGATGATTAGCTCTCCTATAATTACTTATAGAATCCTCCCATTCACCATACTCATTCTCATAATAGTCATCAATCTTTTTTCTAGCCAAAACTCTCTACATCCTATATGCTTGGGGAACGTGTTGTAGTTACCCTGCACGTGCGTTCTTTACTTGATCCAAATGCTCATATATGTGTTCTAAGTCAGCCCTTATCATTTGTCTCATCTCTCCCATCAAGGCTTAAATTTGAAAATTTTGAACAACTGGTTGTTGATTCTCTGTATTTGCGCTTCGTTCCTTGTTGTACGATATAATTGAAATTTGCAAAAAGAAATTAAAAATAATATGAAAATGACATCACTTCACTCCCTTACATATTTCACTCAAGAGAATGATTCACTCAATTTCACTTGTGTTTCACTCAAATTTATTGGCTTTTACCCTTTGATACGCTTACACTTTCTTGTCTTTTTCTACTCGTAGTAATTATCTCTTGATTCTTATAAAACTAATCAAATCAATATCAAGATTCTAGTAACAATTCATAAAAATTATACCAATGAGATTCAGGTTTCAAATGCGAGAATGCAATAAATATATATGATTAGGTTTTGAAAGCACAAAATAATAAAATTTTGGGTAAAATTTTTTAAATTAAAAAAGTCATAGTTGCACTTTATACGACACCAATAATGAAAATTGAAAGCTTTTTTTTTCACTGTCCTCTTTTTTTTTTTTTGGTTGTAGACCATAACTAACTGAAATTTAAATGAATTTAGGTCAAAGAATAGGTAAAGTTTATCGATTTAAGAAAATATAATCACAAGAATTGAAAATTAAGAAAACCCTAAACTACTGTTCATACATAACTGTTCACACAATACTGTTTATGCGGCACTATTTATAATATTGTTCACGATTTTATTTTTTTTAATGAATTAGAATAAATAAGATAAAAAATAAAATTTAAAGTAAAGATAAATAAAACTTGATTAAAATTTTTATTTTGATACTAATTAATACAAATCCTACTAAAAATTGACGAGAGAATCTCGTCATTATTAATTTAAAATAATGAATTTTAAAGGGTGAGAGAATCTCGACAACCTTTAATTTAGACCAGTTCCCACATACAATTCTTTTGCGAACATTTAACAATTCAGTTAAATTTAATATTTAAACACAAAAGTGCTCTAAATTCAGTCATTCGGGCCCCAAAAATTCGCAGATAGATAAGCTTCCGGTGATTTCACTTTCTTATGGATTCTGCCTCAGCCGTCAACGAATATAAAACAAAAAAGTAATTAAAAAATAATAAAAAAAGAGAACAGGCTGGCACTCAGTGTGGGTACAATATCCGATCCGTTCTTAATTGAAATTATCGGATTCGGATTCGGAGCAGAAATAACAAGAAGGAAGAGAAAAAGGAATGAATCCGACCCGAATCTTACTCACTAACCAAACTCTAAACAGTCAAGCTGTCTTTTATTTTATGGTTCACATTCATTTAGAGCTCCTACTCGTATCATTCAAAGTGTTCTGTCTTGAAAGGTAAGACCAAAGAACCAGCCAGCGCCCCCGTTTACTTCTTTTTGAGATTTAACCAACAACAAGTCTCTCTGTGTTTATTCTTTGCTTTGATCCATAATATCAGATCTACATCCTTTTTTTTTTTTATCAAAATCATTCCATTAAATTTTGTCTAGGGTTTTATATCATTTTTCAGATTTACTATTTTTGATATATGTAATTCTAATTCTTTTATTTAATCTGTGTCAGGTGATCCAGCCATCTCTCTTGTGCTTATTTGTTTGTCATTGACTTGCCCTCCATTTGCAATGTAAGCATATGATTGATTAGTCTTGTTACTTTTGTGCTTGTGCTGATTTGAGTAATTGTAGAAACATAATTGAAATTTTTGAAATACAAATTCTTGGGTGGATTCTTTTTCCCATATATTTGTATCTGGTTCCGTACCCAACTTAAAATATGTGGTCATGTTGATTTTTTATGCTTGTTCAAACTTTATGTATAATGCTTCTTGTACACACTTATAATTTGCTGCATTTATTTATTTATCTATTCTATGAAGGGCGGATGAGGAACTTGTTGATCAGAAGAAGTATCTTGAAGAAGCATGCAAGCCAAAGTGTGTGAAACCGTTGCTTGAATATCAGGTTTGTAGTAACATTATGGAAGATTTAAATCGTGACATTCGAATTAAGTAATTGGCTATCTTGTGGATGTTGGAATATGATAAGCGTATGAAGTGCTGGTTATGGATGAGAATTATTTATTAACGACTTCTGTACTGAGTGACATATGATTTGAAGCGAATTGATTTTTCTGATACCATGTGGCAATGCTTTGTAAGGTTCCTCCATGTTTGTTTTTTAAGTTCTCTAGAAGCTTTCAAAGTTGTTCCGTCACATTATAACTCAAGCTTTGTATATTTTTATTGTGAGCTCGTTTGGTCTCCAAAGGCACTCCTCTGTAATGGGAGGTTGGTTTCTGTTTGGTTTTGACCTCACTTTTTTGACAATAGAAAATAATCTGGGTCATTTCCTCTCTTGCTCTCCATGGGCATTTTGGAAGGTTTGGAGTAGATGGAAGGAAACTATTCTAGATTGTGACTGATGTTGGCGTATAATGTAGAGTAATCAAATAAAAAACCATTTAGTGAATAATTAATCTCCAATTGTTCTGAGTGGGATTTTTAATAGACTGTCTCAGGTTTTTCAGAGTTTTTCATAAGGCCTTTTTTTTGTTGCTCTTTGCCCATCTCCTTGGCAATTTGATGGCCAGGGCCTTCATCTATGTATCTGGCATGCCATTCATCTGTTAAGTTTATAAGTAGATTATGTGTTTTTGCCGATTCAAACATGAAGGTCTTTTTCTAATTAGCTTCTTCTTTACAATAGATGCAACAAAATTATTATTGTTTTTGTAATGGATTAAGTAAGAACAAGACCTATATTCTCTATACTGTGCTCAAGCATAACTTTATTTGTGTGTGAAGTTATTTCCACTTTGGGCTTTTCTCTGAAATTCTAACACCCTAGTTGACCACTTGTATTTATTTCTATTGATTAATCCTCTTGAAATTGACATCATTTCTACTAAGACGGAGTTACCCTCATTCACTTTCAGGAGCTTGTGTAAATGAGTGTACTTGCTTGGATGCTTCATTTGGCTATTTGCATTTTCTATTCTTGTTTCATCTGATCAGTACAATAGGAATAGCATTTTATGAGTACTATGATTACACCTGAATCAACAAGAACCTTTGATATTATTTGGCTGATGGTCCACCTTGTGGGTATCTGAAGAGAAATTAGACTTTTGGGGTTCAAGTTTCTAAAATCTTTATACATATTATGCATTAGAAAGTATCAAATCCATGAATGTTGTCATGTGGATTTTAGTGTGCTCTTGCATTCTTCATTGTTCTCATGGGGTTGCACAATCCTTTCGGCATTCTTTTCATGCACTTATTGAAAGTTGCTCATTATTTATTGTCTTTTACAAGTCCCTGCTTTTAGTCAATTGCATTATGCAATATATTTTGACTTTGATATTCATGTTAAATAGAAACTGACAAGCAAA
This sequence comes from Murraya koenigii, assembly GCA_025617385.1. Lineage (NCBI taxonomy): Eukaryota > Viridiplantae > Streptophyta > Magnoliopsida > Sapindales > Rutaceae > Murraya > Murraya koenigii. Next base: position 16,245,233 of record CM046812.1, read on the forward strand.
TTATAAAGGTATTAAAGCTGAAGTTTAAAGAAGGGCAAAAGCAGACGGGGCTTTTACTGAACTGATAGAGCTTTAATAATTGTCTACTGCATCCAGGTGAAAGCTAGATTCAGTCAATGTTTAAAAATGGGAGTTCCTATTTGTTTGAAACCTTGTTTACTGTTAAGCTCTGTCATTAAACTCGATGTTGTAGCTGTCTAAAATATTCTTCTTGTCAGAAGTTTACTTATCTGAATATTTGATAAGCTTTCCTGGTATATATATGGTGCTAAACATCTTAATGCCAACATTTTAATGTTAATTTGAGAATGGAAGTGTCATCATGGTAACTTATAATGTTGCTGCAGGCATGTGTTAAGAGGATACAAGGCGATGAAAGTGGGCACAAGCACTGCACAGGGCAATATTTTGATTATTGGTCATGTATTGAAAAATGCGTAAGTGTTTATTCTTTAATGCAAGATTTTTTTTCTCAGCCACAAAATAGAAAAAAACATTATTGTATATTCGCCTGAGTTTATTTATACTGAAACGCAGTTTGCAGTAAAGCTCTTTCACAAACTGAAGTGATGAGGAGTAAAATTTTGTTATTCATTGTACTATGCTTTTTTGTTTCAGATTTAAAAGCACTTGTGTACCCTGAATTAGTTATTCCTTTATGGTTGACACCCTGATATTGTTGCATACGTGGAGGGGTAGGGAAAAGATTCCAAAGGTTCTGTATTTTGGAAGCATTGGTTTATGATTAATAAAGGATCCTGGGAGTTATGTTTGACCAATTGATGTTAAGATTGTTGTTTTGAATTTCTGTTTTACTGAGATTTTGCAGTGAGATTAACATATTGAAATGTGGAAACAAGTGTGCTTTAATTGTTTAAAGCAACATTACTCTGTGCTTGCAGATCTAGAATGCTTGGGAACAGTGAATTTTAATTTGCTTAGTAATAAATTGTCAAAATGAGAATATTACTTGGATGCAAAATGTTATTTGGGAACTTAACTTGCCATGACTTGTGCAACATTTAAAGTTAGGGCTGAGTTCAATTTTTTTTAGGTTCATATATTTGACAAGGCAGAATAGAGCTTAATCCAACCGTCACAACTAGGGCATCATAATTCCTAAAGAACTAAAGTGCTCATACTCTTTCTTTTTAGTCCTAGAGGCATAGCACTTGAGTTGGGTCTATGCGCTTATGTGGCTTGAAGAGCAAAGGTGTATATGTGCAGATGAGAGTAACGTTACACTCCTTCAATACTGTTAACGGTAGGGATATTGACTAATATATCTTTAAAATCTGGAGCAAATGCAGAGCCAATTATTTTTACTTGTGTACTTGTGCCTGCAGCCAAGAAAACGCGTCAAACTTTGTAATGATTGTTGCCAGTTTTGGTCCAACTTCAATTCCAAAGCATTCACATCCCTTAAGCCGTATCATATTTATTAAAGTAAGTTACACACGTGTGTGTGTGTGTGTGTGCGTGCGTGTGTGTAGACCTAAAAGCATGCATGCATATGCATTCATCATTTTGTGCGATGAATTATTCACTTACTTCCAGTCTTAGGGGTGCCAATAAGCCTTTTCTTTCTCGACAAAACTCCTGTAAATGACAGCAAAATGCCAGTATTGTGATTGCAGCTTCATTCAGAGCTTCGTCGAAGATAGCATGTGAAAATGATTATGAGGCAAACAATTTCTATAGAGTTCTTACTTTGAGTGCAGATAATGCAAGCTTTGATGAAGTTAAAAGAGCTTACAGAACTATGGCTCTTCGATATCACCCCGATTTAAATTGTGATCCTTCGAAGATGGCAGAAGCGACGAGGATTTTTGTTAAAGTGCATGCTGCTTGCAAGACTCTCTCGGATCCTGTTTTGCGTGAGAAGTATGACTATCAATTACGATTTTCCAGAAATAATTTTGGGGACTTTTTTGTTGATGATCATGATGAAGCTGCTATGAGAAAGATGTGGCAAAACCAAATTATTGAGTTAAAGAAGAGAGCAGAAAAAGATGGCTCCTAGGGAAGCAAAATGCGGGCTCAAAACATGCACGAGATGAAAAACAAGTGGTTTCGATTTGGTTGATTACATTGGCATGCAAATCTTATTAATTTCAAGGGGATTTTGTTGATTCTTTAATCCGTACTTATTATTAATATGCTTACAGCAAAGTTATAAATTTTTTATTCTCAACTAATTCGAAACCAAAATTCTAATTTTCTTTTGACTTCCTTTGATTTAAACAAGTCCGAAACGCGGTGAACACAAAAGAGTTTTGTTTGTTTTGTTTGTATAAGAGATTTATATTATATTGAAATAAAATAGAAGAAAGTGTAATGAAAATAGGATTTCAATCGAGAAATCTTAAAACGAGACATCACAACAAACAAACAAAATTTTGCGGTTCAATCAAATTGAATTGTTGTTTCGATTAGTTGAATGAATTGTTGTTTTGATTAGTTGACGGGAATTCTCAGAAGAGAAAATGGATTATGGGAGTGTGTGACTTGAACTATTGATTGGGCCGTGTAGAAATATGTCTTTAACCGGTCGTATTGTATGCGCCAATTGCCATTTAGCTAATAAGCCCGTAGATATTGAGGTTCCACAAGCGGTACTCCCCGATACTGTATTTGAAGCAGTTGTTAGATTCCTTATGATATGCAACTGAAACAAGTTCTTGCTAATGTACTTGCTCATGATCATGGTTTAAATAGCTCGATGATGCCATTAGAAGGTGAGTTTTATGACAATAAATCTAGTTCGCTAAGTGTGAAACGGTTAATTACTAAAATGTATTAACGGATTAATTTGAGTATTGTTGCTAATGATTCGAATCAAAATCCAATTTTTGGGCACAACAATAAGTTGTATTCTCAAACTATATCAGAGGTATTTGCTGCCGTGTTGGAAATTACATTTTCCCTACGGTTTGTAGCTTTTTTAGAAGGGAAAGAAATTGAAATTCCTCAAGGTTTAATTAACGAATAATTTACCAAAGGTATGCCTCGGGTTCTTTTAGATAGTTTAGAAAGGAAGTAAGATTCTAACTTTAGATTATGTTTCAGGAGTGATTCGACCCCTTTTTCTACATATACTATTATACATATACTCCCGGTGGCTAGAGGCAAAATTGAAGGGGTCATATATATAATATAAATATATAGACTACACAAAAGGATTTACGATAATCCATTGAGATATGGTATGTTACAAGTGAATATTTGCAACAAGAAATGAATCCTAATTTTAGGATGACTGAGCCTTGTAATCCAGTCCATATAATGTCTTTTTCAGGGGTTAGAGGAAATGAATCTTAAGTACACTAATTGGTGGGTATGAGAGGATTAATGTCTGATCCCCAAGGGTAATTCCAAGCTGAGCACAACATTCTTATGCACTCATTCCACATGTTAGGCGTAGTTGGTGTATTCGGCGGCTCCCTATTCAGTGCTATGCATGGTTCCTTGGTAACCTCTAGTTTGATCAGGGAAACCACAGAAAATGAATCTGCTAATGCAGGTTACAGATTCGGTCAAGAGGAAGAAACTTATAATATCGTAGCTGCTCACGGTTATTTTGGCCGATTGATCTTCCAATATGCTATTTTCAACAATTCTAATTCTTTACATTTCTTCCTGGCTGCTTGGCCTGTAGTAGGTATCTGTGTCACTGCATAAGTCTATCATTGTTATTCTTCAATTAGGTTTTAGTTAACAACTTTTTTATCTCTAAGACATTGCTAACTTTTGCGGAAGAATAATTTCTAGTTATTATTTATTTAGATTTATTATTCATTTTGTGTTCCATGTAAGGCTAATTAAGTGGTAGTTTGATTCTAATTATTTTTTATTGGAAAACTATCAAATTGAAAATTTAAAATTTTTGTAGTAGATGACACCCACAAATATATATATTTAGAATTTTAAAGCACAAAAAAATCTGAAAAAATTTATAAACCATGATATTTTAATCGGGACTATACATGTAAATTCTTGCACACTTTAAAGCTTGAACCTAGGGCTCCTAGAACTGGAGCTATACTTAAGACTTACCATCAAGCTATACTTTGGCTTCAAAACACGCTCCTGTGATATCTTTGATATAAATCACAACTATAAAATTTTATAGGCTGTTTAAAATTAAAGATTGCTTTAAACTTATAAATTTAGTCCAAAATTGAATCTCGTTCACTATAAGATTATTTCCTTAACACCTCTATCACGTACAGTCCTTGTTGCACAATAAAGTAGCGTGGCACAATCTTGTATGAGTTTAAGTGTGATTAAGAATTCCAAAAAGTTGCGTAAAAATGATGATATGGAGCCACGCTCAAGGGTGCTCGATAAAATGCTTTCGAGGAAATCAATTATTTTGAAACACTGCTTGATTTCTAAACCCCACCGAGTCACTTAGCAAGATTGAATATATATATATATATATATATATATATATATATATATATATATATATATATATATATATATAGTTTTTATCACGCATCATTCAATAAATTATAAAAGATCCTTCTATGGATGGTAAAGTGTTGAGCCTAAGGTGTAAGCCTAGCATATCTTTTAACAGGCTAGGCTAAGCTGGGCTTGACGTACTCGAGTCGGGTATTTTATAGGCAAAACGAAAAAGTTGAATTTTACATTCTATATATTTTAAATTTTTTTAATATGTTTTACAAATTTATAATTTATACAATTTTATTTTTTGGTTAGATTAGGCTATAAAAGTTGGGCTTATAGAATTTAAGACTATAAATATATGCAATGAGAGGGTTAAAATAAGTAAAAATGTGTATTTTAATTAAAATAATATATATTTTATTAATTTTTTAAACATTTCTCAAACTTTCAAGCCGGTCTCGAGCTTTTTATACGAAGCCCAGAGTCCGGCCCAAATATTTATAAAATATGGGCAAATGGCTAAATCCAACCCAAAACACCTTGACTCTGATTGGACAGACTGTCTTTCTCCATCATCCCTAAATCCTTTCCTTATAGCATTCTTAATCCACCCATTTTTCATCAACAATATTTATTTTAGTCCAGAAATTTTCGTAAGGAAGCTGGCTTAGAAAAAATATTAAAGCGCAATGATAATAATAACAAGGGATTTCTAATAACAATAATCTATATACTACAGTATGGGACGTGAGTGTGAATAATATACGTGTGATGTAGAAAAATAAATAAAAATAAGCATGCTGCATTTATCATTCATAAGTAGCCACACAATCAATACTGTTCCCATTCGCATGATCAATTTCCCACTCTTTATTAAATTAATTAGTCTCTTTCTTGCTTTTAATTTTTTTGGAGCAAGTAGCAATTAAAACCAAATAATACGTACGGTTACTTAATGTAAGATAAAGATTAGACATGCATGATGATTGCAATTAAGCTTAATTTGGCTGAGGGTCTCGGGAATCAGCACCGCAGCACATTCACATTCAACAAGGCCAAAACTCAGCCCTTTTCACCTTTGAAATGCTCTCAAGTACTCCACTTGGTGATACGTGTCCCATCACTGTCACCCTCTTCGTCTCTAGATCTATGCTAAACGATGTAACGCCTGTAAATAAATGATCCTTTTTAATTAATTTACATTTTATTTTGAGATATTTACATTACATGCATGTACATTTTTTGAATATATTTCATAGATGAGTCAAATATATATGTACCTTCCATTCTAGATAAATGTTTCTTCAGTTTAGCAGCACAACCTTGACAATGAAGCGAGACCCGCATCACAACCACCTGTATGTATATTATGCAATTGATGCAATTAAACAAACTGATTAATCTATACAAATGAATTGGAGAATAAGAAATCTGACCTGAAAGACCTGGTCTGATGAAGCAAGAGGAGGTTTAATGAGGGACATTGGCTTTGGATTCGGCTTTGGTTTTGGGTCATGGTGGCTCTGAAGATCACCTTGTGCTTGTCTTTTGATAGAAGAAGTGGAAGGAACAAAATGAACAGACCTTTTGTAATTGCTACTAGGAGGATGATGAGAGGTATCAATAAGTCTAGAGTAGTTGATTAATCTTGTATGATCATCATTAATAACAGCACGTCTACGATGATCATCAGCTGGTGGCCTCCTTGATCTTGGTACAATGACTGTGCCAGCTGAATCATTTGGCATGCAAACTGCAGTTGCTGCTGCTGTTGATTGACACATGAAGCCCCTCACCTTCATCTTATTCTTCCTTTTATTTCTTTCCCTCAAAGAGAGAGAGGAAGAAATTACTATGTTTTCTTTTACAAGAGCTTTTGTGAAATGTTGAATATATAGATAGAACTAGGTGTCTATAAATTGAAGAGGAAGAAAGAAAATAAAATAATAACAGTAATATAACATTGCATTTTCATGCTATATTTATGACTTAGCTAACAAAGGTGGTAAGCTAAGCTGGCACTGCCCGTTTCTTCCTGTACACCATGTCCATCTTTTGAATGCTTTTACCTTCTGTCTTTGTCTTGGATTAATGTTGTGAAATTGACTACTTCACGCCTTCATCTTTTTATATATTTGTTTGACTCTTCAATCCTCTGTGATGAGACCATGACTCAGCCTTTCCTTTTCAATTAAATAATTAGAATATTATTAAAACTGAAAGTTACTTATGTGCTTAATGCTTCACATGAATCACATATATAACAAATTAAATTAAATGTCTATATTACACGCGATAAAAATTCACTTGAAGTCATTCCACATAAAAACTAGTTAAATTTCTTTTTTGTTGAGTGGTAATTTAAGAAATTGTAAATGATGATGTAAAAAACCGTAATTGAAATTGCCTTGCTGACTCAATAATTATGACCTAAATTTTCCCATAAGATTGGGTATAAATTAGCTTGAAAATTCTGCTGATTTAAAAGATGAGGCATATAATGTAGTAATACACTGGATGCTTAATTAATTGAGAAATTAGATATGAAGTTACTGAAGCTGTGTTTGTAACTTTACACGGAAAGAAAAGGACGGTCAAAAAGAAGGCTACCAAGAATAAATAGAAATAATTCAGTTAAAGTTGCAGAGGCAGTGCAATAAATGAGTTTAAGGAGGTAAAATGTCAGTAAGACTGTCACATATGACAGTCTCAGTTCTCATAACAGACAAGATTTGGTAACAAGTAAGCAGTAACGCATCTCATATAATTCTGACTTTTTTCTTTGCTCAAGACAAATTTTAATTTTCACTGTTATTGAGAGGCCGCCTCATGATCATCAATTGTATTGGAGCACAATACAAGAGTTCCTGACAACTTCCTGAGAATTTTGTAAATTCTGTTTGGGTATCTTTGTCTATTCAGATACTGCAAGACCCCATCCATGCTAATAAGAGAAAAAGGCAGGGAGTTGGAAGAAATTAAAAGTAACTGGTCTTTCAAGGTTTATAATGGATTTTGAAAACATGTTTTTACAACCACGATTCAAAAACTCCGAAATCACGCTCTAATTTAATTTAACTCTAAAATACTCAACAATTGGGCCAATATATAGTGTTTTAAAAGAGTTTCATAAAATAATTGAAACCTCTACTGAGTTCTTACCACTTTTGTGACAAAACTTTTTCTTTATTTTCAAAACATTTATGCCCATTTCTTTTCACTTGAATAATAACCAAGGACTGCCAATTATTAATATTTTAAATATAAATTATATTTTCTGATGATGTGGAAATGTTAAAAGGTTGATTAATAGAATAAATTAAGTTTCTGAATACTGAAATTTATTAAAAAAGTCAAAATTAACAAAATTAAGGGTTAGCTTACCACTTTTACAATATGTGAGAGGGAGGATTTGAACCTTCTTAAAAGTATTATGGAGGTTATTTTCAGTCATTCCTCAATTATAAAATAAGAAATAATTAAGTAGAGACAGCCTTTACTCTCACAAAATGTGAGTGAAGTAAAGACTTCTCGATTAGCGAAGTCTAAAAATATAGGCAGTTCTTCAGAAGATTAATGTACACGACTCCCAATAGTATAATTTGATTGTAAATATGAAGTTGTAATCTATTGTAGCATTAGTAATAGTCATGTAATAACTATTTTTTTTTTTTAAAAAAAAGGTTTTGGGCCCCTTTATATAATAACTCGAAATATCACAAATTTACTAAAATAAGCAAATACTTGAAATTTTATTTTATTATAAAATTCTCTTAATCTAAATAAGGAAACAAAACAAACATTGCCAAAATCCATATTAAAATAATAATAATAAAAATCCTAAAGAGAACAAGAAAAATAGAAAAATAACTTAAAATTAAAAAATGATCAGGAAAGAAGCAAATTTTTTTGTTCAACTACGAGACAGAACAGTGCAATGTTTTTTTAATTTGATCAATCTCGTTGCAAGCTTCAAAACTATATATTATATGCTTAAAACGGACACCTATAGCTTAAGTTATGACTTTTAGAAAATATCATGCTCTTCCTACGCAACCATCCTACACCAATCCCCTTCACTTGGAAAAGAACTCGTCATCGAGTAAGGCTTATACAACTCATCATCATCTAGATGATATTCAAACAAATCAACCATGTTAAAAGTGTGAGAGATATTCCCATTTTTTGGCAGTTAGAGCACATAAGCATTATCAATGATCTTCCTTTTCATATGATCCTAAAATAACGTCCTACATCAATCTCCCCGTTTTAAAATAAAACTCATCCTTGAGTTTATCTGGAGGATAGAACTTGAAGTAGAGTATTAATGTATCTTGGAGCTTGAACTTGTAGCCTTGCTCATCAATCGTGCTTGAAACTCAAAATTCTCTATGCTTAATCTTTTTCCTACACTTATAAGCAACTCTTCGAAAAGATAACTCTTGTACGAATGAATCACTTCCAAGCCTCTTAAGTCTTTTACCAAATCTCATTTAATGTTCTCACCAATTAACCTTATCTTTGCAGCTAAATCTTCTTCAAGAATAACCTTATTATCTTCGACGTGATTAGGCATAATCATGTCAATCATTGCTAGGGTCTCTACAACTTGATTTTGTTGCACAAACTTGATAATAATATTAGGCAAATCAAGAGTCCTTTAAAAATCTCAGATACATCAATAATATCTTCATCTTCTACTTTCAGCGTAAAAATAGATGGTTCGACATCATCATAATGAACAAAATGTTCTTTCATCAATTATCTCATATGAAACCATTCTTTGATTTTTATTCTTGCCTTTGTTGAATCCATGATTCTTGTAGTTGTTCCCCTAATATAAAACATCACCTACCAACTTAAATGATTTATGAGAAACAACAACTTTTGATGAGATAGTTTGAAGAAACTCATCTATCATGCATATTCAATAAAAAAATCATCAAGATTACCATCGAAATCTAAGATATATTTAAACAAAAGGAGACAATGTGAACCCTGATATTTTATATGTATCATTTTTTCCTCAAATTAAAAATATAACCAATGGAAAACCTATAATTAAGTCTCAACTCTTACGTTTAGAATGGCCAGCTACTGGTGGCCGTGATTAGGACTGGGGAGAGTTAAGTCTAAAAGATATGATGGCTGAGAATAAGTTGATGTCGGTGGTCACAATTAACTCACGATAGCAGTGATGGATTGAAATGCTAAAGTTGGGCCACGAGTTTGGTTTGATTGTGATGATTATGGAGACTAATCAGACTCGGTGATGGTTGGGATTTGTGACACGACTTAAAAGTGTTTGATTTACTCTTAAGTATAAAAATTTCTAGTTATAATATAACTCGGTGAGTCCGGGGTCAAACCACAGAGAATTTTAAATTCAGTAGTCTATTATTAAATAAAAATTAATAGTAGAAAAATAGATTACTTGTCTAAAAAGTACTAAGGCTACGGAATTCACTATTAGAATTCAAATTATGTTCATAATATTCTCTCATATTTATATTTTATATTTTATTTACTAATTAAATATTATGTAATTGAATTCTTAACTAACTAATTTTATGGATGAATATAGGAATGAAGCACATGATGTACCACAATTAAATTGGAGTGTCGACATAATGTCAAAATATCATATAAATCCAATAAAATTTTAAGTTTATAAATTAATATGACATAAAAATATTCAGTAAATAAAAAAAAATATTAAATATTAAATAAAATAAATTTTGAACTTACTTGAAAGAGATATTAATTCCATAATTTAAATTCTTGAGTTTCACCATTTACATAGCTTAATAAATTAGTCACTCATATTGAAAAGAAAAACACTCATTTTATTTGACAAACTTCTGAAATATATTACAAGAAAATTTTAAGAATTTAAAACAATAGAAGAAGAAAATTTGAAAGACTCAACTTCACTATTATCTTTTTCCTCTTTTCCTTTCTCTCTTTTTTTTTCTTTTCTTTTTCTTTTTTCTCTTCTTTTCTTTCTCTTCTCCTCTGCATTCCTTGCCATTTTTCTCCTCTCCTCCGCTTCTCTTTTTTATAGTGAAAAATGAGATAAATTATTTATTATTATATTATTATATTATATATTGTATATTATATATATAAGATTGAGAGAGAGATTGAGTGGCGTGCACTCAATCTCTTTCTCTTTTTTTTGTAATATAATATATTTTATTTATTTATTATTACAAAGCAGCTATTTTTTCTTTTATCTCTCATTTTCAATTATAATATCTCTTCATTCTCAAAATATGCGTACAATAACAAAATATAACAATTAAGATAAAAATTAACATAATAAAATATAATTTATATAAAATTACATATGAGGAACATTAAGATAAAATGTAAGTTATGTACACATTATTTAATACTTTAAGTGAGAAAATAATAATTTAAACATTTATAAAATATACACTTTCTAGTACTAATCACACCTCCCAACCAGCTTATTGCTAGTCCCTAGCAATTAAAGCACTATTTTAAATTAAAATTTATAAAATTCACTTACAAGTTAATAGTTGTTTATCTATTCTCTAAACTACTAAATAAATAAATTCTCCCAAAATTAAGTGATTATAAGTGTGAAAAGCACTTCAGTGAAAATGTGTGAGATATATGCTTGGATTTGCAAAGGTTTATTGACACCTTTGAGAGTCAATTGTACACATTTTGGATTCTTGAGATATAAGGCTTGGTGTTAGGGGAATCCTCAAGCTTTGATTGCTTTGAGGCATAGACATAGGAACTATGTAAAAATTATTGTTTTTATTTTATCTATCCTTATCTCTTTAATTTACTTGTTGTGTTTATTATTGTTGGATTGTGGTAGTTGGTGTTATAGTTTGTGGTTCTTATTGTTGGAGAAGTTTTTAAAACCTAATTTACCCTCTCTTGTTGTTTAGCTAGAACTTCAAAGAGGAAATCCAAATTTCAAGATTTCTCTAATATGCATAATATTGAAAAGACCAAGTATTAAAAGAACTTCATACTAGATAAATATGTAAATGAATATTTAGAAGAAAATATATTATTGAAGGGTTTATTTAAACATTTAAAGCAAGGTTGGTTGCAAAAAGTTTTACACAAAAATAAAGAAATCAGTTATTTTAATACACCTATGCACTCATAGCCAGAATCACATCTATTAGAGTATTAATGATATTGGCGTCAATTTATCATTTATTTATACATCAAATAGATGTGAAAGCTGCAAGTTAAAATGGTGATCTTGATGGTGAAATATATATGGAACAACGAGAAGGATTTATTCTATCTTGAAAAAAAAGTAAAGTTTTTAAATTAGTAAAATCGTTATATGGTCTAAAAAGGCACCAAAATAATAGCATTAAAAATTTGATTCTATGACAATTTTGCAAGGATTTACATAATAATGTTGATAAATACCTTTATTTTAAATTTTTGGGTAAATTTGGTGTGATTATTTATCTTTTTGTTGATTATTTACTACTTTTTGAACAAATTTAGATCAAATATGTGAGACTAAAAAGTATTTAACTTCAATCTTTAAAATGAAATATTAAAATGAAGTTGATACGATCTTTGGGATTAAAGTGAAGAAACATAGTGGGGGTCATGCACTATGTTAATCTCATTATAATGAGAAAATAAATCTAAAATTTAGTTATTTGTATTTAAAATAAACAAGTACCCCATATGATTCAAGCATTAAAATACTTGAAATTTTGGCAAATCGATTGCACAACTTGAGTATGCAAGTGCAGTAGGTAGTATGATGTATACTATGCATTGTATTAGGTCATATACAACATTTGTACTATGTAGAGCTTTGAAGAACAACTAATCTTAGTGCAGATCACTGGAAAGCTATTGGTAGAGTTTTTGGGTATCAAAATAACTACTAATTTGGGCTTATTTTATTTTAACTTCCCAGCGATACTAGAGGGCTATTCAAATGCTAGTTAGACCACTAGTGCTAGTGATAATAAATCCATATCGTATTGGATTTTTACTATTGGAGGAGGAGCCATTTCATGGACTTTTAAGAAACAAACGTGCGTTTCTCATTCCACAATGGAATATGAGTTTATAGCACTCGCAACAACAGACAAAAGAAGCAAAAATGTCTGAGAAATTTGTCGTTAGATATAGAAGTTGTGGCCACAACGAATGCCATATATTTCTTTGTACTGTGACAGTGAAGTTACTTTGTCTAAAGCACATAGCATAGTGTGCAATGAAAATCTAGATATATTAGCTTAAGACATGAATATGTTAAACAATTAACAAAAGGATGATGTTATTAACATCATATATGTGAAGTCAAGTAACAACTTGATAGATTAATTTACAAAGGGACTCTCGAGAGACTTAATAAGGATTACATCTATTGGAATGTAATTGACACCTTTTTTAATAAAACCTTTTTATAGTCATAATATAGGGATCAATTATTTTTATTAGTATGAGGAGAATAAAACTTAATAGAGACGTAATTACAAAAGTTATTGGTTTAATTTAGTTATTTTTAGTCTAAGCAATATAAAGGTAAAGTATGCACTATATTAAGATTATACGGTTAGAAATATGAAAAGTCATCTTAAAAGTATAAAAGTTTGCATTCTATTTAATGTTTTTCTTAATGTAATTTCTAAAAAGATTACAAAAATATTTGGTAACATAACATATTATATAATGATTATGTAACAACTCGAAAGAATAAATTAATATCCCAAGAAAAATTAGAAAAATATTTTATTCCATCTTAAACTTTTATGGTGTGTTTGACACGTTGTATTGTATTATGTTTTATTATATTAGCAATGTATTATAACAATATTGTATGATGTTTGGTGTTACATTGTACTGTATTAATTTTTTTGTGATTAATTTAAATTATATATTGTATTATATTAATATTTTATTTTATATCAATATAATTAAATTGTGTTAATATTTTATATTGTTATTAATTTTACATTAATTTTTTTCAAATTGTTCATATTTAAATATTTATTCTTAGTTATATTAAATTATAATTTTTTTAATAAATTATAATGTAAAAAAAAAAATAGAATATTAAATAATATTATATTATATTAAAACGTTATATTTATTATTATTATTATTATTATAAAGCAAACACAAAAGAAAGCCAAAAGTAAAAGCAAAAGAGAAGAGAGAGAAAAAAAAACACTATCGCATAAGCACAATATTTTTATCCAAATCCCATATTCTTCCAAACATAATATTAGCATTAATTTAATATGAACAATAATTTTATACCTTATTATGCAATGCACCAAACATACCATTAGTGTAACATAAAATTTATTTTTAATAATGTACAGATAATTATTATTGTGTATAGAAAGTTTCTTAAAATAAGATCTATAAAAACCATAATTTATTACAATGTAAAATTTATTCTTAATGATAATTGGCCTAAATTGAGACCATAATTTTTTAATACTATATGAATGTTATTCCTATAAAGAGGTTTTATAGTATAAAAAATTACCAAAAGAATCCAACTTCGTACTAGAACGTCACTAGTTGAAGTTTAATGGGTAATAACACTGATATGCGATTGTATGAGCAATGCATATATTTAAAAAAAAAAAATTCCAAGATTTCAAGTGCTCACTGCTAAACTTTAGAGGATTCATTATATACCTCTTAATGAAGTTCAAATTTAGTTTAGGTGGCTAGGTAGCAGAGACAAATTATGAAACTTCATCTATATTAACATAGAAGTGGTGCTGCTTCTAACAAGAGTTTAAAGGTTTGCTCTTATCAATGTTTATGAAACCAGGATAGAACACAAGGCCATAACAATGCTAAAAGAAAGAAAACATCTAAGGGAAATAAGATATAATCATGTATAAAGTATATTTAGCGCTAGCATAAGGAGACTTTGTTTAAAGTTTCAACTTTAAGGAGTTACTGCTGTATGTCGTCGTTAAGATTTTAAAATACTTTTAATAAATAAAAATTTAAATCGAAAGATACATTCATATATAGATAATTATATCAGTATGATTGTATTTTTTATAATAGTATTATAATTTAGTAAGGTACTGTTATATAGATTATACTATTCTTAATGATAAAGATAAAGAGAGTTTGCAATAAAGTGAACTATGATTCATTAAATGGTGCTATGAATTTGAATTAAAAGCATGAGAAGTGAATCAAATCAATTGATGCAATGATTTTTTACTCAAGGAATCAATTAATTTGCAATTGATTTCCCATAAGTTAAATTAAAATTACAGAGTTACGGTTGTTGATTGAAGTACAGCAAATAGGACTTTGATTTCACTTCATTAACACCAATTGAAAGTAAATCATTTCTTGATAGTTAAAACATTACCTTCATTACATATCTCTCTATGGTCATTCGATTTACAATAAGGGTGTTTAGGGAATATTTTTGTAGAGTCAGTTAGCAAACTCGTCAAGTGGGTGCAAATAAAACCTAAGGAAAAGTGTTATACACGCCTCAAAACTACTGACCAATATGTCAGTATTTATTCCTCTTTTCCTCAACCAATACCTAGGTCACCAAGAAGCCCAAAACTGTCGTATCTCGTGTTTCTCCCTTCAAACACAACCCAAACACTAAGCTCGGCATTCCTCCACCTAAACACAGCCCAATGCACTTTTTGGAGTCTTATAGCCTTAGATTTCTCACAGAACATTACTGATTTACTGTCATATCCAGTACACGACGCCAAGTTTCTTAAACCTTAATCACATTCGGACTGGTGTTGGGTAAGGTCCCGTTCAACTTTTGCTGGATTATTTTAAGAGAATGATGGTCAAATCACACTCATGACGTGTTTACATTCAGGCAATCGGAATGAGAATTAAATAATCGGAATCAAACGTGTGTTTACTTGTAGGAATTAGAATGAGAATCAAATAATCAAAATCAAACGTGTATTTATTTGTGTAGGATTGAGAATTAAACATGTGGGTCTCACATAAAAATGAGATTGATTAATAGAGTTTTGATTTTGGGAGGGGGGTTGAGAATCATAACCTTATTTTTGAAAATACCTAAATTATCCTCAATAAATTCTTAATATTTCCAAACTGTTCTCATTGTAAATGGAAAAATATAAATTGAAAAAAAAAAAAACATAACAAATCTAAACTTAGACATCGTGTCTTTTGCCTAGAGAATTGTTTGCTGCCGATCTTCATTGCGTGGTGCCCTACTGCCCGTCATCGTCGCTTGCTGGTTGCTGCTAGTAGCTTCTACTGGTCTACCGATCGTTGTGCGCCTACCGTGATCCCTATTGTGATCGTCGCGTGTTTGATGTATTATTTTCATATTTGTATTAAGTATTGTTGAGCGTTTGATATATTGAAAGTTATTTTAAATTTATATATGTATTTATGTTCCTTGTTATTTGAATTTCAATTTATTACCATATTTATTTATGTAGTTATTATCATCATCATCATCATCATCATCATCATCATCATCATCATCATCATCATCATCATCATCATCATCATCATCATCATCATCATCATCATCATCGTCGTGGAATTCAAGTGTAATAATAGTTATTATTACTATTTTAATTATTATTATTATCATCATCACCGTGGAATTGAAGTGTAATAATAATTATTATTAGTATTTTAATTATTATTATTATTTATTATTCTTGCGGAATTCAATTTAATTAATTGTTATTATTACTATTTCAATTACTATTATTATTATAATTATTGATGTTGTCGTTGTTATTTATTAATTATTGCTATAATTTGTTTATTTATAACCTATTTTATTAATTATTATGACAATAAATAATAAATGGTACTTTGATAAATTAATTCAATCCATTCTGATTTCAAGACAAAATAAACATATTAATGAAAATTAAGTTCATTTCGATTCCGATTCCTATACTTTAAGTAAACAATTTATTCTGATTCTTATTCTTGATTTTGATTCCAGTTTATTCTGATTCTAACTCATTTTGATTACTTATTAGTAAACACACCATCAGATTAGTGTTTGGTAAGGTTTGCCAATAGGATTCAGATGACATTTCAGAATATCCATCTTGCACAGCACTTGTATAAGCTGAATTCTCATTACCCATTAATTGACGGCTATTTTAACCATGAAGCTTATTAAATTCTTCACCGCTCTTATACCATGAGCCTAGAGAGAATTCTTTTATGTAAGTTTTATTGAACAGACGAGCCATTATTACAATCATGAGTGTATTGAGAGTCTAGATGCAAACACTTGTAGGAATATAATCCAGAAATTTAGCGATCAATTATTCGAAAATTCTACTGCAATAATATTTAGAGAAATATTTATCTTAATCTAAATATTTAAAATAAAAAATTAAATAAACCTCACGGTAGACTCGAACTCCCATCCTCAATTTGAGTGCTATAGTGACAAATGGTTACTTTGTTTTAAAGTACAGCTCATATATTAAAATTATCCCAAAATTTTATGATAAAAGAAAAATTATAAAAAAGATGTGCGAAGACTGTGCAAATGTTCAATTTTCTATTTTCCGATAGTCTAGCTATAAGTCTTCAGAATCTATTATATATGATATATTGTCAAGTAAACGACATAAATGAAATAAATGTATAAAATAAGGAAATTAAAATTATTTCCGTGAATTCTGTGGTAAGGTAACGTGTGCAGTTTTAACAATAATAAGGCGATTATCCATTTACTATCCGTTTTTTCACATATTTTAAAAAATATACAAATCTTTTATTTTTTGGCTGACATCTATCTAAAGTTTATAAAATTATCCTTATTCTATTATCATCTAAATTCCTTAAGAGAAAGTTAATAAAATAACTATTTTATCCCTTTAATGTAAAATTATTATTTCACTCTAACTAAACGAAAATAATAATTGAGTTTGGGATTAGGTTTTGGGTTTTAATACTTTTAATTATTTTTTGTTTTAATTTTGACTGTTTTGTTTCATTTATTTAATTTTGATTATTTTGTTTTATTTTTTAATTAATATATAAATTGTAAAGGAGTAAAATAATAATTTTACATTAAAGAGATAAAATAGTCATTTTATTAATTTTCTCTCACAGAGTTTAGACGATAGTGGAATAGAGACAATTTTATAAACTTTAAATAGAACTCAGCCAAAAAATAAAAAATTTATATATTTTTTAAAATATGTGAAAAAACCGATAATAAGTGGATAATTGCCTTATTATTATTAAAACTGCACATGTTACCTTACCACATCAGCAAGCCCAGGTGACCCTGCCACGAAATTCACGGAAACAATTTTAATTTCCTTATTTTATACCTTTATTTCATTTATGTCGTTTACTTGACAATATATCGTTCAATGTGCTCATCAGCGCCTGACCCTGAGATGTGGATCATCCAAGGCACATTAGCATAGCATACTTCTCCTGTTCTAACCGGGGGTTTGAAAACAACCCCTCCTCATGAGGATAGATGGGGCGATTCAGGTGAGATCCAATGTAGATCCAACTTTCTATGCACTCGTGGGATCCGGGCGGTCCGGGGACCACCACGGCTCCTCTCTTCTCGATAATCCATACATCCCTTATCAATGTATGGACAGCTATCTCTCGAGCACAGGTTTAGGTTCGGCCTCAATGGGAAAAAAATAGAGCACCTAACAACGTATCTTCACAGACCAAGAACTACAAGATCGCCCCTTTCATTTCTCCAGCCTTTTTTTTTTTTCATGCTTTTTCCGGAGGTCTGGAGAAAGCTGCAATCAATAGGATTTTCCTAATCCTCCCTTCCCGAAAGGAATAACGTGAAATTCTTTTTCCTTTTCCTTTCTGCAGGGACCAGGAGATTGGATCTAGCCGTAAGAAGAATGCTTGGCTGATAAATAACTCACTTATTGGTCTTCGACCCCCTCAATCACTACGAACGCCCCAGAGCGGTGCAATGAGATGTGTCTATTTATCTATCTCTTGACTCGAAATGGAAGAAGGTTTGAAAAAGGATCTTAGAGTGACTAGGGTTGGGCCGGGAGGGCCTCTTAACGCCTTCTTTTTAAGAGGGTGGAACAAGCACACTTGGAGAGCGCAGTACAACGAAGAGTTGTATGTTGCGTTCGGGAAGGATGAATCGCTCCCGAAAAGGAATCCGTTGATTCTCTCCCAATTGGTTGGATCGTAGGTGCGATGATTTACTTCACAGGCGAGGTCTCTGGTTCAAATCCAAGATAGCCCAGCTGCGCCAAGGAAAAGAATAGAAGAAGCGTCGGACTCCTTTATGCATGCTCCACTTAGCTCGGGGGGATATAGCTCAGTTGGTAGAGCTCCGCTCTTGCAATTGGGTCGTTGCGATTACGGGTTGGATGTCTAATTGTCCAGGCAGTAATGATAGTATCTTGTACTTGAACCGGTGGCTAACTTTTTCTAAGTTAATGGGGAAGAGGACCGAAACATGCCATCGAAAGACTCTATCGAGACAAAAATAGGTCGTCAAGAACGTAGAAGAGGTAGGATGGGCGGTTGGTCAGATCTAGTATGGATCGTACATGGACTGGTAGTTGGAGTCGGTGGCTCTCTTGGGGTTCCCTCATCCGGGATCCACAGGGAAGAGGATCAAGTTGGCCCTTGCGAGCAGACTGATGCACTATCTCCCTTCAACCCTTTGAGCGAAATGCGACAAAAGGAAAGAAAATCCATGGACCGACCCTATCGTCTCTACCCTGTAGGAACTACGAGATCACCCCAAGGACGTCTTCGGTATCTAGGGGTCACGGACCGACCATAGAACCCCTGCTCAAAAGTGGAATGCATTAGCTGTCCACTCTCGGGTTAGGCGATAAAGATCGGAGAAGGGCAATTACTCATTCTTAAAACCAGCATTCTTGAGACCAAAGAGTGGGGCGGAAAGGGGGAAAGCTCTCCGTTCTCGGTTCTTCCAGTAGCTGGATCCTCTGGAACCACAAGAATCCTTAGTTAGAATGGGATTCCAACTCAAGACCTTTTGAAAGGAGTTGCTCTTTGGAGAGCACAAGACGATGAAAGTTGTAAGCTGTGTTCGGAGGGGAGTTATTGTCTATCGTTGGCCTCTATGGTAGAATCAGTGGGGGCCTGGAGAGGCGATAGTTTACCTTGTGGCGGATGTCAGCGGTTCGAGTCCGCTTATCTCCAACTCGTGAACTTAGCCGATACAAAGCTAGGAAAAATATGGTAGCACCCAATTTTTCCTATTCGGCAGTTCGATCTATGGTTTATCATTCATGGACGTTGATAAAATCCTTCCATTTAGCAACACCTTAGGATGGCATAGTCTTAAGCCTTAAAGTCAAGTTAAGGGCGAGGTTCAAACAAGGAAAGGCTTACGGTGGATACCTAGGCACCCGAGAGACGAGGAAGGGCGTAGTAGCGTACGTAAATGCTTTAGGGAGTTGAAAATAAGCGTAGATCCCGAGATTTCCAAATAGGTCAACCTTTCGAATCGCTACTGAATCCATGGGCGAGCAAGAGACAACCTGGCGAACTAAAACATCTTAGTAGCCAAAGGAAAAGAAAGCAAAAGCGATTCCCGTAATAGCGGCGAGCGAAATGGGAGCAACCTAAACTGTGAAAACGGGGTTGTGGGAGAGTGATACAAGCGTCGTGCTGCTAGGCGAAGCGGTGGAGTGCTGCACCCTAGATGTCGAGAGTCCAGTAGCCGAAAGCATCACTAGCTTACGCTTTGACCCGAGTAGCATGGGGCACATGGAATCCCATGTGAATCAGCAAGGACCACCTTGCAAGGCTAAATATACTCTTGGGTGACTGATAGCGAAGTAGTACCGTGAGGGAAGGATGAAAAGAACCCCCATCGGGGAGTGAAATAGAACATGAAACCGTAAGCTCTCAAGCAGTGGGAAGAGCCATGACTAGGATGAGCCGGCGACTTATAGGCAATGACTTGGTTAAGGGAACCCACCGGAGCCGTAGCGAAAGCGAGTCTTCAGAGGACAATTGTCACTGCTTATAGACCCGAACCTAGGTGATCTATCCATGACTAGGATGAAGCTTGGGTGAAACTAAGTGGAGGTTCGAACCGACTGATGTTGAAGAATCAGCGTATGAATTGTGGTTAGGGTGAAATGCCACTCGAACCCGTAGCTAGCTGGTTCTCCCGAAATGCGCTGAGGCGTAGTAGCTTGATCGGACATCTAGGGTAAAGCATCTGCTTTGCAGTGGCCGCAAGAGCCGTACCAAATCGAGGCAAACTTTGAATACTAGATATGACCTCAAAATAATAGGGGTCAAGGTCGGCCAGATGAGACGATGGAGGATAAGCTTCATCGTCGAGAGGAAACTGACCTGGATCACCGGCTAAGGCCCCTAAATGACCGCTCGGTGATAAAGGAGGTAAGGGTGCGAGACGACCAATGAGGTTTGCCTCGAGCAGCCACCCTTGAAAGAGTGCATAATAGCTATCGATCGAGCGCTCTTGCCGAAGATGAACGAGGCTAAGCGATCTGCAAGTCGTGGGATGTAAAATGCATTGGTAGGAGAGCTGCTCCGCCTAGGGAAAGCAACCGCGACAGCGGTGGACGAGCGAAAGCGAGAATGTCCGCTGAGTAACGCAACATTAGTGAGAATCCAATGCCCAAAACCCAAGGGTTCCTCGGCAAGGTTCGTCCACCGGAGGGTGAGTCGGGGCCTAAGATCGGCCGAAAGGCGTACTCGATGGACAACGGTGAATATTCCTATACTACCCTTGTTGGTCCCGAGGGACCGAGGAGGCTAGGTTAGTCGAAAGATGGTTATTCGGTTCGAGGACGCAAGGTGCCCTTGCTTTTCGGGTAAGAAGGGGTAGAAAATGCCCCGAGCCAATGTTCGAATACCGAGCACTACTGATCAAGTAACTCATGCTATACTCCCGTGAAAAGCTCGAATGACCTTCAACAAAAGGGTACACTGCAGCCAAACCGACACAAGTGGGTAGGTAGAGAATACCTAGGGTGCGAGACAACTCTATCTAAGGAACTCAACAAAATAGCCCGTAACTCGGAGAAGGGTGCCTCCTCACAAAGAGGGCGATGACTGAGCCCAGGCGATCGCTTACCAAAACACGAGTCTCCGCAAAGTCATAAGACCATGTATGGGGTCGACGCCTGCCCAAGGCTTGGAAGGTCAAGGAAGTTGGTGACCGATGACGTGGGAGCCGACGACCAAGCCCCGATGAACGGCGGTCAGTAACTATAACGATCCTAAGGTAGCGAAATTCCTTGTCGGGTAAGTTCCGACCCGCACGAAAGGCGTAACATCCGGGCACTGCCTCGCAGAGAGGCTCGGTGAAATAGACATGTCTCAGAAGATGCAGACTACCGCACTGGACAAAAAGACTCCATGAGGCTTCACTGCTCCCTAGGATTGGCTTTGGGCTTTTCCTCGCATCTTAGGTGGAAGGCGAAGAAGGCCTCCTTCCGGGGCCCGAGCCATCGATGAGATACCACTCGGAAGAGCTAGAATTCTAACCTCGTGTCGAGACCTACGGCCGAGGGACGGCCTCGTGTAGAGCAGTTTACATGGGGCGTAGGCCTCCCAAAAGGTAACTGAGGCGTGCAAAGGTTTCCTGGCCGGACGGAGATTGGCCCTCGAGTGCAAAGGCAAAGGGAGCTTGATCGCAAGACCCACCCGTCAGGCGGGGACGAAAGTCGGCCTTAGTGATCCGAGCGGTGCCGAGTGGAAGGGCCGTCGCTCAACGGATAAAAGTTACTCTAGTGATAATAGGATGATCTTCCCAAGAGCTCACATCGACGGGAAGGTTTGGACCCTCGATGTCCGCTCTTCGCCACCAGGGTCGTAGTATGTTCCAAGGGTCGAGCTGTTCGCCCATTAAAGCGATGACGTGAGTTGGGTTCGAACGTCGTGAGACAGCTTCGGTCCATATCCGGTGTGGGCGTTAGAGCATTGAAAGGACATTTCCTAGTACGAGAGAACCGAGAAGGACGCACCTCCGTGTACTAGTTATCGTGCCCACTGTGAACGCTGGTAGCCAGTCGCGGAGCGGATAACCACTGAAAGTATCTAAGTAGTAAGCCCACCCCAAGATGAGTGCTCTCCTATTCCGACTTCCCGGAGCCTATGGTAGCACAGTACGAGACAGCGATCGGCTCTCCGCTCTCGGGGATGGAGCGACGTAAGTTTTGAGAATTTAAGAGAAGGTCACGGCGAGACGAGCCGCTTATCATTACGATAGGTGTTAAGTGGAAGTGCAGTGATGTATGCAATGAGGCATCCTAATGGACCGTGAGACTTGAACCTTGTTCCTACATGACCCGATCAATTCGATCGGGCACTCGCCATCTATTTTAATTGTTCAACTCTTTGACAACATGAAAAACCAAAAGCTCCGCCTCCTCTCTATCTATACAAGGGATGGAAGGGCGGAGGCCTTGGTGTCCCTCCAATCAATAAGTGGGGCCTTACAATCATTAGCCAATATGCTTTTCTCGCATGCCTTTTTTCGTTCATGGTTCAACATTCTGGTGTCCTAGGCGTAGAGGAACCACACCAATCCATCCCGATCTTGGTGGTTAAACTCTACTGCAGTGACGATACTGTACGGGAGGTCCTGCGGAAAAATAGCTCGACGCCAGGATGATAAAAAGCTTAACACCTCTCATTCTTATTACTTTTGTAATATGAAAAAAAAAATGAAAAATGAAACGGTCGTCTTATTCAAAACCCCAATTATGAAATCCCTTCTCTCCCACTTTACACCTCGTAACGCACCATTTTCTTATAGAGAGAAAGGTGCTTTCACATCTTCTTAACCCGAAATGGAAATGGCTGAGGAGAGGAAAGGTTCCTTTTTTTTAGGTTACTTCCGGGAACAGATCCAATGAAGACGGGGCGGGGCCTGTAGCTAAGAGCATTAGAGCACGTGGCTATGAACCACGGTGTCGGGGGTTCGAATCCCTCCTTGCCCACAACCGGCCCAAAAGGGAATGGCCCTTCCCTCTGGGGGTAGGAAAATCATGATCGGGATAGCAGACCCAAAGCTATGGAACTTAGGTGTGAGTCTTTTGTCGAAATGGAGTAGCCTTACTTTTTCTTTTTTCTTTTTTATTTACCATGAATGGTAAATAAAAAAAAAGTTTTCCCAACCCGAATCAACATATTTTTTTTGTTTTACGCCCCGTAACTTTTCCTCAATCAGACTTGGGAAGAATAGGAGAGCAAGTATTAGTAGCATAGTAAAAATGCGTTATTCGTCATTAATTTAGTTGCTTGCGGTAATTGTGACCTCTCGGGAGAATCGATGACTGCATCTTTGATTATCATATATAATAGATTATGAAGACTTATAGCTAGATTATCAAAAAATAGAAAATTGAACATTTGTAGTGTCTTCACACCTCTTTTTTATAATTTTTGAGTTTGGGATTAAGTTTTGAGTTTTAATTTTTTTAATTATTTTTTGTTTTAATTTTGGTTGTTTTATTTCATTTATTTAATTTTGATTATTTTATTTTTTAATTAATATCTAAATTGTAAAAAGATAAAATAATAATTTTATATTAAAAGAATAAAATAATATATTTTTTTTAATTTTTTATCACATAATTTATACGACAGTGAAATAGTGATAATTTTATAAACTTTAAATAGATTTTAGCCTAAAAATAAAATACTTATGTATTTTTAAAAATATATAAAAAAAAATAGGTGGTCGTAATCTACGGATCTTTAAAAATAATAATAAATAAATAAATAATAAAAAGACAAAAGTAACAATGTTACTATAATTATTATTATTATTATTACTTGAGGAGAATTGAATGGTGATCTTTGGTATCTTCGCCTCTCGCATCAGTTTCAGTCTGGGTTTTTATTTTTTGTTTTTCCTTTCAGCTCCACTGCAATTCCCAATCGTAAGTTCCAATTTTTTTCATTTTATGTGGTTGGAATTTTTTCGGTATTTTTGTTTTCAACGCTAATGTTAAATTGCTATTGTTTTATTCTTGAATTGGAAATTTTTCATTAGGATTTCTGTTTGGTTGCCAAGAAACTATAACTGAAACTTTTAGCTTTATCTTTACACTGTTGTTATTTTGTTTTTTTAAATTAGACGAGATTTTTAAACTGTTTATTAAATAACTTGTTGAGTAGCTACCAACCGATGAAATGCATTGGTATTAAATTTGTGAGATTTATATCATACTTACTGATACCTTCTCGTAAGCAGTGGCTTCAAACAGATTAATATAAAACGCTGGATTGATATTTATTGCTTTTAGAAGGATTTTGATGGGTTCTATATTAAGCCGAAATAGTTCAAGGGTTGGAGCAACTGAACCTTCTGAGGCTTTGCAGTATGAAACTTGCAAGAGGAAGCGGTTGTCACTGAGCATTTTTTATGAAAACCCACGATTGATTCCAAGTCTTCCTGATGAGATATCGCTTCAGATTCTTGCACGACTGCCTAGAATTTACTACTTGAATGTAAAATTAGTGTCCCAGGCCTGGAAAGCTGCCATTACAAGTTCTGAACTTTTCAATCTCAGAAAAGAACTTGAAACAACTGAAGAATGGCTTTATATATTAACAAAGGTTGAAGATGACAAGCTTTCTTGGCATGCTTTGGATCCCTTGGCCAGAAGATGGCAAAGATTGCCACCAATGCCTAGCATTATCTTTGAAGATGAATCGAGGAGAGGTTTGGCGGCAATCCGGATGTGGAATGTATTGGGATCAACTATTAAAATAGCTGATGTCATAAGGGGCTGGCTTGGGAAGAAGGACGCCTTGGATCAAATGGGTTTTTGTGGGTGTTCCATTGGGGCAGTTGATGGCTGCCTCTATGTGTTGGGGGGATTTTCTAGAGCCTTAGCCATGAGAAATGTGTGGCGGTATGATCCTGTTCTAAATGCTTGGAGTGAAGTGACTTCCATGTCAGTTGGTAGAGCCTATTCTAAGACCGGCATCTTAAACAACAAGCTCTATGCTGTTGGAGGGGTTACCAGGGGTCCTGGTGGACTTACCCCTCTTCAATCTGCTGAAGTTTTTGATCCTCGTACAGGTCTGTGGTCAGAGATACCAAGGATGCCTTTCTCAAAAGCTCAGTTGCTACCAACAGCATTTTTGGCTGATTTTCTTAAGCCCATTGCCACTGGAATGACATCATATAGAGGAAGGTTATTTGTACCTCAGAGTTTATACTTCTGGCCTTTTTTTGTTGATGTTGGAGGAGAGGTTTATGATCCAGTTGCAAATTCATGGGTTGAAATGCCAGTTGGGATGGGTGAGGGTTGGCCAGTGAGACAGGCTGGAACAAAATTGAGTGTCACAGTTGAAGGTGAGCTGTATGCCCTAGATCCTTCTGGTGCACTTGATAGTGCAAGGATCAAAGTGTATGATTATCATGACGATACTTGGAAAGTTGTGGTTGGAGATGTACCCTTACCAAACTCTACTGATTCAGAGTCTCCATATCTACTTGCTGGTTTACTTGGAAAGCTTCATGTGATAACCAATGATGCGAATCACAACATAGCAGTCTTGCAGGCTGACATGCAAAATCATTTTGCTTCAATGCCATCTGCTTCATCATCTTCATTCCATGACTGCATAAATGAACCAACTTCAGGATCAGAAACAGATACTTGGAAGATGATTGCCATGACGAACGTTGGATCTGCTGAGCTGGTTAGTTGTCAAACAATTAATCTTTGATGCTACTGGGTTGCACTCTTTCCATGTTCGTTTTTTCATTTGCCCTTTTCTCTGGAGCCAATAATAGAAAGAGTTGTTTGATATCATTGTTTGGTGTGATTGCTTCTGCGGTCAAATCTTTGACCTCAGAATTGGCAATTAACAGTATACAACAGTTTTCATGTTTTTTTTGTATAGAATATAGAATTAGTTCCGGAAGTTGGTAATATCCAAGTTAGAATGTTCTTCAAAGTGTCTGTGACACCATTGATGTAATAGTTAAATTTAAATACCTTTTTTTTATCCTTTTTTCTTTTGTTTCTCCAAAATAGATAAAAGTCTTTTTTCTGAATAAAGGCATGAAATAGGCTTGGAGATGCTGTAAGAAAGCATTTTTTTTTCCTATTAAGAACACTATGCTTGTTGCATTAGAAAATATAAGATCATGGTAAACAGTCTGCAATACCTTTATTTTGCTATCGCAATGAGATGACAACTGCAACAACAGGACTAAAATTACATGAGATCTTCAGTCTTCCAAACAACTCAACTTTAGAAAATGATAGAGAAGGTTATTCAGGTTTTCCCCAAACCTTGTATGAATAGCATGGAGAATGCTATCCCTTGGGTCCGGTGCGTGGTTAAAGCCCTGGGCCCCTGGGTGAGCAGCTCCCCCTCCTCGAGATAAGGAGTCGAGCGCACAGATGCGGGGGACGGACAAGGTGATCGCACGAAAAAATTACGTTGGGAGAGAGCCGAGGGTCGATGCAGTTGAGGAATCAGACCCGGAAATGGATATGTGCAGGCAATGTTGTGGTGAATATTTTAGCAGTGGAAAGTATCAGTAACACTGTTTTAAAATAAAATGTGTGATACATTCTGAAACAAGCTGGTAGCAACATCCACACACATGTAGCTGGCTATATTGTTTTACATCACAAGCATACTGCAGATACTTCACGATCATGATCAGGCCATGACACTTGGCTTTATTCCATAATACTTATAGATAGCGGTGAAAGGAACCATAAAGGTTATTACAACTATTAGAAAAGGGCTTCCAGCCTCCCTGAGGCTTCAAGAATGCTTTCCCGATGCCCAAAGCCACTAATTCGTATGTATTCTTCACCACCTGGACCAAATCCAGAACCTGGAACAGTTGTTATATGAGTTTTCTCGAGAATATCAGCAAATACATCCCAAGATTTCCTACCCGGAAAATGTGCCCATACGTAAGGGGCATTTATACCGCCATATGCCTTTACACCGAGGGAAGCAAGAGTGTCAGCCAGTATCTTTGTGTTCTCCTTGTAGTAGTCAACCACTGCACGTACAGCCTGAGAATATTTTAAACAGTGAATACAATATTCATCATTCTTGTTATAAGTCAAGTAAAAAATTTTCAAGGGTTAGGTTGAATCAGACAGACGTCAAAATTCTGGAATTCCAACTATTTATGTTTCCTGCCCATGGCTTGGCAATCATTTAAAGTAATTCTTTTGCTTGCTTTAAACAATTCTATAGATTACTGAAGTAGCTTGAGGAAGAAAAACTTGATGCTGTCCACAACTACTAGGATGCTTTCATTCCAGGGAATTTTTTCATCAAGAGCAAAAGAAAAGCACACTACAAGTTTGTAAAGATATATTACTGCTTCCTGCTTCAAGAAGCTAACTGAAAAGAGCATTTATTCTGCACTTCTTCCATCAATAGCCATAGAAATAAATCCAGAAAATTTCCAGTCGACAATTTTCTATTGACAGTCTTAAGATAGTAATCTTGTGGTTAAATCTATAGCTTCAAAAGAACAAACTATAAATTAGCCCTCCAAATATGACCAAAATGAGCTAAGAAATTTTTTAAAAAAGGCCAAAAACAAAACCAAAAAAAAAAAAAAACAAAACAAAACTCAAGCACCCATTGAAGCTCAAATCTAGAAGCTGAGCCCAAAATGATGCAGATTGGTCACAGGCCTAGCACTAACCACAAGCACAAACACAGGTGCATTATGTGTGCATGCATATACATATGGAACACTAATGCAAAGATAAGTTAAAGACAACAGCTAAAACTAATTTGATTTTTGCAATTAGTTCCCATATTTAAACTTACCTCCAAACCCTCAGAGGAAAGACATGCTAAACCACCAGCCTGTGCTATATTCGATGCTCCATTAAAGCAAGTACACATAATGCGATTGAAGTCGTTTATGACAGGGAACCCACTTGAAAATAAGAGTTCTTCAGGAACAACCGTCCAACCAAGACGCACACCCGTAAACCCAGAAAATTTGGAGAAAGATGATATTTCGATTGCAACCTGAATGATAAAAGGATAAGAACTATTAAAGTTATAATAGAGAAGAAAGTATTTTCTGTGTACTATTAGATGCTGAGCATTCACTTGAGGATTCATCCAAGCAGATGATTCAATAGGGCATGTCTCAAATTACAAGCAACCAAAAGCAAGTTACCTATTTGATAATTATGGTGGGTGGCTCAATTGAACTATAGATATCATAATTGTGCATGTGCATGTTCATGCTTTCTAGATTTCACCTCACCAAAGGTGAAAGAGATCAATGTGTTTATCTTTAGAAAATGGCACATGGATTGCTTCTGATATCATAAAGACAAACACGATAAGATCAATGTGTTTATCTTTAGAAAGTGGCAAATGGATTGCTTCTGATATCAGAAAGACAAACACAATACTGTATATGAATATCTAACACAGCAGATCAAAATGCGAAACTACTTAGCCAGATAGCATAAAATGGGATTTACCTTTCTGGCATCAGGAATTTCAAAGATGGATCTTGGACAATCATCTGTAACAAAAGCTGCATATGCAGAGTCAAAAATAATAATCGATCCATTGTTCCTTGCAAACTCCACAAGTTGCTCTAGTTGGTTTCAGGTTGCTGCATGACCAGTTGGATTATTTGGAGAGCAAAAGAAGATTATGTCAGTTCTGCTAGTGCCTTTTAAGTCAGGAAAGAAATTATTTCCTGGTCCGCACTCCAAATATTCAATATTACGGTACTTCCCAACTTCATCTTCTAAATCACCAGCCTGACCAACTATGACACTCGAGTCTATATAAGCCTGTCAGAAAGAAAATCTTCATCATGAAAACCCTCAGTGCCATTACCGTGGTATAAATACAAACTAGTGAAACAAACAACTCTGTGGTTTAGGTAATCATATCAAACTCGTATTGTGAGTTATTATTCTGCCAAACAATAAACAACTTTACCAAAATCATCTCAAAAGGGATATAGAACGAAATAAAATGTATGAAGAAACACATTTAAATATTAAAAGATGTCTTCAAAAAATTGGGATTCCCTTTTTCTTATGTGCTCTAGAAGCATTTCAGAATTGGGTTCCAATCTTACAAGGCTTCTTAATTACGCAACCAAAAAAGTAGAAGTACAATCACTTATGGAAAGGAAAAGACAGAGAGAGAAAAAGAAAAAGAAAATAAAAAAAAAAAAGGAAAGAGAGAGGTAATTACAAGAACTGGTATTCATTTATGTCATTCTCAGTAAGGGTACTTAAAAATTAGTTTACTTTGAGGAAACTATAAGAGAAAAATTGTTTTTCTATATTTAAGATGTCTCTGAAAAATTGGGATTCCTTTTTCCTTCTGAATGTTCTAGAAGTAAATCAGAATTCTGTTCCAAAGACAAAATCATCACAGGTTTGCACACTTGGAAGCTTACAAGGTTTCTTAATTACACAACCAAGGAAGTAGAAGTAGATTCAATTTTGGAAGGAAAAACAAAAACAAAGGAAACACAGAGAGAGAGAAAATTTAAAAGAACAGGCATTCATTTATGTGATTCTCTTGATCTGTAAAGGTATTAAAAAACTAGTGTAGTTTGAGGAAACTAGAAGATGAAAATTGTTTGTTGATTTGCTTCTGTTGTCCTCAGAGAGGAAAATTGTTTATTGATTTGCTTATAGTGAAAAGTAGAAACAGTGAAGAGTTTGATGTAGTAGTCATTTACGTGTTGCGGACTCCCTTAGTTCTCTTCCAACAAATCTAATATCACTATGTTAGATTTTATGCTACTTTGTTTTTGTTTTTGCCTCACATGTAAACCTCTCATTTAAAGGATTCTATTGGCCCTTTCCATGGAACAAAAAAAAAAAATGATTACTCACCAGAAGAATGAGAATGAAGTAAGTTGCATCAAAACATATGATTCATGAATAATGTCCAAATTCCTAAGGTTTAGGACCAAACAACTATTTGCCAGAAACAAGCATAAAGGTATTAAAAACTAAAAAAGGAAGATAGAAGGCTCGGAAATATTAAGGTCAGGCATCTCTAATTCAATAATCTGAGCTATTAGGATACTAGACATCCTTTACTTAGCTATGAGCATGAAAAGTACAGAGCTATTAGGATACTAGACATCCTTTACTTAGCTATGAGCATGAAAAGTACAGAGACAGAGATTATAAATATATGTACGTGTTAACTACCCACACACATAAACATATAAAACTAAAAGTGAAGAGAAGAATATTACTGGAAACGATGGATCTTGAGCAGCTACTGTTACATTGGAACCTAGAACCAGCTGCATATACAGAAAGTAATCAACATTCAAGCGTTTTGCAGTAAAATAAACTGAAATATTTTGTCTATTTCAAATTTAAGCCAGATTCTGTAAAAACATCTGCATTTGGAAAAAGTCAAAATTATACATAATACGTATTAAACTTGAATAATTGAATACCAAAAGGCGAGCAATATCACACTGTGATCCATCTGATACGAAAACATCTCTGTCTTTCACTAGTACATCTTTGTAGCATGTGTCTACTATTGCTTTCCTTAGTTCCTGCTATTCACAACCAGAAATTAACATACCAGAGAATATATCTAATACAGGATAAAAACATTGTCTCAGTTGAAGTATGATACATATAAAGAGAGTCAGGAAACAAAACTGAATTATCATGCAAATTGGCCGTCTAAAGGCTGATCGATCTACTTTGGTAAAAATTTGCAGCATCAAGTTTCTAAAATTCAAAAATTAAAATTTTATAGGTCATGATAATATAATCCTTTCAACAGAAGACACTCAAAGAGTCGACTTACCAACTGAATTGATCAGGCCGGAAAACATAATTGAAAACAAACAGGATAGCATATAAGGGACTATTGTTGCTGTAAATCCACAATAATTGAAATCTTTCAATAAAGATGAGTCCGTGATGTATAACAGAAGGGAAGACTGTAGAAGTGGGTAGAGAAGAAAGAGCAGAAATTCAGGTTGAGTAGAAAAGAACAGACAGGTGAGAAGAACAGAGAGGAAGAGAATTGAATTACCTTTTTGGGAAAGAGCTGTAGAAAAAATCTATTATCACTAATTAAGCTTCTTTTGAAAATTATGTAAAATATCTACTTATAATGGTTGTCATAAACAGAAGTCAGCCAAAACTAATTAAATAACAGAATTAAGTCGTTCCAAACCAACACAATTAAGTAACCATACTCTAGCTCTGAAAAATAATTGTACTAAGCACTGAAACAAAATAAATCCTAACCATAATCAAAGTTGTATTTTGCATCATTATGATTTCTCAAAATGAAGTAAATCCAGTATTTTAAATAATAGGAATACGCTTGTTGAACTGACAAACAACGTGAAACTTAAACAAGCTTTCTAGATACCTTGTTTCCTTGTTCAGCTCCATATCCTCTGTAACCTTCAGCTGTTGCAAGGGCTCGAGCATACTGCAAAACAAAAGACCAAGCTTTCAACGAAATTCAAGTAATAATTTTCCCTTGTAACACAAAGTGGCTACCAAAAATCATTGCCATCCAAGGAATAGAACCATTGTACAACAAAAAAGGATGAAAAAGAAGAATATGAATTTTCATTGCATTCCATGATTTTCTACATTATATACACTTTCATGAACGTGCATACGAGTATTTTATTATACTATTTTTTTCTCCATTTTACAAGTAGACAATTAAGATTCTTTTTTTCCTAGTTTGTCTAGCCTTGTATGTATGACAATTGGAAATTAAAAGAGGATGGTATCAAATTTATTGGAGAATGGCAGGGACCATTGTATTTTATCATGGTAATTTACTGCATATATAAATTACTTGCTCAATATGAGATTTTTCTTTTTTCATGATAACCTAGACTTCTGCACCAACTCAGACCATGGGTCCACCCCTACCAGGCCCTAAACTGGGGGGTCAGTCAGGCGCCCCACCCCATGACCCATGAGACAACAAAGGGTGGAATTTTAAGCTCACCAAAAGGATCAAACTTTGAGACTTCGATACAGTCAAGCACCAGATCACACGCCCTAAATCAATTGGGCTGCCCCTTTGGGGGCCTTCAATATGGGATGAATAATTCATCGAAAACCTGTCTGTATTCAATAGTCTCCTTTCACTATGTAATTCTCCAGCTTCTCAATTAAGCAAACTAATATCAAACATAATCCTATATGTTAGCACTGTTTACCAGACCTATTTTCCCTTTATTCTCAATATGGCTTTGAATAACCTCATTCAAGGCTTTGTCTCAATGATAATGAGCTGGTGACATAGAGGTTAAAGAAAATACAGGGATAAAACTAGGAAAGCTATCCAATTAAATAATCCATTTTAAAGTAAAAATAATATTTTATCAGAATTTGACTGTAAAATATATGCCCATCCGACTTTTATCTCAGGCAAATTTGGGATCTTAATGAGCTTTGAGTTGAATATTGATCTTAAAATAAGCTGAGAGATAAGATAGTAAGACAAAAAAAGTTCAGTATACAAAACTTACATTAGCCATGCTCGTAGAAATGTTGTCTGGTATAGGCTCTGTAGTATCACCTATCCCAAGGCTTATGACTTTTGCATTGGGATACTTCTCAAGGAGGTGTTGAAGTTCACGCTGAGCAATCTAATTCAAGCATCCATAATTGTTTAGTGAAAAAAAATGCATAAACCATGACATCAGTGCAGAGGAAACAGAATAATAAGATAAACCAACCAACAAAATTAATGGTTAATTAAAGACCAAACAAAGGTCCAACCCAGGAGGCAGAAGATCTAGTGCTTTAAGAATTGATTTGGTCCGAGAAGATTAGCATGTTTCAATAAACAAAAACTACTCATTGTGAGACCAAGAGAAACCACAATTGCCTACTCATCATATATTTAATAGGAAAAACTTTAAGGAATTAGAAAAAGCCTTGTGGATCCTTATGTGCACGAGGGAGGGAAAAGAGAAAATGGAAAATCATGAACATGAATGAAATTTGTATTCAAACCAAGACAAATAGGTATGGTAGATTTATGGATAGCACCTCTGGAAACAGATAGCCGTTACGCAGCTTCTCCAAATTGAAGTTTCGGTGAACCTTCGTGCAACGACCTATCATTCCATAATTAAGTAATAGAAAAATATTGTAGCTAAAGCAACTAGAAAGAGAAAAAGAAGTATAGAAGAAACGGCTTGAACAAGGAATGACATAAGCACATACCAAATCCCTCCTTCCGAACTGTCAAACTGTATAACAATGAGTAGCAAAATAACAAAAACAAATTAGTGGAATAATATCAAAAAAAATCATTTTTGCAGGAAACTAAGGAGTGCAGATATCAAAGTCCTAAAACAATTAAAATCATAAAATCTTGCTATATCAGCAAGTAAGAATGCATGGATCATAACATTAAAATCATAGCAGTACCTGGTCTGGACCATCCTTGGCTGCAAGGAAGTTCTATAGGACAGAGAATGAAATGTTAATAATTTGTTCATTTTTGGTGAAGTCTTTTTTCCCCAATGACAACCTTATGTCAGGTACTCTCTTAAATGTGAGATGAGTAGTAACAAGGACACTACATAGCAACATCGAGAAATATATGGACTCCTACCACAGTTCAAATGGAAGTCAATCTCAAATTGGATTTTTTTCAGATGTTAGGGAAGTGATCCATGCAAAATTTTTTGCAGTAGTTAGTCCTCGGAAGCAAACGCATGTGAGTTTTGATCTGTTCACACCACGTGTTGGCATCCAGTTCATTTCTCAACTATTGTAGCTGGACTAATTAATCCATTTCAACCTTGTAAATTAATAAAAAGACAAATGTATTTTCCATGTGTCCACCTAATTGCTTCCTTTCGTGATACTCTTGACTTCTGAAGTGCATGGAAAATTGATTAAATCTCTATTTGAAACTACTACAAATCCTCTCAAGTCCAAACGTCCTTGGGAAAAGGGAAGAAAAGCATCCGCTCAATCAAAAACATTTCAACATAAGATACATTTTCTTGTCTTTCGACCAAAAAAGCTCCTGTAACCATTTGCCTCTAGATTTGAACATTCTATAACGTATGCCAGGTCATGAACACAATATGCACAAATACAGGCAGTGGACATAATCACTTTCAAAATGAAGAAAGATGAAGTTCACTCGCAATTACAATGCTGTGACAATATTCAGTGTAACTTCAATTTATTGATTTTTAAGACTGGAAGGCATGTTGATGCCATTGTAACCTTAAGAGTAAACTCAATTACAAAGTCATATTGAGAAACAAAATCTAGGCTAGAACAAGCGTTGACTAGAACTGTCAGATGAACATATGGCTCATTCAGTTCTTTCATCAAACAAATGCATGTGAAAGAAAATTCTGACTAAGCGCACAACTAGTAGATTGTAAGCACCTACCTACTTCCACTATACATAAGATCAACAATATTCTAACCAACCTCCACTTGCACAACATACATTGATTTTAAAAGTTTTGATTTCAAAGTTTTGAATCATCAAATCTTTTAAATACTTTTTCTTGCTAGAGACATATCAAAGTTTCCTAAAAGAAATGTTCTCATTTTCTTAATTACCAAGAATCTTCAGAACAACTAAACATAATCTACCAGAAATTTCCAATATGTACTAAACAAATGTCAGTTTTGACTAAAAGATGTCAATAAGATTACAAAGAATCTCAGGCATCAGCATGCCTAGTATCACTGGAAAAAGAAACAGCTTACTATCTTGACCATTTAATAGAGTAATAAAGCAAATCTGACATAGAATTGATGGTGAACAAAAAATTAAATAAAAAATGCTGGAGAGAAAGAAGCTGCATTCAAAATAACTTTCCTGGTATGAAAGGACTGAAGAAACTTACAATTTCAAATTTAGTATCAACTAGATTACAGATGAGTAAACACCTAACTTCATCAGAAACAATGTCAACAAATAAATAATAAGTTACAAGATTTAGTCTTTAGTACCAAATTTTGAAAAACATAAAAAAAAAAAAAATTGTTGGTTGATCTTGAGCTCAAAGGACAGCCACTGAAAATAAATATTATTGTTTGACAGACAACCATAGCACAAGAGATTTTAGAGGTTGATTGAATATCTAATAATTATTGTTTGAGAAGAAGCAGTGTGATTGTTAAAGGAATAAGAATATATTATATATATATATATATATATATATATATATACAAAAAATCAGTCAAAGTCAAGAAAAAAATGACAAGATATATAAACACCTAATGCATGAGCCAAAAAGCCAGCCCTCGAGCAAATAATAAAAGGCAAGCAACGTTATTAAAAAAAAAATGAAAAATAATTTTATTCTAATGTCGGAACGCATAGCAAGTATACAGTACCTTTGGGTTCGCCTGCTTTGTGCCTAAAAGAGATCTACAATCTAACAGTAAAACCATTGTAATTAACGGAGCATGGGTCGTATTCGTAGCAATTAGCCAAGACTCCCTGCAAGACAGTGAAGACATCTGTGCACTCTGCACTGGATTCGACCAAACTCCAATTGAATTGGACAGTGTTAGAGTTGAATTTTCTTTTTTTTTTTTGGGGGGGAAATCATTTTAAATTTAATTATTAATTATTTAATAAAGTTGTTCCTTTTTTTTAATTTAAGAATTCTTTACGTGCGATCGCTACAAGTTCGGAATTCCGACTAGTTTAGAGCCTGTAAAACGGGTGACCGGTTGAGTTGGTATTATATCAAATTTAAGATTAGTTACCTATTACTTATTTAATTATGTTAAAATATTAAAAAGTTAACTCATGTAAAAAATAAACAGATGACCCTATTTAATAATCAAATAATTATGTTATCTAACAGAATATAAGTCATTAAAAATTAAAAAATATTTATTTTAATATATTAAAAATTATATTTTTTATTTATTAATATATTAAAATAAAAATATTTTTATTAGAGAAAATTATATATAAAAAAACAAATTCAATAAATAAAATTTTGAACATAACTTTAGAAATAATTTTTTAATCATTAAATAATTTAAATTGAAATCAAATGAATGGTGAAGATTAAATATAATATTTAATTATCTTTCATTCGTAAATTTTCTCTTTTTTATTAATCATCTTTAGATGTTGCACTTTTTTCTCTTCTAAAGTTTTTTTTTTTCCATTCTCTTTCACACTTATTTCTCTACTAGTATTAAACTCATGCTTACGAATATATTCATGTTTTTCTTTTTTTGAAAAAAAGCCAAGAGTATGAATAAGCACTAGGTCTCCTCTTGTTTAATTGATGGATTGTTGTTTGAGTCATTTAAAAAAATCAGCCACCATGGCTTAAGATTATATTTAGGATTAAGGTATTTTAACTTTTAAGTTACAGCTGATGTGAAAAAAATTATAATTATAAAATAAAAGTTAATAATATGTAGTAAATATAATTTTTAAATAATAATTTTGATAAAATTATTAAAGATATAATAAAATTTTCATTATACAAGTAAAAAATCATAATAACAAAACTTTTAAACTATGACAGTTAATATTTACCAAATATTTTAGTACTGTAGATTAAAAATTACAGTTCTCTAAGCCTAATCCCAAACATACCCTAAGACCTTGTACCAGTAGAGAGAAGGAGAGGCAAAATTAAGATTATAAATAAAATTAGACAGCAATACGTAAAATTCTTAACAATATTATATAACAAGTAAAGCTTGCGAACAAAATAGGTCTAATTCCTCTGTTAATGTATTTGATACAATGAACATAGTAAAATAAATTAATTGGGAAATTAATTGATCTCTAGCATTTGCGGAGTGGACTCAACATACTTTTTCCAAAACCTTACATACAACAATGTGAAAATGGATGATTTTTTTATTGTAATTAAAATGGATAGTTATACTATAAGAAAATTATGTAATATAAGGTTTATAGATTGGGATGGCAGTGGAGTGGGGTAGGTAGGTCTACCTCATTAAAAATTTTGCTCTCATTACCCAATAAATTTATGCAGTGTTTACTTTCCATAAATGAGAATCAATGAATCGAAATTGGTTTCATTGTCTTGTTTATTTTTTAAAATAACACTAGGAATCTAAATAGGAATTATAGGTCCTATAAAAATTTAGGAATGTAATATAAGGTTCTGATTCCTTTTGGAGGGGTTTGGGAATTAAAACCCTTTACACTGAAGAGATGAAATTGCCTCCAATAAACTTTAATAATTCCAATTTTATCCTTTAAATTAACTCAAAACATAAAAGCCCAAAATTCATAAAAAAAAGAAAAGAAAAGTACTCTTGAAATCTATAACCTGGTCACACTTTCATCGCTGCAGTACCTCTTCTCCACCCATCGCTGGTGATCGCACCACTTTTTTGTCTCTGCTCGCCTGCTCCAGTGTCTGTCTTGTATCACCAAACAAGTAAATGATTCATTTTTCCTTTTTTCATATTTTATAATGAAATATTTTCATCTTTTGTTCCTGTTCATTTTTCCCAAAGACCTGTCCGCTAATTTGTTTTCATTTAGGTTTTTTGTTTTTATGGGTAAAACTATGAATTTCAAGTGAAACATGCTATAAAGAGATTGTTTCTACTAGAGGGTGGGTAACGCTTGATTTAGTTTATAGCTTCTTTTTTATTAGATTTTTTTTTTAAGCATTAAAAATAAATTGAAATAACATTACAATATTCAAGCATAAGCAGAATTCAAACAATAATAGAAAAGGAAAGCAGTTTCCAAATGTTGGAAAAGTACAAACTCAGTTTTCTTATTTGACATTTGATTTTTATAGTATTTGAATATATAGAATGAGTGACATACCAACTCCACTTCCTAGAGATCAAGGTATGAACAAATGTTACTAGACAATAGCTGAAGATAATGTGTTGATTGACTCATTGTTTGAGTTGAGTCAAAATCCTATATGGTGATCAAATTGTGGATTCAAGAATGCGTACTTGCAATAATTGGAAAATAAGATGGAAGCAAAATTGCTGGATTGCGGTTTGAAAGAGTGTCATCTCATAGAATCTAAAGTTAAATTGTTTAAACAAAAGTGGTATGTTATGTCTGATATGTTGTCTCTAAGTGGATTTAGGTTTGATAACGATAATGATGAAATTATGGATAAAGATGGCACAAACATGACGAATAAGACATATTTAGATCCTATGCAAGTTTCCGTCGAACACGTCATAAAAACTCGTGCAAAGAAATTCAAAAGAGAACTTAATGGGCTGATTCAAGCAACTTGGGATCAATCCAATTCATGGAGCCCTATTGAAGGAATCTCACAAGATATTCAGACCAATAAATGCGTGATTCAAGCTCTTGAATTTTATAAGCAATCAAATCCATAAAAACGGCGCATTAAGGATGAAAGATATGTCACTATCTTTTTAGATAGTATTTCCATTTTTAAAAGAGGCAACAAATCAGCTATTTTGATTTTATTTAGTCATTTAAGATACTTTCCTATTTTTTATTAGATTAAGATCCTCATTTATTAAGGATTCTTTCCTTTTTTATTAGATTAGATTCTGATTTATTTAGGATTCTTTTCTTATTTCAATTGGATTAGGATTTGTTTCTGATTAGAATTTCTTGTAACCTATATATATGAGAATATCATCAAAATAAACAACAACAAACTTGAAAGAAAAGTTATTTGTTAGTTTGAAAAAATATACCCTTTGCACCAATAAACTTGTGTTTTTAAGATTTTTTATAAGTGCACATGGTATACAGGTTAATAAAGAGAAGGTACGTGCAATTCAAGAATGGTCGAGTCCTACAAGTGTAAATAACGTGAGAAGCTTCCATGAACTTGCTAGTTTCTATCGGCGGTTTGTGAAAAACTTTAGTACATTGGCCGCACCGCTTACTAAAGTAATCAAAAAACACATTAGATTCAAGTGGGGAGAAGAATAAGAGAAAGCAGTCCAAATGATCAAAGAAAAGCTAATCAAAGCCTCTTTATTATCCTTACCTAACTTCAACAAAACGTTTAAAATTGTTTATGGTTTTAATCCTTTAATTCCATTAGAATTAACTTTACTACTTGTTTTTTAGCGTGTTAACTTAAATGGAAAGAAAAAGGCTGAAATTGTTAAGCAGATATATGAAATGGCGAAGCTCAACATCGAACAAAGAACTGAGCAATATGCTAAACAAGTCAACAAAGGGCGCAAGCTACTCTTTGAACCCAGCAATTGGGTGTAGTTATATAGCGTAAGGAATGATTTCTAGAACAAAGGAAATCCAAGTTGTTACCTCAAGGGGATGAACCTTTCCAGGTCTTGGAACGGATCAACGACAATGCATATAAGCTGAATTTGCATGGTGAATACAATGTAAGTGCTACAATTAATGTTTCTAATTTAAGTCCTTTTAACGTAGATGAGGATTTGAGACAAATCATCTTCAAAAGAAAGGGAATGATAAAATTATGGATAAGAATGGCACAAGCATATGGAATAAGACATATTTAGATCCTATGCAAGTTCCCGTCGGATCCATCAGAAGAGTTCGTGCAAAGAAATTCAAAGAAGTACGTAATGGGCTGATTCAAGCAACTTAGGATCATTCCAATTCATGGAGGCCTATTAAAAGAATCTCACAAGATATTCAGACTAATAAATATGTGATTCAAGCTCTTAAATTTTATGAGCAATCAAATCCATGAAATCAGTGCATTAGCATGAAAGATATGTCACTATCTTTTTAGATAGTATTTCCATTTTTAAAGGAGGCAACAAATCAACTATTTTTATTTTTTATAGTCATTTAAGACACTTTCATCATTATTATATTAATATCCTGATTTATTCAGGATTATTTCTTTTTATTAGATTAGATTCTGATTTATTTATGATTCTTTCCTTATTTCAATTGAATTAGGACTTGTTTTAGATTTTATATTAGGATTTATGGCAGGAAATATCTGTGACAATTATGGCTGAGATTTCTTGTAACCTATATATATTCGCATTCAATAAGAGACAAATAAGAAGTTTTTCATGCAATTTAATTGACAGTATAATTCTCTTTAATTTTTAAACGAACTCTTTGAACTTATTGGATTTTTCCGTACCGTTCAACCTTTGACTTATCAATTAGACCATCCATAGCTGATTTCGGCATCCTCACATGCTAAGATTCTTGCTACATTAACCAATGAGTCGCGGTTCTATTTAATTTCTGAAATTAGAAACGATCTTGGAGCCTAATTTGATAAGGATGCTTTTTTGACTTAATAAATTTTTTATAATTTAATCCATAACAATTTTTGCATTGAACCCATAAATGCCTGTATTTTTGAGTTATATCGCGCTTTCATTAGAACTTTCGCTTATAGTTAAATCACTACCATTCGTGCTACTTTGTATATTGGAACTCTCACTTTCACTACTATTTTCACTTTCACTACAAATGACATTAAGCCTTTTCGATTCTTTTCGTAATTGATTTATGTATCGGATTCCATTCGCCCTGCAATTGAGAACTACTGATTAGTTATATTTACAACGACTTATGAGCTTTTTTTTCATTGCTCACTAACTCTTATTTACTCCCACCCCGAATTCTTTCGGTGGGAATCCTAAATAAAAAAAAATATCTCATTTTACGTCTTGCCAATCTTAGCGGGGTTCGTATGAGTTGGTATCAGAGCAAACGCGTTATTCAGGTTTTTGCCTATTCTTATTTGGATTTCTTGTCTTATTTATTTCAATTAAAAAAATTATAAAAAAAAATTTGTGAACAATGTCGCGTGAACAATGCCTCGTAAACAATATTTAAAGTTTCTTAATTTTGCATCCTTGTGATTTACTTCCTTAAATTTGTAAATTTTACTAATTCTTTACCCTAAATTCCTTCAATTTTCAGTTATTTAGTGGTTAAAAAAAATAACAAAAAAATATTAAAAATTTTTTTTCAATTTCCATTATTGGTGTCTTATAGAATCCAAGTCTAATTTTTCATTGTGTGAAAATTTTTACTTAAAATATTATTATTTTGTTCTTTCAAAACCTAATCATACGTATTCATTGTGTTCTCACCTTTAAAACCCGAATATCTTTGATATAATATTTTGTGAATTGCTACTGAAATCTTGATATTAGTTTGATTAGTTTTATAAGAGTAAGAGAGAATTATTATGAGTGAAAAAAGAAAAGAGAGTGTGAGCGTATTAGAGTATAAAAGCCTATAAATTTAAGTGAAATTGAGTGAATCATTCTTTTGAGTGAAACACATAAAGAGTAAAGTGAGGTCTTTTCAACATTATTTCTAATCTCTTTTTGCAGATTTCAACTATGTCTTATGATGAAGAACGATATGTAAATGCGGAGGATTAATGACCAACTATTCAAAATTGCATCTGTCTATAATATTCATCGTCTAACGAGGCCTAGGGCTGTAGACACCTCTAGGAATTAGATAAACTGTAGCTGTCTGTATGGGACTAAGCTCTC
This sequence comes from Murraya koenigii, assembly GCA_025617385.1. NCBI lineage: Eukaryota > Viridiplantae > Streptophyta > Magnoliopsida > Sapindales > Rutaceae > Murraya > Murraya koenigii. The sequence goes on from CM046812.1 coordinate 16,287,121, forward strand.
GAACCAATCTTTGAGAGATTTAGTAAATTTGGAACTGAATTCTCAGAGAACTTTGAGTGTACTGGCTTTTAGTTGAAGCATCTGAACAACAATCCATGCAGCAAATTCTTAGAATCTTGCTGGCCATCCAAAAAATTCCAGATGTTTCATATGTAAAAAATATGGACATTTTGCAAGAGATTGTTCTAACAAGACAGCAAAAGCAATTCATCTAATCCAGCATCTTAAATAGGTATCTTTACTCTCTAGCTTAGATGATGTTGAGTCTGTTTTGACTGAACAAGAAGCTCATAATGAAGGGCCTCAAAACTCTCAAGAAAGAACGATTGATCCAAGAAAGCCAGCTTCTTTTGATCAAATCAGTTAGAAGGTATTTTGACTACATTCTTTCTCTAACGTCGTGGGATGTCTTCTTCTTCATCAGAAAGTTCATCCATACAAGGACAACCTTCTTTACACATCTCTGCTCGGGGAACATCCCTGATTTTAAATCACCTTTGCCTATATACCAAAAGGACTATAAAACTTTTCCTCCTAATAACCCTGATTCCAAATCACCTTTACCCATATACCAAAAGGGCTATAAACCTTTTTCCTTTTGATAACCCTGATTTCAAATCACCTTTACCCATATACTTACTTGGTCTTTATAAATGGAGCAAGAGTGATCTTGCATTAATTAAACTCAAAAGAGTACTTGTTGGTAAAGCCATCATACTTTACATGTTTGTCGAATTGCTAAGGACGCTCAAGTAATAAGTGTCCAGCTTACATTGGTACAACATCACATAATAATTTATCTTAATATTTACCAATCTTAAAAGATATTTGTACTTGTTTGTTCACTTTCACCTCGTCACTAGCATTCAACCACTGTAGTTTGTATGGCTGTGGATGCTTAAGTGTAAGAAGCCCTCACTTCTCCACCATGATAGTACTAGCAACATTGGTATAACTTCCCCTATTAATAATTATACTATATATTTTTTCTTGAAAATATCACTCAGTATGAAAGATATTTTCCTTTTGCCCTGTTTCATCTTTTTTTTTTTTTTTACTTGCACACTCAAAGCTCTCCCAGCTACTAAAGTTAATTATTCAGGTACTGCATACTCTTCATCTTCAACATCCTTCAATAATTGCATCTCATTATCTTTTGCCTCATTATCGGTTACAATCTCATTATTATCTTGTAAAACTATAACTCTTTTATTCACACATTCACGGGTTATGTGTCCCTTGCCATAACATTTAAAATACTTAATATCACAATTTCCAATAGTATGTGTCACAATATTACCTTGTGAATTATGCTTGGAGTGCTCAGATCTTAGTTTAGGTGCAATTGATGTTTGTGGCCTCTCATCAGGCTTCACATAACTCAGCTTCCATGGAGTGGAACTCAAACTTGGTTGCATGAGTGTTACCCCCCTCTTGAGTTGCTGCTCAATCTTGATGGCCTTATGGACCATCTCCTCAATCTCCACATAATTTTGTAACTCAACCATATTTGCAATCTTCCGGTTAAGGCCATTCAAGAATCATGTTATGGTAGCTTCTATATCTTCCTCCACATTTGCTCTGATCATCGCAACCTCCATTTTTTTGCAATTTTTGGTAAAAGCCTTGGTAGTAATGATTAGGTACAAAATGCCTTATCATGAATGTCTTTATTTCATTTCACGTTTCAACAGAATGTTCTCTATTCCGTCTCCTATTTATAACAAGATGATTATACCAAGTACTAGCATAATTAAAAAACTCAATCATAGCACTTTTACCTTTCTTCCCTCGTACAAACTTCATCTTCTTCTCTTATTTAAGATATGCTTAAGGATAATATTTTCCTTGAAAAGATGAAATTTTCATTTTTATGCCATTTTACCTTTATCTCAATGCCTAGCTTTTCTATGATTACTTACTGATACTAGTCAGCATGAGTACGTGGCGTTATTACACCAAGGAAACAATGAATCTAAGTTCATCCTTAGGGCCAGTAGCCCGCATCCACTAGTTTCCAGTCGATATACCTCAACCTGAAGCACCAAAGGACCAGAAATAAAGAGACAACTGTCGCCACATACCACCTAATTTGATCACCAGTCCATCAGCTTTTTGTTTGAAGATGAACAATGGGTTTCAAGAATCTCTAAATACCTGTTTCTCAGCACTTAGTTGTGATGTAACTATACTGAAACCTTAACAAGGCAAGTATAAGGTGTACCCATCTATGGTAGAGATGAACTATTCGTAATAGAAATCTAACTTCTAATTGACTGTGAGAGAACAAGAGAGAGAGGTTTAGAAACAAGCCATTAAGTTTATTGCTAAGTTTTTTAGTACAAACATAAAGGAAGCTCTCTTTAAATCTTGAATTGCATTATAGAAGTAGCAACAAAAAAATTTCAGTACGAGAGAAAAAAAAAATGGACTACGAAGAGATGTTATGTTGGAAAATGGCTTGTTATTACATTGATTGTTAACATCCAATCCATGGTAGAAGGTTCGAGATTGCCAAGACTCAAAACTTAAGCAAGAAACATCAATTACAACATGAGATCCATATGATACTTTTTCTTAAAATTATATGTGAAGTCCAAGAGTGATGAAGACTGATATTTACAAATTAAATGGACTCGAAGGATTTTTCTTTTCTAAATTGGATAAATAATACAGCGACCACTAGGGTTGACAAAATTTCTTAAGTTAAGATTTAAGATGTAGGCCCATTTGAGTTGAGTTTCGATTCAAATTTTTATCCTATTTTAGTATTTGGATTTAGATTTATGATTCAAAATTATCTTGATTCAAATTTATACTAACAAGATTCAAGACATTTAAAAATTTTGATTAAAATTCTAAAAAAGCCCAAATTTAAGTTTTTAAATATATATAATAAATTAGTTTAATTAATCATATATATCTAAAATATATGTATAACAAATCGGTTTTTAAAATAACATATATGATTCGTTCATATTAATGATTAATATGAAATGTCAGTTATGACAAAATCAGCAGCATCTACAGAAAACTCATATAAACTAAAATAATTAAGAATTCCGACCAAATTAGGAATTAGGACACATTTCTGTCTCCCTTTACTATTTGGAACGGAATTCATGACACATTTTTGCCCGATTAATAATAAGAATAACATCATTTCCACACAGAAATGATACCATACAAAAATTTGAAACAACAATGAAATACTTTTTCGTTCCAAACATAGAAACAGAAGCAAACATTGAAAAACTTGAGAAATTTAAACACCCGAATTTTAGATGGCTCTATCTCTCAATAAAGCATCCACGGCTTTCCTTCCCGAAACCAAAGCACCATCAAAAGTAGCTGAAGTCATATAATCACCACACAAATACACACCCCGACTGAACTCGCTTTTAGGATTCTTCATCAAATCAGTTGGTGGGCTTTGATTCGGTTGAGCAAACCCAATCCGATACGTTCTCAAGTGTCTCCATGAACCAACCGTTGACTTACCAAACCAATCAGACAACTCTCGGATTACCTCAGCCGTTAGATTGTCATCCATAACATCCTCAAACAAACCGATCAACGACACCGATATCAACGCCTTGTCCGGTGGACCATACGATGGAGCAACATTTGTGGAGAAAAACATGTTATTAACAATACCCTGGCCCGAACCGTTGAGAAAAAGAACTGGTTCCTGAACCGGGATCTCTTCCCTGTCGGCTGAAAAGTATAAACAAACTGTACTCCGAGCCGGTTTTCTTTGAAATTGAACCGGTTGTCTCAAAAGCTTATCCGCTTCCGGTTCTTCAACAGCCAATATTACTCCTAATTCACTTTTCAATGTTTCGCCGTTCGCTAATCTCACATTGGGCATATTTTGTTCATCAACATCAATACAGAGAACTTTCGTATTTAGCAAGATGGATTCAGAGGGAAGTTTGGAGGCGAGCTGATTGGGAATTTGGCAAATTCCGTTGGCGGGAATTGTGTTGTCACCAAGGGCAAGACATTTGAAGATAAAATCAAACAATCTTGAACTAGTTTCGAGCCCTTTGTCAAAAAAGATGCCACCCAAAAATGGTCTGAAAAAGGAGTCAATAATTGAATCCGAAAATCCAATATTCCGCAATAGTTCTATAAGAGGGACTTCACTGGAAGTCAAGATTTGCTCATCAGTTTTACTCAGAACCCTAATTCTGGTTAGACCAATAAGCAGCTTATCAAAAACTGAGCCAATGGGGTTTGCTAGGGATTTTATGGAGTCCCCAAAGTGGCGTAAAGGATCAGCCACAGTGTGGAACTGGCCATTGTAATAAACTTTGGCACCAGAATAGAATTTTTGAAGATTTAAAGCATTGTAGTCGAGTAGCTTCTGGGCTTCTGGGTAGGCTGTAATGAAGATTTGGAAGCCACGATCCAAGAGAAAGCCGTCGACACAGTCAGTACGGACACGGCCGCCGACGGCGTCGGAAGCTTCTAATAGGAAAAATGGTCGGCCTTGAGAATGGAGTCTGGTTGCCGCGGCAAGGCCCGCAAGGCCAGCACCAATCACAATGACTCTATCTTTTTGTTCTAGTTTGCTGTTGAGAGAGAGTTGCTTTGGAGAACTTGATGATGACGCTTGTATATTGAATGTGGAGCGTTGGGGTTTTGATTTTATCGTGCATGAAGAAAAGAGCACAGAAGAAGATGATGAAAGAGCAAGTGGCATTGGCTTCGTTTAGAAATTGGATTCAAGATGAGGTCTCCGCCTCTGGGCTCCAGACCTCACACCGCCTATATCCTCCTATCCCTTCATTTATTATTACCATATTCTAATCAAGTCTGACGGTTAATGTATGGCTATCCAAACTTTTTATATATTTTTTTTTTCTAAATGGAATAAATAATTTTTAAATGTATGCTGCATACTATCAATTCAGCTCAGCAGAAGTTTTTTTTTTCCAATCCAAAATACATAAAAAAGATAAATGTTTTCCGAAAATATAATATACAAAATGGTACCTCGTTCAATTCAAATTTTCATATACAAAATTGTACCGTGCACAATACAAAAATATAATATACAAAATTGTATCGCATTCGATTCAAATTTTCATACATCATTAGAGAAATTGTGAAATATATAGGCCACTAGGTTTGTTGACCTACAATACCCGTGCCTTTAATTATAATAATGTAATTACTCAATGGGAATATGAATAAGAATCAATAAATATGAATTAACTATGTATTTACCTACTTAAATGAAAAATGAAATAAGAATTAAAGTAGCAGACATAATTTTAATTATGAATGATTACTAGAATTTTTATTCTTATAGGAGAAATGAGAATAAGCACTTGATTAAAAACCTGATAAATAAATAATTTTTTTTTTGATAAATTGATAATTTCTATTAAATAATATTCTTTGTTGATTCTGGTTTGGGTGTCAATGTGGTAAAATAATAACTTGATAAAATTAATAAAAGATATTTTTTAAAAAAAAAAATTATTTTTCTACAGGACACAACTAACATATAAATTAATAACTAACTAATTTAAAGCAAAATATATAAAATATGTGTATAATTTTCTTTGTTGTACTGACATTATATTGTAAGCATTTCATCCAACAAAAGAATTATTAAGTGATTAATTCATTCTGTTAAGATCAAATCAAAATCATATCATAAAATTTGATAAAATCATTCTATTTTCTAATTATATCACCTTTGTACTTCTTAAAAAAATTTCTATTATAAATGTGATATTATCTTTGTAAATTAATAATTATTAATTTATTACTAAATTAATATTCATTAAATTAATAAATTTTTCATAGTCCCAATATTAATAATTTATCGAAATTCTACTATATAAAAAATCTAAGTTGTGCTATAAGTATTTATTTATAGAGTCCTAGTAAATTGTGGACTACAAAATATATTTATAGAATTTAGGGGAAAGACCATTCACTCGAGGTGGACAAATAATCCGATCCGACAGAAAAAATAAAGTTCAGTTCATATCGGATTACATATTTAATCTGATCGGATGGTATTCGCTCAATCTGATCGGATTGGTCTAAAAAAAAGTCTAAAAAGTTTAAAAAAAATGGCAAAACCTAATTTGACTAATTGCATATACATCATCTTCATGTTCACACACAACACTATAATAGCGGCATGTTACGGCCGCCCAAATTGAGCCCATGAATGGCCTAAAGCCATAAGCCAAGATGTACTAGCTTGGCCTGATTCTGTAAACTTCCATAATTTTCTAGCAACTCTAGCACACTTGTATATACACTAGAATTTTTTAGAATTTGGCACATGTGTATAGAATTCTCTAGAGCTAGGCAAGCCTCCCTATAAATATGGGTTAGCATTAGACATTTGAGCATTAAAGTATTGAGCAAGTACTCAAAGCACTCTTGTAAAGCACTCTTGTAATCTCTCTTGTAAACTTTCTCAAGCAATACAATTTCTGCATTTGACTCAATTGTTCTCTAGCTCACTTCTCTTTAGCATTTTCGAAAAACCTCTTAGCTTAGCTATTGAGAAGCTCAAAGATTTACTTAGCAACTTTCGGTAAGAGTTGTCTAAGTGCCGTACAGGTTTGCTGCGCAAAACACTCATCACGTGAAAAGTGGTATCAGAACTACGTTTTGCACGCATGCAATCCAGTTCATTTTGGAGCAATGGCTAATCTTCCAACTTCAAGTACAACACAAGAAGGCGCTCTTGGTGTAGAGATACTCTCGGAACCAAGCCGGGGCTGCGATGAAACTTACAGGCAGGCCAAGATTCGTAGCAAGTCCAATGCCGCTTCCATCAATGCTTTGGAGCATCGCATGGCTACGATCAGTGTCCACCACTTAGGACACCCTCGAATGTTTAAAGCAAAGAGTGGACGATCTCGAGGGCGAGCATACCGACTTTACAGTAGCAACCAAGGCTCTCATCTAAGACCAAGCCAACACCCTCAATGGGGAATTTCGAGCATTTCACGAAGAGTTGCTAAAACTTCGTAGTTTCGTGCGGAAGTAGAGGAAGTCTGCTCGGATTGGGCATGGCACAAGCGCACACTCTCCGCTAGCCCAACTATCACTAGCACGAGTTATACGCGATGCATTGACATGCCAAAATCCGACACCTACCATGGCTCACACAACGCCACCATCATAGAAAACTTCCTATTTGGGCTAGACCAATATTTCGATGCCATGAGCGTACGAGATGAGACATTGAAAGTGGGCACTACACCCATATATTTCAGAGGCGTTGCACAACTATGGTGGCGTCGAAAGTATGGCGAAATGGGCAAATGCATCTGCACCATCGACACTTGAGTAGATTGCAAGCAAAAACTCCAAAAGCAATTTGCTCCAAGCAACGCAGAAAAGGAAGCAAGAGTATCCTTATGTCGCCTCAAACAAATGGGTAATGTCCGTGATTATATCAACGAGTTCACTACCCTTATGCTCGAGATCAATAACATGTCCAACAAGAACTCACTCTTCTACTTCCAAGATGACCTCAAGGATTGAGCCAAGATAGAGCTTAATAGGCGGGGCGTCCAAACTCTTAACGACCCTATTGTCACTGTGGAGTTGCTCAATGAGTACTCCACCCAATCCAAGCACAAAAGGCCTAGCTAAGGCAAAGGTGGGGGACAGAGTGGCAAGAACAAAAGCAACAACCACAAAAATTGGGGGGTAGAAAAAGCCTCCGAGTGGCAAAACCAAGCAAGGCAAATTGGAAGGTAAGAACGAGCCACTAAAGGCACGAAGGCCCTACTTCATATGTAATGGTCTTACTTGGTACGCGACCTTCCCGAGAAGAAGTCACTCAATTTACTTGCTGCCCAACTCAAGGGTAACTCCACACCAATATCGGAAGAACCTCGACCCAGCATAGATTCTCTCCAACTATTTGGAGCACTCAATAGCCCACAACTGGCACTAGCCAAGAAATGGCTCATGTACGTAAGCGCAAGGATAAACGAACACTCTGTTCATGCGTTATTGAATATGGGAGTGTGGAAAGTTCATATCTAAGAATGAGGCCAAGCGCCTAGGCCTCAAAACTAATAAGAAATGAGGCACAATGAAGGGTGAACTCACCTGCTAAGCCCATTGTAGGCACGGCAGAAGGCGTGTATGTTGCACTTGGCACATGAAAGGCTTGCATGGTTCTAACAGAGTGTGGAAAGTTCGAGGAGAAGACGCTTTCGGCCATGCAATTCAAAAGGACTTTTAAGAAGAACCCAAGTTTCCTAGTGTCCATCCGGGAGCTCAACGAAAGGGAAAATTCTATAAATGTTCCAAGCTAAGTCCCTTCAATAATACAATTCGTCCTCAATGAATTCAAGAACGTGATGCCTCCGAGCTTCTGAAGAAGCTCCCACCTAGACGTGAGATGGATCATCAAATTAAGTTAGAGTAAGGCTCAAAACCTCCAATCTTGGTGCCCTACTGCATAGCGCCACCCAAACTCCAGGAGCTACAAAAGTAACTCATGAATTTACTAGACATAGGCTATGTCTGCCCATCTAAAGCTTTATTCAGTTCACCTGTCCTTTCTCAAAAGAAGAAGGATGGCTCGCTACCGATGTGCATCGACTATAGAGCTCTCGACTATAGATCACTATCAAGAACAAACATCTGATTCCCTTGATAGTAGATCTCTTCTACCAGTTTGGCAAAGCACGATATTTTACCAAACTTGACTTGCACTCTAGGTACTACCAAGTTCGTATTGATGAGGGAGACGAACCAAAGACAGCATGTATAACAAGGTACGGATCTTTTGAGTTCCTTGTAATGCCTTTTGGTCTCATAAATGCACGACCATAATCTGTACACTCATGAACAAAGCACTTTTGTAAGCTCTCTTGTAAACTTTCTCTCAAGCAATACAATTTCTGCATTTGGCTCAATTGCTCTCTAGCTCTCTTCTCTTTAGCATTTTTAGAAAACCTATTGACTTAGCTATTGAGAAACTCAAAGGCTTACTTAGCAACCTTCGATAAGAATTGTCTAAGTGTCGCACGAGTTTACTGCGCAAAACACTTATCCGGTGACAGACAGCCGCCATCTCTTCATCTTCATACAGACAGCACTACAACAGCGGTAACTAACAGCACACCACATATTGGAGATGGCATAGCAGCATAGACAACACAATAGCCAAGAAGATCTATTGTAGCTCGAGTCCATCGCGAGTCCACAATGCGCCAACGTAATCTGCTGCAGCTCGACCCTATTGCCGCAGTGCCGCTTGCTCCACTGCGACAGCTATTGCAGGTTACTCTCTCCACCTCAAGTGTTAGCCACCATCACCAAGTTCTCCAAGTTCCAAACCAAATTTTTCAAATTTCATAGTATATATATAAGATTCATTGTCATTCAAACCCATGTAGTTAAGTACTAATGAAGCTATAAATAAAAATTTTTGATGAATCTGGTGAAATATTCTTACCCCACTTGCACCTTATGATTTTTTACCCCTTTTGGTTCTAGTGGTGGTGATAAGTCCATTTATTGTTCTTAAATCTTAATCAAGGGTAGTGGGCGTCTATGCAATCATGATTTTTACAGCACTAGAGCTACTGATATTACTTGGCCTGATCGACCCAAATAGACCCGTTTATAACCCAATCCAATACCATCAGAATATTTTCAAATCGGGTTATAAGTTCAAGTTGAATTCAGATGATTTTTTACTCAATTCGATCAATCCAAAATTTGATCGAGTCAATCCAAAATTTGATCGAGTTGATCCAAACCTGATTTTGCCCATCTCCACCACCCACATTCTCAAGTTCTTTTTAATAGTCATACAAGCCACCTTGATTTTATAAATAGTCACTCATAACTATTGTACCTTTCATTACAACAACCTAATGATTGATTTTAAATAAACATCAATAATAAATATAAATTAAAATTAAAAAATTAATATATATAATAAGATAAATTTTATAAACTATTTTGAATATTAAAAAGGCAATTTTAACATTATTCATATGTCATATTCTTTTAATAATAATAAAATCTATTTGACATATTAATAATATTAAAGTAATTTTACCTAACATTCACAATAATTTATGAAATTTATATTATTTTATTTATAATTTTTTTAATTATGTCTGTATTAATATAAATCTTAAAGTCAATTTTTAAATTAACATATTTTGTTAAATCCATCAGGATAGACTAGTAATAACTTTGCTACTACGATGAATCTTTTTAAAATTATAATTTTGTTTTAATCTTTTAAAAATAATATTATGACTCAAAATTTTATAAAACTTTTTAAATAGGACTATCTTAGAATTTCAAACAATATTTGATGATTTTAAAGCTATAAAACTTTTTTAATTTGGTCCACAAACTAGAAAACAACTAATTTCATAAAATCATTTTCCTATAAATATAAAATCTTTATATTATGAAAATAATAATTTATTTAAAATTTCATGAAAAATAATTTGAAATTTAAATACGTAATCATGCATACGTTTAATCATACTAGTTTTATAAGAGAAATCATCTAAACTAGTACCATTAACGTTTGTCCTTAACTTGATGAGTTTTGTGCCATTGCCATTACCATTGAGTACGTTGAGCTTGATATTACATGAATAATTTTTGTTCTTCAAGAGAAGATTGTGAAATATATGTATTTTTTTTTTCTATATCACATAGTTTGTTATTATTAAAATCAAAAGACCATATAACCTATAAGTCAACAAAAATATATACCATGCAAAGGAATTCAAATAAAATATTAAAATGACAAAGTTTGAAAATAGAGAAAATATACCATCTTAAAATCTTAATCTCCCATATCAGCAAGGAGAACACTTGCCAAAAAATTCTTGCATTGCATAGTTGTCTTCAATAGCTTCAAACCAAAACTAGTAACAACCATTCAAAAAATAGAAAAAAAAAAAAAACGATCCAGAGTATTTAAATTATGATTATAGGTGGGCATTTGACCCAATCTGATCCAATCCTAAAAATTCGGATTCCGATCAGTTTCGGATGAAACTTTTAATCCGATTGAGTTAAATTTTGCCCAACCTAATCTGATCCGATTCAAAAATTTAAAGGAAAAATACTCACAAACATAAAATGCCCATTCGATCCGATTACATATTCAGATTGAATTTCTCCCAACTCGATTAACGCAAAATCCGATCGGTCGACCCAAATCCTAATTTTCCCACCCCTATATATGATCCTAAACAATTAAATCACTAAGAAAATAACTTAACAATATGGCCAAAATCGACAACTTTCTCCTCAAAGTCACACAAATCCACATCAAACTTTTTATTCAAAGTGACACCAAAGTTTACATAATTTTTTTTTAAAAAAAAAACCACCAGATTGTGGATATTTAAATAGAAATTGAAGAGTGGGACATGAAAAATTAGTGTAGAGTGGACATTAAAGAATGATAAGCACTAATAAAAAAAAATTATGGCAACAAGAGTTAAATAAAGAGAAAGAAAAAGAGGCAATTGAATAATTTTGGTTAGAGCGGGAAGTAAAATTATTAAGTGTTTTTTTCTTTAATAAAAATTAAAAAATTTCAATTTTATAGATTAAAAGAAATAAATTTGTTTAATATTTCATTTACCAGTAGTTTGCCCACAGAAAAATTATAATGTTGTCATGCTAGCAAATTAATTTAATTCAATTATGTTTATTTTTATAATTTGTATTCTTAATGCTAATTATTTTCAATTGCTATATTTCATTGGCACTTGATTTTATTATCAAAAAAATTGTAATTGTTTCAAGCTTAAAATATAAAATGGCAAATATAACAAATAAAATATTATTTAGTTATATTTGAATTGTAATTATTCTTGTGGGCGCCACCTAGTTCAAGGTTTGAACACCACTCAAATGGGTAGGAGGAAATTAAGTTGTTACCATGCTAACTAAAATAAAATAATTATTATTATTATCTATGTTACACTAATAAATATATTTTGAATTTGTATCACTATAATCATGGGGCATAAATATTTAAAAAGATGTATACATAATCATTTATGAAAATATGGTATATGTCCCGAGTTAAATAATGTGGAATGTAAGAGTTAATAATTATATTTTGGGTTCTCTTGACTCAAATGACTTACCTTTAAAATAATATTAATAAACTAATAATATTAATAATTACATTATTAAAATTAAAATAATGTCATATATGTAGTTTATAGATTATGTACACATTCTATTAATAGACGTCTACTAAGTATCATAATTTTCTTTTTATTATAATAAGTTTGATTTTTATTTATTAAATACCACCGATAAGGTGGGGTTAAATAAAGAATCCTACGTATAATATAAATTGGTAAATGATAAAATATATGTGCCGAGGACCAGACTAAAACTTTTAAGTTAAAGGAATAAATAAATCTGAAATAATAAAAAAAAATACAATAAAACAAAGCCCAACAAAAGGAAAGAAATAATAAATTAATGTAACTGCCTAAAATACCGTTTGCGATATTTGAAGCCAGTCACAAGAGTGAAGCCCATCTTCTGTCGCAACCCAACAACATTGATAATGATATCGAGCTCAACCATTGGGATGTCATCAGAACTAAAATCTTCATCGGCATGAGAATTATAGCCCATAGTATGTCGAAAGTCCTGAATCCCATCAATACTAAGGGTCAATACCATGGGTATTGAAGTCAATAACCGTTTGTGAGATATCTGTCATAGTAGACTTAAAAAAGCTAGTTCCTATAGAAACTCTACGATCAACTGGATCCTAACTTGGAGTCAGATCCTCAGCAACTTAGGCATCCGTATAATCTAAACGGGTCCTCGTAGATGAATCTCTGAAAGTCAAGGATCCACTCTCCGTGGACTTTAAAGGGATGGGAGGATCTAGAGTTGGATCTAAGGTTTGGCCTACATCTTGGTCATGGACCTTATACTCTTTGCAAAATGCTGCTCTCTAACACTCCCCGCTCGATCACTTGGGATGAAGCCCCGTGTTGGTCACATAGCATACCTTAGCAGGATAATCTAGATGCCTACATGAAGCATAATAAAGCGAGATTTTCTCAAAGATGACGTTCTACCAAAATCTGGCACCCACACTAATCCGGATTCGCTGAAGCCGAGGTTGAGTTATATCAAATTCTACTAAAACCTTACAATGAAAGGGCAAGTTAGAGATGTTTTAGCCTGATCAATCCGTAGCGCTTGCCAATAGCCGAAGCGATACAGTATAACAGTTCCTTACAATGTATGAAATGAATAGGTACGTAAGGGAAAGAAATTTATACCGTGAATATTCGAGATTCCTCATAATACTGGAAGTCAGTGGTCTATTTAAAAACATGCACGGCGCTTCCAAAAACATACCACTTCTACTTTTCCCATAAATGGGAATAATCTTCCTCTGAATTGAATTGGATTAGAATATGTTATCTGTTAAGAATGGACATGTAGGGTTTACTTTTCAAACCCAATGTCTCAAAGAAATTACTAATAATGTTCATGTGAAGTCGGTTGAAAGATAATTTACCAATCAATGAAAGTTTGAAAGGAGTAGCCATTGCTTAGACTTCGGTGGCAGAAAATTGCACGTTCGGCTCTCCTTGACAGACTTGATTGAAATAGTTGGGCTGGAGAGAGGGGGAGTCCATTATTTTTGTAAAATATTTTTTGTTGGGCCCATTTGAATTTTGTGCGGGATTCCAAACGAATGCTTGGTCTTGGGTTGATGGATTGAGGGATTAATGGGTTGGGATTGGTTTCGGGCTAGTAGGCTTAAGTTGGGTGTTTGGGCTAAATGGGGATGGGCTGTCAAAGTTGTGACAAAATCTTGTTGGTCCGAGATGCTAGGAGCACAAATTTGTGGAGTCTTGGTTCGCTTGGCTTCCATCTGCAAGTGTCATTTGAGTGTCGGACAAAAGTTTATCGGGCCCGGGAAGAGTGGGAAAAGCATGCTTGATTTGGGCGTGTGTTGAGCGAGTGGATGCATGTGTTGGAAGAGCAATGCTTGGGGAGAGATGGGTGAGAGAATTTTGCCTTCTCTCTCTATCCGCCCATCCTCTCTCTTCTCTTTTTTTCTTTATTTTTCTCACCCTTCACTCCCCAAACATTTTTCGTGCTGGAATTATAGGGATAGTGCCAACCTTTTTGACTTTAGTGGAATCATTTGCGGGTTTGAAACAATGATGTAGCCTTTCACATCAGGGAGACAAACCGTCATAAAGAGACAAGCATCGAGGTTTGATTGTTGACTGCGATACGCTTGCTGGATGTGAACGGGCGTGGCTGCATGTGGCTTCAACTGTATGCTCTCCATGCCGGGATCGGGTAAAAAGCAAAACAAAACTATAGCGCGCAGAGCGGAGCATTCTTGGTAGTCATCCTCTGGCTCAAAATTGCAGCGTAGCTGCATCCGTCTATAAGATGATTTCGTCATTTCTCCACCATAAGTTATCACGCTTGCACATCCACCATTTGCATGGGTTTGCATGGTTTTTTGACCTTGGCGAAATTGAACGGAGGTGGTTTATTTGCCTCGATTTGGCTGGCGACTGTTGTTGACAGCTTCGTGTGTGGGTGGGTTTGAATGCATGAGACTTGCGTTCACGGTCCTTTTGCTTTCTTGCTGTCTCGGTTTCATCCTCCATTAATGCATACTCGGCATTGGCATCATCAGAAGGAGCAGCCGAAAGTGGCAAGAAATCATGAGCAGCAACCGAATGCGGACCATGCATCAGCTCGGTTTTACTTGCTAGAGATGGCGGTGGCAACTCACAGCAATCAGCATGCAATTCCACGTGCTCATGCGTGGGCGGCATGCATGTTCGGGTTGACCAAGGACCCGACATCGGAAGTCACTATCGACAATGGTGGCATTCGCACTTGTGAAGTTATTGTTAGGTGATACGTGTTGTTCGGTTTGAGCTTCGGTGGTGGGAGGTTGGTGATGAATTTCGGTGGCTGTATCTTTGTGTACCCCATGGGAAGATAGGGGCAATGATGGATATTCTCCAACGTCATCTAGATCGACGATGTGGGATATCCGTTTTCTCTTATTGCTATTCTTTTTGGTCGTCGTGGAGTTTCCGGTGGTGGATGCCTACGTGCGCTACAACGTAAAATTATGAAGAAGAGAGAGAAAGGCGATGGTATTTGTTGGGCCCCACGTAGCGCAAAGATGCATTTGCATTTGACGGATCCATACACAAATTTTACTGTCCTGACCTTGGATTATTTGACGCATAAAGTAAGTAAATAAATTCAAAACATATAAAATGCGGTTAATCCGGTTGTGAAAAAGGCACTCAAAATAAGTAAATAAATTCTATGAATAGTTATCAACTCTTTATAAATAATTAGGATTAAGATTCCAAAAGTTAGACCATCCTGTAGTATGAACTATCATTGAGTTAAAAGGGCAATTGAATTTAATTACCGAGAAGTAACTAGTGACAACTAAGAAAAATCCCAAGAAAATTGCTACTTGTAGGGAAGAATAAATGGATGGTCATCATACTGTTGTTGTATATTATATAGCGGCATTTACAACTTGAACAATCGATAATTTCAATGGTTCTTTAAATAAAAATATTTGAATGAGAAAAATATTTGAATTTAAATGAATATTAATAAAAACTATAAAATAATCATATGCTAATTCTTTTAGTTAAATTTTAATATATTAATTGGATGTTACAAGTAGATTTCACACTCTCTAATTTTATTTAACCTTTTTCACTTAATAGTTTATTTGTTTTCAATTCTCAATCCACTAGTTTTTTCTTTGACATTCCTATTAAATTCGATTAAATACTAATAGATTGTATTGGATTCCTTATGTTTCTTCTTCTACTGTCTCCACCAACCGTTGAACCTAGCGGCTTGGATTATTATCAAGATAGCAACCCACCACTAGGGCCACATGGAGTCGATATATTGTATTATATTCCAAATACATTCATTTCTTTTTTGATAAGTTCAAAATTTGGTTATACTTTCTTCCATTTTGGTCGATTTGTTTCAACTAATTAATTTATTATTTTTGGTGTTAAATATTCTGACTAACTTGGTAAGATTCCAATTATATATGTTAGATGTCAAATTTACTTTTTATAAATTTATTTTTATTAGATTAGTACTTAATTTTAGTTAAACTTTCTTATTTATAGGTTTATTTATTCAATTTTTTAGATCACTAGTTTTTTGTTTTATGTTTGTGTTAATTTTGTTAAATACCAGTATTTTGAATTAGATTCCAAGCAACTTTCATTTAATTTTGTTAAATACCAGTATTTTGAATTAGATTCCAAGCAACTTTCATTTCTATGGGATGAGTTCATCATTTTGATTAAATTTTATTCCATATGGGTTTATGTATTTCAAATATTATTTTATACTAATTATTCTCGTTAATTTGTAAGTATCTAATTATTTAGGTTAAATACCAAAATTACAATTTTTTGTTAGACTAATCCCTAATTTGGTCAAGCGTTTCGCTTATAGATTCTCATGTTTCAAGTTATTAGTCCACCAATTTTGTATTTTTGTATTTAATATTCATGCTTTATTAAATCCCACTATTTTGGATTATAATTCAAGTAACTTTTATTTTTCATTAGATGAGTTTCTAATTTTGCTTAAACCTTACAGATTCTTGTTTCAACTAATTGTTTCACTATTTATGTGTTAAATATTTCTATTAACTTAACAAGATTTCAATTATTTGAAATAAATACTAGCTTTACTTTTTATAAATTTATTTTTTGTTAGATTAGTCCCTAATTTTAGTTAAACTTTCTCATTTATTAGTTAATGTATTTCAACTTTTAGTCCTCTAATTTTATGTTTAATGTTCGTATTATATTCATTAATGTACCAATACTTTGGTTAGACTCCAAGTAACTTTTATTTCCATTTGATAAGTTCATAATTTTGCTTAAACTTTCTCCTTTATGAGTTCTTGTTTAAACTAAGTATTCCACTATTTTTGTGTTAAATATTCTTGTTAACTTAGTAAGATTCTAATTATTTATGTTAAGATTATAATTATTTTGGTTAAGTATTAAATATATTTGTTATAATTTTATTTTTGATTAGATTGTTCTATTGGTTAAATTTTCTCACTTACAGGTTCACATGTTTTAATTTATTAATTTATCAGTTTTGTGTTTATTGTTCCTATTACATTCATTTAAGACAAATATTTTAGGTTAGATAGCGAGAAACATTCATTTCCATTGAATAAGTTCTTAATTTTGCTTAAATTTTCTTCCTTGTAGGTTCATATATTTCAACTAATTATTTTACTATTTTTATGTTGAATATTCCCATTAATTAGGTAAAGTTCTAATTGTCTGGGTTAAATACCAACTGATCTTTTATTTTTTAGTTTCCGTTTTACTACTCCTTAATTTTGGTTTAACTTGGTCACTTCTAGGTTCACATGTTTCAATATATTAATCTACTAGTTTTGTGTTTAATGTTCCTATAAAATTCATTATCTACCAATATTTTGGGTTAGATTATAAGTAAATTCATTTCTCGTAGGATGAGTTCCTAAATTTCGGTATATTTTATCCCTTTTTGATTTATTTGTTTCAACTATTATTTTCAATATTTTTGTGTTGAATATTTATGATAACTTAGTAAAATTATATTTATTGTCAAATTTGCTTTCTATTATTTAATTTTTAGTTAGACTAGTCCTTAATTTTATTAAACTTTTTCACTTATAAGTTAATTTGTTAACTACTAGTTTTCTATTTAATATTCTATTAAATTTGTAATTTACCAATATTTTGAGTTAGGTTTCAAGTTGATATTATAAAATTCCATGTGAACTTTTATTACCAAAAACAATAGTTCTATTTAAAGTAAATTTCATTTTACTCCCTTTTATTTCAATAAATATAACTTATTGCAAAATATTGAAAATCATTATTGCAACCCTCATCCTTTTGCATTTTCCTCTAAACTACAATCAACATTTTAAGTTACAAAATTAGAACTGGACAACGTTTACTTTTTTTGCCTAAAATTTGAATAAATTTGAATCAGCCTGAATTTTGAATAGATCTGAATGTCTGAATCTGAAAAGCATATTTGTAATAGACCAAAATTACAATATATATAATACCTTACTTAAGTTTCATATTTTATCATAATTCACAATAATATTGCATAATATAAGAAATTTTCCATTTGATCTTGAAGTTATCGAATGAAAATCTTGATCTTGAATGCTTGAAGAGTTGCTAACATCTATTGTTTGATTTTGATTGCCATCGACAATTATCAAAAATAAAATTGAACAAATAATGCATCATCCACTATTATTTTTGGAAAAAATTTATGTATTAGAATCATGCCATCATTATTTTTCAAATAACCAAAACACATAACTCAAATCATTATATAAAAATCAAAAGTTCAATACCCCAATAAAAAAGTCGATTCATTACTTTGATAAGATTATGGATAAGAATGTCACAAGCACGTGGAATAAGGCATATTAAGAACTTGTACAAAGAAATTCAAAGTAGCACTTAATAGGCTGATTCAAGCAACTTGGGATCAATCTAATTCATGGAGGCCTATTGAAGGAATCTCACAAGATATTCAGACTAATAAATATGTGATTCAAGCTCTTGAGTTTTATGAGCAATCAAATCCATGAAATCAGAGCATTAAGGATTAAAGATATGTCACTATCTTTTTAGGTAGTGTTTCCATTTTTAAAAGAGGCAACAAATCAGCTATTTTGATTTTATTTAGTCATTTAAGATACTTTCCTTATTTTTTATTAGATTAAGATCCTGATTTATTAAGAATTCTTTCTTTTTTATTAAATTAAATTCTGATTTATTTAAAATTCTTTTCCTTATTTCAATTGAATTAGGATTTGTTTATGATTAAGATTTCTTGTAACTTATATATATATATATATATATATATATATATATATATATATATATATATATATATATATATATATATATATATATACATATATATATATTCGTTAAAGAAAAAGATTGAATTTCTTCGCACTTGTGATGGTCCAACGGGAGCTTGCATAGGATCTGAATATGTCTTATTCAACGAATTTTTGCCATCCTTGTCCATAATCTCATCATCAAAAATTCAAAACAATTTATTATTTAATTATAAAATTCAAAAATATACTAGACGTATACAGGAAACAATTCTAAATATTTCAGTATTTTTTACGAAGTCTAGGTATGGGAAAATAGTTTCATGACTCATGTATTGTGATGAAATGAGAAATTTTCAGCATAACAACCTTGAGTTCAAAAAATAATTTTCAATTGAATTTTTTCCTGATTTTATTGGAGGAAGTTTCAAAAGATTCATTTGGATGTCTAGTATAACATATAAAAGTTTCAAATTTAAAATCAATTTGTATTAATAATTACAAATTTCGTAATAATTCTCTATCAATATAAATTTATGTAAAATTTTATGTAGCAATGTTTCTTAATAAATTCCAAATCTTAGAAGTATTTTTATAGATAATAAAAGATAATAAGTGATAAGTTTGCATACCTTATTTGAAACAACAATCAAAACTCATAGCTTAGTCTTAAGATTGTTAAAAATATTGATGGTATGGTTCATGTAATTGTTTGCTGTTACTATTCATCCAAAACTATTCATGAAACTGTTCACTCAGTAACAACTATAAATTCGTGAAGGTGTGCACGAGGCACTATCCTTAAGATCAATTTATGCTCCTCTATGAAGATTTTCTAATATAAAAATGACATAAATAAAGTGGAATAACCTCCAAGATTCAACAACATTGTTGTAAGGTTACATTCCAAGCATAATAGTTTAGAATGCCAAAAGAAAATTTTATGAAGAAAATATTATATAGAAGGAGCAGTTATATCTGGTGTCCTAAGTTCAACCAGAAAGAAGCAAAGATCAGAAAGCTTAAAGTAGAACTTGTTAGAATTTATGCAAAGAAACAACAACCTTTGTTAACTAAGTCTCCTCCTTCCTCTTTCCCAGTTATAGCAATGGCCTCCTCTTTTCCAGCTTCTGGCCTAACAAAAAAGTTATTTCGCATGAACCTTACTTTTCATTCCCTTCATTAAATCCAAGACTTTGCCAAAAAAATCCTTTTCAGGTATCATTCCCAACCTACAGGATTCTCCAACTTCCATCCTGAACACATTTTCCGCACTGGTTTTACCCTTAACCTAACCAAAGACATCATAGAAAGGGGTCCTATCTCACCACATTGTTTTGTCTCCCACAAAGCTCCTTATAAATAGAGCTTCGTCTATGTTTGTACAAGGAGCGAAAAAAATTAGAAAATCAATAATAAACTTAATGGCTTGTTTCTAAACCTTTCTCTTGTTCTCTCAAAGTAAATCAAAAGTTAGATTTCTATTACGAATAATTTATCTCTACCATAGATGAGTACACCTTATACTTGCCTTGTTAAGGTTTCAGTATAGCTACTTCCCAACTAAGTATTGAGAAACAGGTATCTAGAGATTTATGAAACTCACTGTTCATCTTTAAACAAAAAGCCGACGGACTGGTGATCAAATTAGGTGGTTTGTGGCTACAATTGTCTCTTTATTTCTGGTTTTTGATGGTTTAGGTTCGGGTATGTCGGTTGGAAACTAGGGGCTGTAGGCTAATGGCCCTAAGGATGAACTTAGATTCGTTGTTTCCTTGGTGTAATAATGCCACGTACCTAGACCCGCATGGACCTTTTTCTACTTTGTCACTGATTTTAAATAGGCCGTAACTTGGGTATATGATGTTGGATTTGGACCATAATATACCTTTTTGAAGCTCTCAATATATGGAATGTAGCTACAATTTAGAATTATTTTTTTAGGCCTTCTTCTACTTCAAAATTCATCCTCTC
Organism: Murraya koenigii; assembly: GCA_025617385.1. Lineage (NCBI taxonomy): Eukaryota > Viridiplantae > Streptophyta > Magnoliopsida > Sapindales > Rutaceae > Murraya > Murraya koenigii. Next base: position 16,308,053 of record CM046812.1, read on the forward strand.
CAACACCCGCCACCTCATTGGCTCGAATCAAGTATACCAAGACTGGTTCCTCTACTTTTAATCCCATCTCGAATATTGGCCTCTTGCAAATTGAATTTGAATTCAATTCATCCAAAGTATTTTGAACAAATCCTTGCATTGCTTCCTTGATCTTTTTAGCTCGTGCTCTCGTGATTTGCCCTTTTGGAACAAACAATAGATCTTTAATGCTCTGAACACTCTGTATCACATCAGAAATAAAGATATTAAGTGTTTTAAATGTTTGGGGACATGTCAAATTGCATCTCAATGCCCAAATAAGAAAGCAATGATCTTGAAGGATGATGGTGATGTTGAAACTAAGAGTGGATCAAATGATGATCTTATGTCACCTTTGGAGGATGCTGATGATGGTGTAGAATATCGTGTTGATGGGAAATTGATGGTTGTTAGGCGCGCTCTCAACATGCAAGTAAAAGAAGATGTGAAGGTACAGCATGATAACATCTTTTATACTAGGTGCCACATCAAAGATAAGGTATGTAGTATGATAATTGATGATGAAAGTTGTACTAATATAGCTAGCACTAGTTTAGTTGAAAAATTGAATTTCACAACTTTGAAACATCCTATGCCATATAAGTTATAATGGTGGAATGAATGTGGAGATATAAAGATGAGGTTCTATGTGATGCATGCTAGACATATTCTTTTGGGGTGACCTTGGCAATATGATAAGCATGTGGCACATGATGGTTACTTAAATAGATATTCTTTTGCAATGAATGAAAACTTTTGTACCTTTAACACCTAGACAAGTGTATGAGGATCAAATGTCAATTCAAAAAGAGAGTGATAAAAAATAGAAAATAAGAGTACAAAAGAAAGAGTGACTAAGAGAAAAAAAAGGTGAAAAAATGAGAATGTTGTTAAGAGAAAAGAAATGTGGCAGCAAGTGAATTTCTTTGCAAGAGAAAGTAAGGTTAAAAGAGCCTTCTTTTCAAAATATCCTCTAATTGTATTTTTATACAAGGAGGCTTGTTCAAGTACTAATAAGCTTAATACTTCATTGCCTAATGCTATTGTGACTCTTTTACAAGACTTTAATTATGTGTTTCCAAATGAAGTCTCTGGTGGCTTGCCACCTATTAGGAGAATTGAGCATCAACCTCGAGGAGACAAAGGAGCTTCAGAGGTACGTTGGAGAACTCTTGGCAAAGGGATATGTGAGGGAGGACATGAGTCTATTTGCAGTACCAGTCTTATTAGTGGAGAATTAAGAATAGAATAAATGGCTGTCAACTCTTAAAGTCAAGCAAGTCACCAGATTGAATGTCCTTTCAATAAAAAGAAGATTTTCTTCTATGCATGTGAAGCAAAAGAAAATCTTATCTCATTTTTACTTTTTAGATGTGGACTTTGATATTTTGGACTTAGATCTTTTATCTTCTTGACATGTAATGATCAGCTCTAAGTGTACCAATTCCAATGATCTTAAATTATCTCTAATTTAAATCCCTTTAAACATATTTATTCCATAATCTTCAATTTATCAACCTGTTTAATAAAAGCAAATTAACTAAACTAGTAAATAAAACTGACTAAAAATTATAGATTAGAGGTAAAAGTATGTGAATTATTTGTGTCCATCAAATGGAAACAAATGAAGCTTAATATCACTTGCAAAAAAAAATTTCATATTTAAGATTTTGGCACAAAGCATAAAATCATTCGATTATGAGAATCTTTATTATCCAAGCCATAATAAGATGCAAGACAATTAAGGATATTGGACTTTAAACTAAAAAGAAAAAATTAAATTAGAAAATCTAAAATTTTAGAAAAATAATTCTTCAAATATTAAAATATGATATGAATAGTTAAGGAATCATTCTCCACCATTAAACATTAATTTAAGTCAATTACAGAATTATCATTCATTTTCTTTTGAAAACAGCAACCCTAAGAAAATACATGCTCAATTATTCTATTAAATAAAACAAAATGTTCACTCAATCTCTTTATACGGAATATTCCAGAACAAGCACTGCAGATTCATTTTATTGAAAGTAATTATATTTTTTATTCCAAAAATTGAAACCCTTTACCTTATCCAAAACAAGGTGAAAATAAAGTATTTTAATAGAATTCATGTTCAAAAAAATAAGTACTTGAACCTTTTTAGGTTATCAGAGCCATAAATTTTTTACAAAATCATTTTTATAGAAGCTGATGTGTGATATAACTATATTGCTTAAAATAAATCAATTTGATAATGGCGAGTTTTTATCTAACTAATACCACAATTCCACACACACTACGATCAATTTGTACCAATAAGTTTATATAAAATTTGTGGCTCCATCATAATTATTAATTATTTCATATCCAAGGGCTAATTCCAAATTTTTTGACAACAAAATATTATCATCCGGGGTAAAAACATCTAACGAGGAAAAATAAAAAAGTTGCAAGGTTATGTTACGAAAACATATACTCTTTATTGCATAACAATCTCAACTAAAATTTGGATACACAGATGACATGACATGGATGCCTGCTTGTTTGCTAGCACCTAAAGTTCCAGACTTTGGCAACCCTATAAAAAATTACAACATTGCCTAAACAAGTACACAATTTGTGATATAAACTGGACATTAAAATGGGGAAAAGAAAAAGAAAAAGGAACCTATATGCACAAATGTTATAAATATCACTTTCACATACAAAAAGCACATCAAGAAGACTTCCATATCATCTAGGACCAGACAATTCATCTGGCTGGATGTGAGAAGTGGAGTCAACAATCCAAGTATTATTGGGGTGCTGTGTATGATTATAATCTTGGCGGAACATCTCCTCTTTCTGCCATTCCTCCCATCTTTCAGCCAATCCATCGCCTTCCAGCATTCTCACCACCTCTGACATCTTGGGTCGCTCCATTGGGGACCCTTGCGTGCACAGAAGAGCAACCTGGATCAGCTGCTCCACTTCCTCCTCAATGTAGTTGCCCTGCATGTCGCCATCAACCAACTGTTCCAACTTCTTCTCTTTCAGAAGTCCTTTTACCTGAAATTTCAAAACAATATCAAAAAAACAAAAAAGAAAGAGATAATTCCTTTTATGATGACCTAAAGAATGTGCAACTAGCCCCAATATGCAAAATGACATCCCTTCAGTGCTCATCAATGTCCAACATAAGTTCAAATATATCAAAATTTAATTATCTAGGTCCAACTTTTATATAGCAAGAGTTTTAGAAATTAGATCAATCAGCTTTGTTCTAACATATAATTCCACCTGACCAGCTAGTTATGCTAAAAGTGGCTCCTCAAGCACACACCATGACGGGATTATACGAACCACCCTGCCCGTGGCCTCTCGGCAGAGAGAATACAGATTTTCAGCACTGTTTCAGACAAATTAAAACAAAGTCCAGAAAGAGGCCAAAAAGCATTAGTACATTCAAAAACTGAACATCCCATTTTCCCTATCTTTTTCAAAATCTTATTATTAGTTGGAAGTAAATCTAACTAAAGGTTCAAGTTTACTCGTAACCTTTTATCTTATGGAAAATATAGGCGGAAAGAATATTCCTAGTCACCATTAAGAAATCCTCCATTCCCGGGGATCACCATTAAGAAATCCTCCACATCCCAAAATAACGAATGACAACCATAAATACACGTAAAGTCCCACATTTTACCACCGAGTTAAATAAACCATAAATAGTAAACATTCTATCTCTGAGTTAAATAAAACCATAAAATGATGTCAAAAATTAACATATTCTTTCTTTGTTTTCCCACTTTCTGCAGAGTAAATTAAATGGGAAAAATGCTTTTCTATTAAATGTTTAAAAAAAATGAAGCAGCTTCCCTTTCACAAGCTACTTTGATCTCCCAAACAAGCAACTGTGACTATAAACCTGGAAATAAAATCATGAAGCAATATTTGCTCACAAAAGCATTGCCACCATTCATAATAATATTGTATGCAAAGATATAAATGGGGAACACAGGAAAGAGGGATGAGGCAGCATGGGATGAATAGTTCATACCCAATCAAGCAGCATGACGTCATCGTCATTAGCAAGCCGAGCAAGATCAAAAGCTCTCTGCCCTGTGATGAGTTCAAGAAGCATGACTCCATACCCAAAAACATCAGTCTTCTCTGATGACTTTCCAGTAGAGAGGTACTCTGGAGCTATATGTCCAATTGTTCCACGTACAGCAGTGGTAACATGTGTATCTTTGTAATCCATGAGTTTAGCCAACCCAAAATCTCCAACAACAGCTTCAAATTCCTCATCCAACAATATATTAGCAGCTTTCACATCACGGTGAATAATCTTAGGGTCACAGTGATCATGCAAATAAGCAAGTCCCCTTGCAGCTCCTAGTGCAATCTGCTTCCGTACGGACCAATTAAGTGGTGGCTGTGATTGTCCACGCTCTACATAATGCATTAATTCAACCAGAAAAGAATATTACGTTGCTAGCGTAAGCACAGCAAACTTTGAATCTCAGAATTCCTAAAATATCCTACATATTGGTAGACAGATGATTTGCAATTTCACTTTATGATCTGATCAGTTGAAATAAAAACATCTAGATAAATAGTTGGTACTTCAGTTTTTCTTCTCAAATTGTATCAGAATAAAGCATGTGTTCCAGACTGAAGCAAAAACCTCCAACAAAACACAAAGTAAAAGATTGTACAAGGGACTGCACAAAAGCAATAAAAAATAAAGAACAAAAAAATCAAAGAAAACCAGAGACTACAAAACATGATTCTTCTTCATTAATATAATATATAGTTTCTTATCGGAAAAAAAAATAATATATATATATATATATACCTCTTAGACATGATGCCACACTTCCATTAACCATAAAGGGATACACAAGCAATCGTTCTGTTGGCGTCATGCAAAAGCCACGTAGCCGAAGCAAGTTTCGATGAACAGCCATGCTAATCATTTCTACCTCAGTTTGAAACTGAAGCTCCCCACCCTGGGTACGCTCTTCTTTTAATCTTTTCACTGCCACTAGAGAGCCATCAGCTAAGCGTCCTTTATAAACCTTACCAAATCCACCTCTACCCAGAATGTTCCTGTTGCTAAAATTATCAGTTGCAACTTGTAGTTCACGTAGAGAAAACCTTTTGAGCTGTCCCAAATGAACTTCTGGGTCTTCTTCAGCTGTAAAGAAAGATTAAAATTCCATCATACAGAACAACTTAATGAACAATTGATACAGCTTTGATAATTTGCTAACCAGGTACGTCAAAGAAATGATCCTCTGGTTTCCTTTTTCTCCAATAAGCAAGTGCGATTGCAGGAGCGGCAAACAGCAGAGCAGCTCCCGCAGCGACTCCCCCAGCAATAGCTCCAGTGGCGCTGTTACCTACCAGTGGAAAATTTGAATCATTTAGATACAGTAAGTTTAACATTTCTTAAATAAATTGAGACTTCCCTCCAAATGCAGGGCAGGTCAATTAAGCAAATCTCTGGAACTTAACTATACCATCTCCTTTTTAAGAAAAATTAAGTGGAGGAGCTTCTGAAGCTCGTGGCATCTTTCTACTTTCCTTTCAAAAATGATTTAAATTGATTATGCAATTTAAATACAAGAATCAAATACACTAACAAAGCATTATTTGTGAAGTCTAATTGTCTTTACAAGACAGGCAGCTGAAGAAACTAAAGAAACCATCCATGGCAGGACATGAAAGCAGATGTGTATGCTATTCTATTTCAATCAGATTTTCAAACAAATATGATTGCTCTTGACGCTTTTTTATGTGTAGGATATTATAATTCAGGAAGATATACATGTGCAGAAGGTAAATAAATTGTTCAAGTCTGGCCAATTAGCAGTACTGGCTTTATCATGGCAAGGTATCAAAAAATTGAAGTAAAAAAATATCGAATACCTTGGGATAATAACCTATAGTGCTGAGATAACAAGGAAGAACTCCATTTTCAATCATAACTAAAAAGAGATAAAAACTGTTATTACTTGTATTTTAATGAAAATAGCAAACCTGATGAAGCAGCTGGTGGTGTTGGTTGAAGTGGGGGAGGAGGAGAAGGTGGAGGATTATTGAGGTGATTATTAGCAAAACTGCAACAAGTTAAGAAAAAAAAATGGTGTTAGCAAATCCCCACAAAATCCGTTTTTAAATCACTATGAATTCCAACTGGCATTCCAAGACAATCAACTGTAGGAACAAAAAAGAAAGGCCATAATTATAACAAACCTGATTGGAGTGAATAGTGAAAAGGAACCATTGGTCGGAATATCTCCTGTTAGTTTATTGTTTGAAAGATCCCTACAATTCATATGGCGTTACAAAAATCACATTCTTGCAATACATAATCCTTTGTGTTATTGAGGGAGCATAAACTATTTAATTTGTGAAAAGTTTATATATCAGCATAACACTCACAGGACTTGCAGTGAATTGACGGTAGTTAATGACCTAGGAATTTCTCCCACCAAGCTGTTATTGTTGAGACGCCTATTCCACAAAATAGAAAGCTGTCATTTTCCAAAAAACCAAAAGGCAGAATGCATTTATAATAAAATTGACTAGACATGTAAAAAATAAAAAAAAAAAAAAAGCAGATGAACATAATAATCACGGACACAACTGGAGATGGAGGGCCCACTGCCTAGTGCCCATAATTTCCATATGGCCCAATTTGTTATCACTGGGAGTATGGAACACTGAGTAGTGGACTAGATCCGGCTATCAACAATGATAGGTAATAAGATTCTTATTTTAAACTAGTTACCACTTAGGTTGGAAGGAAGGAAGGCAATCAATCAGTAGAGATTATGAATAAAAATGCCAATCAAGAACTAAAGAATTTAGGGGAAAGGACCACTAAAAATTCAAGTTAAAAAGAGTCTAAATGATAATAAAACCAATTTTAAGGTACAGCAGTTTCCACTTACAGCTATGATCCTGAACCGGCATAACACATCACGAGCTACATGACAATCAAAGATCAGCCAACTAAACTTCATAGTATCAACACAAAAATTTGGATTAGCCAATGACAATGATATCAAGCCACATTGAATATCATACGGCACAAATTGGCTGGAAAATGAACAAATAGCAATCTGTAGAAAATTTAAGGAATAGAATTGGTTCGAGAGGTCCAACAGAGCAGGATTTGTGGATTTAAAGATCAATATGTGTATATCAACCTTTTTGAAAGGAGAAACCAACAAGGCTTGAACTTGTAATTTTGGCAACCCAAAACTTTTACTGTTGCACCAATTCTGATAGTTCTCATTGATTTTCTTGCTATTGCTTTATAGTAGAGTTTAATCCAATAAAGTAATGCTAAGAATGACTTTATAAAGTTTCTTTATAGTTAAACTCTGAATTCAATGAGAATTTTCTTGCTGACTAAATCACTCAACTAACCGGCCATTTCTGTTAGGTTGGCCTAAAAATAACACATTGTCGCCTAACACGTTGTCGCCGGTAAGTAGTGGAATCATTGGATTTTAATACGATTTTTTGAGTTCTTTGTTTTATTCTGGGGGCTAGAAGAGAAAATATAATTGTAATAACTTGAATGTGAATTACGGTTGTAATTAGCAAAAATCATCTATAGGAATGAGTTTTTCTACTCTCAACATGACTTTATTGAATTAAACCCTAATATGATGCAATATTAGGAAAATCAATAAGAACTCACAAATTATGAAAGAATCTAAGTTGTGCATTACTAAAGTCAAGGCTGCAGCACCTGCAATGCAATGCACAAACTCAATCCATAGGCACTAAAGGTAGATGAGGGCAATACATGGACCCACAAAAGCATCCTTACCTAGAATCCATCATTGACATGTGATTTTGCAATCATTGTTTGACAATTTTCATATACTCAAATGGAAAAAGTGACTTTTGTTACTAATTCCGTTGTAACTTTCAGTATTCTTTATGTGAGGCACTTGTATGACATTCGATTATGACATTTGAATGATTTAGAAGATTATGTTGTAGTTGGTCATGGTTTAAATCAGTTCCTAACGTGAACATTAAGAATATTTTAATTGTTTTGTTCACTCTAAGTCGTGCAATCAATTCTTTATTTAGCTTTCAGTTGATCTTGGTTAAGTATTCTTGCCATGTTTCCTATTTATGCAAGTTTTAAAATTCTGACCTTTATAGGATTATTACTATACATATTAATGCAATCTGATAATTTCTGATACTTGATTAACAAAATATTGACTTGTTTAGTTTAGTTTGAAGAGACAGAAGTTTAAAGTCTTCTTTCTCTCATCTCCTCGTATCATGCAGAACTTCTCTTATTCTTCTAGCACTTTTTTTAATCTTTTTTATCCTTTCCATTTCAAAATCCTGAATTTCAAGTTTTACATTTCATAACAGTTCTGCACACTGTTTAAACAAATTGAACAGACCGTGTATCTGCTTTAATTACATCACGAAACTAGAATAATGTTTCCGTAATAATTTTTTTGCCAAAAAAATGCGCGAAAGGCTCATGCTGTGGTACACAGACAAACATCCAAGAGAGCAGCAGACAGAACAAATAAAAAATAAAGCCCACAACGATATCTAAATGTTCCACAAAAGAACATCTAAAGTTTGTCATAATTAAGAGCCAGAAAAGAGTTTGCCTAAACCTGCAGGCTGAACTTCAGTAAATGTTCAACTGCATCAAAAGCTAAAGTGTTGCATTTCCACCACAGGCTTCATAATAAAAAAGACAGGATCATTTTCAAGCAATAAAGATATCATCCTTCTTTTCATCCTTTTCCAACCCGCCTAGATATTCTAAATCTCACTAGGAAGGGGACAATGCAGGATGGATGATCCAACAACTCACCATTACTCTTGTACGCATAGCACTAGCCATATAGATAATTTTTAATTCATGGGAGTTTCGAAGGTTAGAATTAAATAAAAGGCCACTATCCACACAATGAAGCCAAGATCAAAAGGAATCACTACCTACCAAACTAAAATTCCAAGAAAAGCTGACAGCAGTAGAAAGAGAGCTATATAAGATAATTTGCTCCCAAACTTCTCATATCTAACTATCTGACAACAACTCATATCTTCTGTTAATTGTTAATTTCAACCTCCATATCGTACGTATGTCTACATCCTTAATAAGAGGAAAAAGGAAAAGAAGAGAATAGAAGAGTTGGATCCGCAGCAGTTTCTATATTGGCAAAGGTATAGGGGAATGTGATCTAGTGTGTGCCATCGTGCACGTTATGGTACACGTGGCGAGCTTTCATTAGGGGTGCTGGCCCCACAGCAGAACTCCCAAAATGGGAGCTCACCATGCGTACCATTGCCACCATAACCTGCATGATGGCGCGCACTGGATCAAGCTCTGGTATAGGGGTAGGGGGGCAAAATTCATATAAATTTGAGAAATATAACTTGATTACTTTTTTTTAAATCTGAAACACTGGCTCAAATTGTGGTTAAACAGTGAGAACCACTCTCTCTCTCAGAGACACCAATTTACAACAAGTTTCTTGTTGCTTAAGAGAGATATCCCTATTTCACCCTATTCATCTAAAATTTGTTCAACATTTTTTCTACCAAAAACAGACTTGTAGAACACAAAATGTATGTTTGTGTGATCTTCCTAGTTAAACAGTATTTAATTCAAGTATCCAAAGATGTCCTGCCCAACAGACAGGACTTAAGTTTGTCCTTTGACTTCATCAACCATACTCAATGGTATCAGCATCTTTTTGCATGTGTTTAAGCAGCTGAGACATATATAACACTTTACATGCTTAATCATATTAAACTCAAATAATAAATGTCAATGTTTTCTTAAGGACTTCTAATCAACTTGACAGTCTAGTGTGAGGAAGAAAACTTATGAATGACTTTGACTCTATAAGCCTACCCATTGGGTCTTTGAACATGTATTTCAGAACAAAAGAATTTATCGTCCCGTAGTCATATACAAGATTTCATAAACTTGATGCGTTTCGAGGGTATTAAATCCTGCACCTAGTACAATCCATCCAGCTTTCAAAATCTCAAGATTTTTCTAAAAGAGTAATTGGTTGCCTACAAATTATTCGATCATTAAGAAAGAAATCAACTGCAAGGATTTCTACGGTTCCATCTTCAAAATATCAGTGCAATCATGTCATCCAATGTGCTTTAATTTTGGTAATTAAATAAAGAAACTGCTTTCTTTTTATTAAATTGTTATGCAATAAACCAATTTCTGGTCCATTTCACAATATATTAGCCCATAAACTTGCAATAAAAAGTGTGCAAACCATCTCCATGGACACTAAAATGCAGAAAATGTAACAGAAATTAGATAGTCAGGCAAAAGAATGTAACAGGAGAGATTTGTGCTCATACAGAAAACGTAGTTTTGACAGCTTGCCCAGTGTCACTGGAATGAGACCATTTAAATTGTTCAAGTACAGATCCAAGCTAACCAAGTTTGTCAAATTGCCAAGCTCCTCAGGAATCTTTCCACTAATGTTATTACTATAGAGTTCCCTGCAAAAGTAAAACTCAATTCAATGATACGAGACCAAATTGGAAGAGAACTGAAACAATAAAAAGTATGGAAAGGGCAAATGCAACTACTGTTGTGAAAATTTCTACCGTGTGCAAAACTGGGCAACCTTCATCAAGGGCTAGATACATAAATAAATTTCTACCTTGACTATGAAATAGAGAATATAGAAACTTGCACATTCATCCTTAAAAAATAATAATAATAATATTGTTCAACATACAGTAAGCACTACCGATTGTTTAAATACAAAAAAAAAAAAAAAAAGAATCTAAGGGCTTATAGCACATTTCTTCTGCATAAATACCAGATCTATGAAAATGCAAAAATTTCAAGTCTCCTACAAACATTCTTCATTGACTAATGTCCAGCCATGATGATTATGAAGTATCTTGAAATAGTAAACCCCATTGCCCTACAAATACTCATCTAACTGAATATTTTAAAAGTGTAACTTCAAAAACTGTTTCAAGTTCAGTCATAGGAAGAATATTGACATCAACATGGGAAATAACAATAAGCTTGTTTAAATATAAGTACCAAAACTACAACGAAAGAACCAACAGGAAATAGATTATTAGAACAGAAGAGGCAACAAAACATGAATAGGCAAAGACATTCAGACAAACTTCATGAAGTAAAATGGATTGACTTACAAATACTGCAAATTTGTTAGTTGACCAAGCTGTGAAACCAGTTGACCAGATAGATTTGCATTGCCAAGATCACTAGAGAAACATAAACAGAAAACAATGGTTATCTAACTTGCATGAAATAGAATACATGATAATATATTAAATTCCAAATAGAAAGCCATAGAGAAGCATACACTCTCGTAACACTATTTTCACTATTGCATGTAACATGAAACCATGTGCACGGGTTGACAAGGGTGGCATCCCAACTCTGTAGAACATTGTTAGGATCAGCTAAATTGGTCTTCAATGCATTCAAAGCATCACCTGTTTTGCAAAAGTAAAACAATGGTCGGGTGCTGGTTTCAAATATTAGAAATATCAAACAATAGACATGGAAATATTCAATCTTTGATCATAACTCTCTTCATTACAAAAGACCAGCTGTTTATGCCATATTCAATTAAACCAATTAGCCATCAAAATATAGAAATAGTCAGAGCTTATAACCAATTTTAAGTTTCAATTGGTGATCATCAAGGCATTTGAAGATGGGACATCTTGCAATACGAACTGATCTCAGAATCCAAGTCAACCCATCAATTGAAAATCCATAAACTTGTGGTGTGAGAATAGTGGTTTTTCAATTTTTTTTAGTTTTTTCTACTATGAAAAACAATTTTTTCTATTATTGGCAACTTGTAAATTTGATTTAGCTACAATAATAGAGAAACAAACAACATGCGCCCAAAGTCAACAGAAATAAATCACCCAAAAAAAATAGAGAAGATAAAACATTAAATGATAATACATACCTTCAGCATTAGAAGCAACTCTCAAGAACAAATCAAAAAACAAAATTGACCCAAAAAAAGCCCAAACCACTTGCTCCAATTTTCCCATTTGAATTTGAGTCGAGCTAGAATTTCAAATTCGCCATCAATACAATAAAAATTGGAAATCAAGAAACCCTTGCAATCATCAATTTACTTGAAACAGCAATTGACAGAGCAGAAAGATACTTTGTTTATCCAGCGAAACAGTAATTGCTTTGCTATGTGACGAGATTGGATTGGAATCGCGAAAAGAGATGAAATGAATTTGAGTTTTGGTTGGTAATTGGTCTAAAGTCCAAGACAACGAAATTTTTCGGTATTCTTTTGTATTACCACCTCAGTCAAAGTGGGCACCCAAAGTCTACGAGCCAACGTGTGTAGGAACTCAGAACAAGACATTGCCTCACTTCCGGTTAATAACTCACCACTCCCTAACTTATTGCTGTGTTGCAAATAAGTGTGTAGTTTTGTTGTTTCATATTCCTAAATAAACCACTGATCCCAAGATCGTATTCCTAGTTTAGGGATGATAAAAAGGTCATACCTTAATTTTTAGGACTTTAACTGAAATTTAAAGGGTTAAGGATAAGCCTAAGACATAAAAAATAAGATTAAATTACATTTAGGTAAAAGTTAAGATTTTATTAAAAAGTTTTGATCAAACCCTTGATCTTTAAATTAATTTTAAAATAAAAAATATAACACTTAAAAGTTATTAAAACACATACACCACATATGTGGTCATAATTGTACCTTCAATATATTTTTTCCTATTTTATTTTTAAAAAAATTATTATTGATCGAGCTCAAATAAAGTTTAAGCACAACTCTGACCTTAAAAAAGTTAAGTTTGGCATGACATTTAGTTTAAGAAATTAAGTTTTTTAAGAGTTAAGATCCTTTATTTTAGTTATAGGGTTATGCTTTAGCTTGACCTAACCGACTTAGCTCATTGTCAAGCCTAGCCTAATCAATTTTGAAATAGACTATTCCTATAGATGGTGATGTTCTATAAGTACTCATTATCGTTTGATAGTTAGATTACAATATTTGGCTATAAAATTTAGAATGTCTATTTCAATTATTTTGTATCTTGATGTCATTATTGTCATTTCATAGATCAAGAATCTTAAAATTTAATGTCACCAAGATCACTATAGCATACTCACTATTTCATTGTTGATTATTAAACAATGACTTGTGAGATTTTTTGGACATTTATAAATTATAGTCGTATAGATAGAATCAATATTTAATAAATAAATTTAAATTTCTACTAATATGTGATTTTGTATGGAAATAATGTAGTGGTCAATTATAGTGCTCTTCTAAGATGAAATTAAGGCTTAAATCTGCAGTATTCCATTACATTCCTTTCACCATGAAACCCCAGTCAAGTTAGAAGGTAACTACTTTTAAAAGTAAGCTATAGAATAAGACACCAAGATAATTAATACAACTTTTAGGGAGATCCCAGGATGCTTTTCCTTAACAATATTTTAACAAAAGAAAAAAAAATAATCAATTATATAACATTTCTCCTTCGATATTTTTACAATTATAACCTACTTTTGAGTTATGATGAATTCGCATTATATAATATATTGCCATGAGTGTAAGAATAGTAAGAATGCATCTAAATTTGCATTACAAAAGTAAAAATCTTCATGGTTCGCTATCCCATGCGTGTATATGTGTATTCATAAGTGTTTTGATTTGTATTATACAATAACTCTAATTGTTCAAACATAATATAGTATCCATTAAATTGAGATTTTGCATTTAAAAAAGTTTTTCACATTTATATTTATCTGCCTTTTTTGCTACTTTTTATGAATTCTGAATCTATAACTTTATGATAAGAAAGAAAAATAAAATATGAGAATGTTAGTAATCGTATAAGAAGTTGTAAGAATATTTTCACAGCTATAAATGGGGCATAAAGAAAACACATTTAACTTAAAATTTTTAAACAATTGGTCTGGTAAGAAAATAGGTGAAAAGAGAAAATGTATAAGTTAAAAAACCCAGCTACACAATATTCACTTTTTAAAAGAATAATTTAGTTTATAACATAGGGCTTGATCAAGGACCTATTAATATAATTTGACAAATACGCTACTATACAACAAAACATAAAAGCTTAGGGAGTCAAAGGTTATTACAATTTCTACCACTTATTTATTGCATTTTGTTTTCGTGATTTATATAAAAATTTAACAATAAATATGCCAGAAATGAATAAGTGCAAATATAATTCAAGTACATAACAAAGAACCGGGTCAAACACGCACGCACACCCTCGTAGAGCTCTCTTCTTTCTGCGAATGAAACTATGAAAATTCTAACTACATTGTCAAATTGTTCAATTGATTTTTACATTTCCTTTGTCTCTTTCTTAGTCAACTAAATCCTGGCCCTTTATGTCCTTAAAATAAATGGGGGAAAAGAAAAAGAAACAAGGAACATTCAACTCCTAACATACAATTAGTGTTATTACAATCGATGCCATCCCTTTCTTCATTAATTTTGAAAAAGAATGATGTTCTATGCTTTGTTTTTCTTTTTTTTTTTCAATATAATCATATAAAAAAGATTAATGAAAAGTTATTTATTTAGTTAAATTGTCTGATAATTTTTTTATCATTCAATTCAAAAAATATATGGATGATAACAGTTCATAAAACTGACTAAATCAATGTATATGTTTTATAACAAAACTCTAGGAGAGAGTTAATGAATTATTCTAATTATTACTCTTAGTTTTTAGGGGAAAAAAGGGCATCATATATTTTTGTCGTTTGGCAAAATTGATGGTCATTCAGAATTTCTTGTTTTTAGAAATGATCACAGAATTAGGTCAATATAATTAAAGGATATAATTATCTTTAAAAAATTTTGTGTGGCTTTTTAAAAATAATATAGTTTTCACGATTATTTCATCAAATTACAGGAATATCACTATCCCTACCCCAAATTTAAAAGATATATTAGTTTTCTTTATTTACCTAAAAACGACACTAGGCCCAAAAGCTCGGTCTAATCTATCAAATATGTATACAATGGTAGACCCCAAGCAACTATATTAAGGCAACTACTCTGAGCTGTGGTTTAGAAGGCATGAATGCATTAAAATGAGGCCTAATTCATACAAAACCCTTGGCCAAATCTACTGAGGGCACCTTGGCCAGTAAGAAAATGACTAAAATCATAGAAACCATAACAGATCAAATACTACCCAATGCCTATAATTGAGTTTTCAACAAGATTAGTATTTTTGATTCGATGGCTAACTCTCGCCTAAGCGAAAAAACTATTTAGAAAATTTGTGAAACCCTAATTTCGGCCTAGGTCATTTTCTACCCTTAGAAGGTAGAAACTTGGCTGCTTATTTACAATACAAATCCTAAAATCCTAACCTAGTTAAGAAAACACTCCTTTCTATCCTGCAAAGAAGAATGAATCCTCAAAACCTTACCTTATATCATAAGGATTCATGCTACATTCTAGGAGTGAGATTCCTATGCCTTGTCATTGAGGTTTACCCTTAAAACTTAAGAATAGAGCATCCCATGCACTATTCCAAGATCATCCATCAACTAAGATCAATCATCATCGCAACATACTCTTAAGCATTCACCAGCAACCTAGCAATCGATTAGCAGTCGAAATATCCTCAAATAGCAGCCTCTACAACCATCCATCCTCCTTTTTCAAGAAAAGCTCTTCTTCTTGAACAAAAAACCCTAGTTTGCTAAACATCAAATATTTTTGTATATTATTAAATTATGCAAGAAATTAGGCTAGATAAAAATGGAATGCCTTTTGCTAAAAAACTATAGAAAAATTTATGAAAGACTGAAAGTCATAAAGGCTACGTGGGAGGATACTAATGAATGATGAAATTTGTTCTTAATTGGCATTGAAGACAATGCAATAAACTTTCTTTATCTTGATTATGATAAGGATGAATGATGATATATGTTCTTCATTGAACTCTTTGACGTAATCCCTCACTGATTCAATACGCTCCAACTTTTTCGAGCCCATCACAGGCTTGCCGCATCATAGAGAAAAGGCATTAAAGACAATGAGGTAATCTTCCTTGATCTTGATTATGAACCCTTTTATGATGATTTATCACTTGCTTATAAAATTATAAGAAAATATTATGAAGAATTTAGTTATAGCTTTTTGGTGTTTAAAAAGAAAACTTCTACACTTTCAAGAGAAATGATAATTTTCAAGAATGATCATGAGCTTGAAAAAAAAAATTGATCTCTTAAAAAGTTACCAAGAATGTTAAGCAAATGATCATGAGCTTGAACAAAATATTGATCTCTTAAAAAGCTACCAAGAATGTTAAGCAAATGATTCTTCAAAGCCAAGAAAAGACTTTTGAAGTGGATGTGGAGCATTTTTCTGGTCGTTATTGCTAGAGAAAATGGAAAGAAAAACAATTTTTTTTTATAAGATTACCAAAACAAATCATCATTATGCCTTTTTTTCTATTAAAAGTCAAAGAAATGAACCAAATGTTGCATGGAATACTTGGATTAATTTAAGTACAAAAGTTAATTGTTTATGAAAATAAAAACATTCAAATGGCTACGAGTAGAAGCAAATATACAGTTCCAATGATAAAGAATGGTGTTCTAAAGACTGAGGTTATGGTTGAAATTTCAATGAATCGAGAGTTAATATTAATAATTAAAAAATGACTACAATGAGGTATGACTAAAAATCCCATAACTCAACTCAAAACTAGGGATGACAATGGGGAGGGAGGGGACTGACATCTCCGTACTCATCTCTAATATTTTTGTATAATCTCAGTTCTTATCCCCTCTCTGTTTCCATCAAAGTTGTTTGAAGGAATTCTCATTCTCTTCCCAAATAATAATAGGGGATCCCCGAGAGTTCTTGATCTCCGAATAACTGATATGTTTTTAATTTCTGTATTTAATTTAATCATATTAAAATAAAATATTTAAATAAAAATAAAGTTTGATAATATATCTTACATTAAAATTAATCAATTACAAAAGTCACAATACAAAATATAAATTATCAAAATAATTATCTTCGTCTCTATCAATTAGAAATTAGGTTTTACCGATTTAGATTTACTTTTTTTTTCTTAGATAAAAATTTAAAATATTTAATAAATATTATAATTAAACAAAACTTTTGGGTTAACAAGATCTGTCTAGTCTTATTAATGTTCGGAATAGAAATTTAGGATTATAAGTAAGGCTCAAAAGTTTAATAATTAAATATTTTTATATTTATTATTCATGCAAATATTTAATATTTTATAATTTAAATTTTATTATTTATTCACTATTAATTTTAAAAAAATAAAATAAAAATTTTAAAATTTAAAATGAGGAAATGGAGAGGAATCTCATCCTCATTCCTTTCCTAAATAAGAAACTGAATAAAAAATTATTTCAATCCCTTCCTCAAAAAAAAGTAATTGGGTATAAAATTGTCCTATAACCTCTATGAATAGAGAAAATCTCTACGAGCCCCCATCTCTATGGAAATTTATGTCATTCCTACTCAAAACCAACTCAACATAAATTGTTTGTGAAGATAGAAATATAAACTATACTATAATAGAACTTTATTTAGGTCATTAGGTGGTTCCAATGAATGTCTCATATAAAATTGAATATACTTCTGATTGTGTAATATATATAAATAATTCATAAATAAATAAACAAACGGGACAGCTTTCGTTGTTCTTTAATAAATTTTAAAACTTCAGATGTAAATAGATCATTCTCTGTAGCTGGTTGATGTACGGAACCCATTAACCAAAATATGGAGGTGAATTCGCGAGTTGCGACTTTCCCAATTGGGCTTTTATGGTATTATATAATGGGCTTAAAAGCCCAAATCACATCTGAAATAGTGAATAACTTTTATCAGGCTGATTCAGCAGCTTATTGTTCTAATGAAAAAAAAAAAAATAGCTTTTTTTTATTGACTTTTGAAATTCAAGTGAAGCATGTAAGAAGTAAAATTGGTTTAATTTTGAATTGTTTATACTCTGTTGTTGAACTGGAATGCAACGAAATGGGAGTTTTTATTGTCAATGTTTGCGGCAACACATGGTTAATTAGGTGCAACTATAATTGAATTATTGTCAATCCTTAAAAGGAGCAGGTATCCAACCAAATTTAATAATGCTGTTCAATTTCAATGCTAATTGATAATGCTTATTTGAAATTCTCTATCCCAGATATAAAGTGGCTTCATAGCCAAGCAACAAACAACCAATTAGCATAAACAAACAACCAATTAGCACATTCTTATTTTCATATCCAAACAACAATATCGATTCGAAATGCATCGTGCTCTTATATACATTTTTTTTTTTTATCTATGCATAATTGAAACGCTTAGGTAACTTAAAATAGAGAATTAAAATATAAATTATTCTTTGGTCAAGCAATGGATACCTTTTTCATCTTTTTTCAGGTCGAATGATCAACTACTCTCATATGTATTCTGAAAATTATTTTTTATTTTAAATATATAAATATAGATCCGACCTATTCCTTAATACTAAATGAAAAATATTATATTTATAAATTTTTATATATATTACTTTTGTACATACTAATGTAACATTACATGATTTGTTGAATAAAAATATAAAATAATTTTAAATGAATTATGTAGTTTATATGATGTTTTCATTCAACTACCTATTACTTAAAATAATTTGTAACTGTATCATTTTATTAGCCATCAGGTAGCAAAGCCGATTATGAAAAGGATGGAGTTATTTATATTTTAAAAATTATTTTAAGTACTTTAATTTTAACAAAAATATTCATCATGTGAATTATTCTTAAAGATAATATATTATAAATTAATATTATATAATTATTATTATATATAATTTATAATATTTATATTTATTACGATATTGATGTTATAATTTTTATTATGATATTATAAAATTTTCTTTAAAATTATATGTCAGAGAAGAAAATTTGACTTGTCAACAACCACCGATTAACAAGAGCTTTGGAGCAATAATATTTCTCCAAGTGTCATGGAGTAGATAATCAAATTGCCAAGTATCACTTGTGACATGTGATGTGACCTTCACATGCTCTTTCGTCACTGAACGTTCTCATTAAAACAATTTAACTTCCATCCAAATAAAACAATTCTTTAATTATTAGAAGCTGGAATCTCAAATCTTGTTTTTAAATAAGTTATCACCTTAACAGAAACACTATTTATTTTAATAGTAGCTTCAATTTTATTTTAATTAATCATAATAATTGAAATATTAATAGTAATTAAGGATTATGAACAACAGCCGTTATAGATAGGAATTAGTTTATTCATATCAACCCATATCTCATCATATTTTATTAAAGTTTAAATTGAATTAACAATATAACTAGAAATAACTCAGTATTTTAAATTTTAATAATTCTTGACAAGTAGCAATATATATGAATATCAAAATTAATTTATTAAATAGTATAATAGTAACTAATTTTCATTAACTCTTTTATTCCCTAATTTAAATTTAATTAGATTTCATCATACAGCCTATGATTTATTAAAACATATTCATAGCTAAAATTTATAAAGTTGTTCATGAGTGTGTTTAGATAAATCATTTTTAGTCAATGAGTGTGAAGACCCATGGACGACCTATGATTTATGATCAATCTTCACTCACAAATAAAAAAAAATTGTGGGTAAAGATTGATAAATAAATAAGTAAAGTAATGTTATGAATTTTAATAATTGATTTCTGCAGTCACAATTAATATAACATTCATCTTATGAATTGTAAAATATTATTTTATTAATTATAAATCTCATTATCTAATATATGGATAATATATAACGATTGAGACTGAAGTTGAGATCTCAATCATTATTGAAATAAATTAAACAATCATTGGAGTGTAAAAAATATATTATTTTTATGAAACATTAAAAAGGAAACAAAAAAGAAAAAATCTAGTTTGCACATGAGTTACCTACTTTAAAACCACCATTAATGAGTCGTTATCATTCCTTATCCTTAATGCACGTTATAATTTTTTTATTTTTTTATTTTTTATTTTTTGGAACATCCTTGTTAAACAAAAGACGGTCTTACAATAACCCACTAACAAATTAATATTGTATTATTAGTATATTTGGTTGGGAATATAATTCAAATTCCCATTTTTTTTCATTGCTGAATCACACTTGAAACTGATTTATATTCATTATTTCATTTTTGGATGGAGTTATTAACTTATTATACTCTAAAAATTATTTATTAACTTATTATACTCTAAAAATTATTCTGTAAACTTAAGTTTTAATAAAATTTTATATCACTAAAATGATCGTGATTGAATTGATTATTAAGGGAAACCTTATTCAATTGAATAAAAATGATAATAATTTTAACGCCCATTCACAACATTCATACTATAAACCTTAATTTTATTTTTCCAACTAAAAATTAAATCATCTCTCAATCTAGATTAAAACCCTAATTAATTAATACTTAAATTAACTAAATATATTTATTTTTATCAGTCTTAGATGTAATGTATTGAATTATAAGTTGATTAATAATATTTATATATTTTTGTATAAAGAATTCAAATCTCGAACCTCTTGTACACCCCTAGTAAATTTTATTAACTAAATTAATCGTTACTATATCAAATGCAATTTTCTTAATTCAACATAAATAAATTTTTTATTTTTCATAAACTTTTTAAATAATTTTGCTGACATCACCTTTGAAAGTTAGATGGACATGAGTAGAGGGTAGGTCAATTAAATTTACTTTTAGCACAAGTTTATTGAGTAAAGTTTCAAGAAATAATATATATTCAATCAATTTTTTCGTTTTATGAATCCCTACGCATAAGTCATTAGATGCAATGGAGCTCTTTAATTTCTTTTTTCTATTAAAATGTATAGAGAATATAAAAAGTTGAGAAATAATAAATTAATTATTTAATTTCATCGTCAATCCATAATTCTCTCTTATTAATTAATAATACTAAGAATATAAAAAGATGAGGAGTAGTGAATTGATTATTTAATTTTCTCATCAATTCATAATTATCTCTTGTTCATAAAATAAAGAATATAAAAAGATAAAGAATAGTAAATTAATTATTTAATTTACTCATCAATTCCCTTGCTCATAAAATAAATAATAAAAAAAGATGGGGAATAGTAAATTAATTATTTAATTTCTTCATCAATCCATTATTTTCTCTTGTTAATTCACAATTAAGAAAATATAAAAAGAAGAGAAATAGTGATATCACATCAACTCTTCTAACCTTAGTTTTATATAAATATATAGATTCTTCTTTCTATTAAAATGTCTAGATAATATAAAAAGTTGAGAAATAATAAATTAATTATTTAATTTCATCATTAATTCATAAGTCTCTCTTATTAATTAATAATACTAAGAATATAAAAAGATGAGGAGTAGTAAATTAATTATTTAATTTCCTCATCAATTCTCTTGCTCATAAAACAAAGAATATAAAAAGATGAAAAATAATAAATTAATTATTTAATTTCCTCATCAATCCATTATTTTCTCTTGTTAATTCACAATTAAGAAAATATAAAAAAAAAAAGATAAATAGTGATGCCACATCAACTCTTCTAACCTTAGTTTTATATAAATATATAGATGTCATCAATTTAAGTCTTGAATCGTCATTTCGCTATTAATTTTCTTATTAATCATCAAGGATTTGAATTCAATACCTGTAATTGGTAGTGATTAGATAAAATAATAATAATAATTAATTCATAATCAAACACATTTGTGACAGAATATTATAAAAATTTCAGCTCAACATTATATCTAAATTTATTTATCAAACCCTAAAAATTTAAAGTTTTAGATGCCTCTTCTTATTTCTATCTCGCCTTGTTGATTTTATAAAATTTAAATTAATTATATTTTCTTGATTAATTAGTGAGCATAAATTACGAAGAATTGTTTTATTGATATTTTTTTCTTCGCATGTTTGTGAAATTTCAGACAAGAGCCAGTACTGCTATGATGATAGATTATTAAGGAAAAATTTAATTTGTTAATTCAAATAACCCTCAATATTCACATGGAATGATGAGATGAAAAAAATACAAAAGCCTCAATCCATTCATATGAATAAATTTAATCATTTCTTGAAAACAATTCTTCATTTATTCGTATAATAAGTTTAACAATCATTTGAACTAAGTTCTTGGATGTAAAAACTACTTTCATCAACGTAGAAAAAAGAAATGTATAATAAGATTTAATTTGAGGGAGCTTTATCATTTCAATGAATTTATTCATATGAATTGTCCAGGGTGGAACTATATTGTGGTTGGTTAGGAGCTTTACGTACATATTAATATAAAAAAGTAAATAAAAATTCAAGGTAGATATAGGTTTTAATTAAAATTTAGTTCTTCTCTTAAGGTTAGGACTCTTTAACTTGTAGAATTTTGATTTTAACCTTTCGTAATTTGTGATTTTTTCATTCAAGGCTCTGTTGAACAAAATTTTAGTTCTGCGGCAAGGCTTGTAGCAATTGCTCATCTTTCACGATTTAATTCTTGGACAGCCTCCATATTTTTACTTTGGTCTCTCTTGGTCTTCATTATATAATTAATAATTCTTTGTATCATTAATTGAGAGTAGACTTAGCTTAGACTGGACTGTAATATTAATTGGGTGTTATGATTATCCAATTAAAAAGCAAGAATCATGTTTCTCTTTTAAAGGTTTGAATGGAAATAAAAAATCTCACCCCATTAAATATCAACTTAATTTTATCTCATCTTATAGAGCTTGAATGATCACGGGGTATCCAAAACCAACCAAACTATGGCACAGACGTCGAATTATCAACGATTGAAGAATGAAGAATGTTTAACACACACACACACATATATATAAATATAACACTGAATTGAGTGACTCTGTATATGTATTAAAGCCGAAAGGACCACCCGAAGACCCTACAGCCATTTTATCAGTTCATTTTTCGTCCACACTCAACTTTAAGAATAAAGAGGTTAAGATGGTGACCCATCATCCATCTCCAAAATACTTTGTCATCATCTATTTATCTTAATGAAGAATCATGCTTACAGTGTCGTTATTTGGCGAGGATTTTTATATTTGATTAAAGTTCGAAAATTTATACCATATAAAGTAAGAGGGTAATTTTAATAATTATATTATTTGTTGGAAAAGTAGCATATTAATATGTAATTTTGAGGGTTTATTTTGAGTATAACTCATTTAGTAAAAGTGAAAAATTTTGAGAGGTTCCGATTTTATTCGGTAAACACTTTGAGATGGTATATTTATATACTAAAAATGATACTTGTGTGAATGAAAAATTAATTTTTAAAGTGAACTATTGAAGTTAAAAATTTGAAAGAAAAATAAATTTATCCTATATAACAAAAATAAGCTAAGGAATTTATATTTATATATAGAAACTTATCCATACATGAGTAAGAATTTTAAAAATAAAGGCTCTTTTATGCATGCATGTGTAGGAGGGTACAAATTACAATTTAATTTAGTTGAACTCGTGTGCGCCCGCGCGTCTTGTATACACGAATGTCGGCCCAAAATCACCTAGGCCTACTTGGCCACTTATTTTTTTTCTTTTTGAATTTTTCAGTAACAATTTCATAATTAAAATCAAAAAGTAGTTATGATTTTGAAAATAAATTTTGATCTGTTATAGAAGCAATTGAATGTTTAATTTAATGTTATGAATTGAATATTTGAATTCAATTTCATTATTTAATTACTTTAGTAATTATGCACCCTCATGACTATAACAAGGACAGTCTTCCTGTTTTACACGAAAAAACAAAAAAAACAAAGAGCACTCAAAATCTATTTTCTTTTCTTTTACCTTCTATTTTAATCAAGTTCCAGCACAGTTGCTTTTGATTTTGAAAATAAATTTTGAGCCGTTACAGAAGCAATTGAATGTTTAGTTTACTATTATGAATTGAATATTTGAATTCAATTTTATTTTTTAATTGCTACAGCAGTTACACACTCTCGTGATTATAAAAAGGGATTGTCCTCATCCTCTATTTTACATAAAAAAAAAAAAAGAACACTCAAAATCTATATTCTTTCCTTTTATCTTCTATTTTGATCAAGTTCTAATACTGTTGCAGTTCTCCAGAATTATTCGTTTGTACTTAGTGAATAATTCATTCTCTTGTATCCTATAAAATAGATACCAACAAACCTGACAGTACTGTAATAGGTGGTAAAACTATTTTAAAGAGACTATTATTAACAGGCCTTAGGTTTTCGTCTATTTCTTGTTATTCCTTTCATTTCTCTTGCTGCTATTCTAAGGAATTTTCATAGGCTGGTTTTAATGTTTCTGCAATACAAGTGTATTACATTATGTTTATGCTAGTATAACTTATTTTGTATGTAACAATTGTATACCATAATTGTACTGAATTTATTTATGCAACTTTACATTACGGTTCCTATGTTTTTTAATTGCTGGCTTACTTCTAATATTTCAATATTATTATACTATATTTTAATAAAGTACAAAAACTTCCATTAAAAAATATCTACATGTATATAGATCATCATCTTCCTCTTATCCCTTAATTTTATTGATTCTGCGACTCAATTGAATATATATATGTATATATAAAATGTTGTCAGCGGTCAACAAAATTCTGCTGTTAGCTATCAACAGCAAGATCGGAGGGGATTCCACTTCCATTACAAACCCAGTAGGTAAATCCAACGAGTATCATATTATGTACTTCATAAAAAGTCTTAAATTAATTAATTTAGTTTATGTATAGGCTCCATATGCACGGATATGTCAATTCCCTCCCGTATAATTAATTAATTATGAGGTGATTATATATTGGCGGATTATATGCTTTATCTTTAGCTTCAAGCAACGAACGGATCCCATTTGATTGAGTCACCCACTGTCCCACACAAAATAAAAATTATTTATATATAAGTTATCACATAAAATCAAACACCTGCATTAATTTAGTTCATACATATGCCCCACGGACTTGTCATTCTCGTATACTAATTATGAGGAGATTGACAGATCATTTGCTTAATTTGTTTTCTAACTTTAATCAGCGATTCGAAGCCTAGGGAGGTGTAGGAACAAAAACCGAATTTGTGTTTTACCCACCATTTATTTAAAAATAATAATAATAAAAACACCACTCATAAAAAATGTCTAAATTACGGAATTAAAGCTATAGGAGATGGTGCAAATAAAATACTATATACACACTTACACACTTAAAGGTACATCAAAGTGAGGATTTTCATTTTTGGCCGGCCTTGGTAGAACTAGGTTTGGCTTCGAGCTATTTAGGAAAAACAACAAACTTAAAGAGGCCATAATTAATAACGCAACAATATAAATTTAAGTTGGTCAAAACATAATTAAATTTTACACATACATAGGGTGAATTTCATTGAAGATCTTTATGCTTCCTGAATTCTCTTTTGACCTTGGGCAATAAGACTGGACGTTCGGCTCAATTTTATTTTTTAATCAGTTTAAGTTTAGCTTGAAATTGCCATGGCAAATGGGTTCATATTTTAGTTCAATTCAGTTTCATTTTTGAAAAAAAGAATAAATTCTAAGAAAATGAAAAAATCTTAATTCTTAAAAAACGAATAAACCAAACCAAATTTTTGGTTTTGTTTAGTTTAGTTTTCTCATAAAATCAAATCAAACCCGAAGTGCATAATCCTATCATGTAGATTACTACTTAATTTTTCACATCCGTTTGTATCTCTATATAGCAATATGATAGTTATTGATATATAGGTGGTATATAAATATGAATCTATAAATTATTGAATTGCAAATTACAAATATTGTGAATAGGAAAATAATTCAACTGATTTTTTTTAAAGAAATTTGTATTCTCTGTTAATTCTCTCCCACTTTATTAATTACTAACCAAACAACGTTCTGATTAGAAACCTATTGAAGTAAAAGTTTTTTTTTTTTTATACTAACTTATAGGATTGTTGTAGATATTACATCATTATTTTATTTACAATCAGATTATACAACTGAGACCTCCTTATAGTGTGTATATTGATCTTCTGAAGTAATGTCTAGATTTTTTTAATATTCTCTAATATTCGAGGGTTGTCCACTCCACTCATCTTTCATAAGAGAGAAGACTGACTCCACTCAATTATTTGATAATTAAGGAATGATTGAAACTAACTTCCATAAATACTTTTATAGTGGCTCAAATCGTTATTATCAATATTATGAGTATAAGGACTCTCCCACTAGGTTTCAAGTCCATTGATCTATTGAAGTAAAAGTTAGTACAGCTTTAGAATGCGGCTGTAGAGTTTCCTTCATCAATTTAAAAGAAATCGTCGGAATCTCTTTCGTTGCATTTGCAATGTTCCAAGGTTTAAGGACCAAGCGGTAGTTACATAAGCCCTAGCCGTGGTCAATAGCTAGAAAAAAATTGATGGAATCATATATGATTTATGGGTATTTTGAAAGCCACAATAATTATTTTGAAATATTAATAGCTAGAAACTCTAATTGTGTAAAATCAAATCCAATAGTGCTTGGTATAATAATTCTCAAGTGCGGGTGTTCTCATGTTTTTTTTTTTAATACTGACACACTGTTAAACCGTGTGATTTAATAAAATTTATTTTTAATACATTATAAAATTGTACAGTTTAATAACATTAAAAATTAACTCTATAAAATTATATAGCTTACAGCGTGTACACGTGAGAAAAAAAAAATAGAAGGGCTTTCACACGAGAAATATTGGTGCTTGATATATTTGACTAAGTTAGGTTTTTAAATCTATTACGTGTTAATAACAAATAATTTATAGTAACATTGCTGGACAAACGAAGCTTAAATTTCAAAGTTGAAAAGATGGTCTTGGGTACTATTAGTATATACTACTTATTCATTTATTGGATTCCTACCCATTGTATATTTTACTCTTATAAAATTAGGTGAAAAATACATACGACATGTATCCAATGCTTGTGGCAATAGATCATAAAAATAGCATACCATATAGTCCAACAACTCAGCAATTCTTGGATTTCTTTTTCTTTGAATACATCATATATATATTGTCAATTTCATCATTTTCACTTGATCGTAAATTCGTAATTTAATTTGTTTATGCAACTTTTTCCACTATAATCACTGTAATTGGTTTCAACCTACATTTTAATCACAAGTTGATCATAAGTAACTTTCACATGAGGCATCAATCAATTTGATAGGTGGTCACGTTGTTGATAATGCGTAGTACGTGCAACAACCATGCTACAATTTGAAGACGACAGCTTCTTCCTCAGATAAATCCACCAGAAAAGATGCTTTCATCTATATTTGCCACAATTAATAAATTAACGCAGTGGAATAATTGGCTATATATGGGGCTACGTACATTGTCAAGCAAGCATGTGAATGTGTAATCAAATATTTAAAGACGCTTTTAATTTTTTATTTATTTTTATACATGATGCAAGAATACTACCAAATGACAAGAGGGCAGAAAGTGTTTGAAAGGACGATTAGGCATTTAGTTAAACATTTATGGGAACGTACTATTTGACAAAAGTACTCACAAGGAAAGAAACATATCTAGTCAAAATATTGACTACGGTTACAACAATTACATTTGGGAAGGATCAGCAAGAACCAAAATACAAGTTATCCAAAACCAAAATATAATTTTGATGCTATCTTATAATATACTTCAAGCAAAAGAGAATAAATCTTAATCATATCCACATATGTATATCGACAAAAATGAACATGCGACAAATTTTTAAAAGCTAACAATTCAAATGACATATCTTTTTAATAAAATTATGCATTTGTTATCATAAATTAAATTTATTCTTTCAAATTAGTATAATCATATATATTAAGTAAGTGCAACCATACCAAAATTAATGTATTGAATCCCATTAACGATCTGAATACTAAAATGGATGACGATTTGTGATATCCTTGCACTTATTTATTATTATATTTTAAAATCATATACATTAATATAAACAGACAAAATCATTTATCAATATGCTTTTTCAGAGACTTAATTTGTAAGCATGATGACCACCTTATCTTCACATATCAGTGAGTTAGGGTGGCCAATTTTCAAGTTAGTTAATCATGCATGCACCTTGAAAGCATCCTTAGCCTCTACGATAATGCAAAAAGGTGTGAAGAGAGATAGAACTTAATAAATAAATTATTTTATTGCGCTTTTTTTTTTCATTTTGGGGGTTGGCTGGAAAGAATGTCCAATTTTCTTTTTATTTTTTTAAGTGAAAATTATTCACTAAATAAATAAAATTTTATCTTTTTGCAGAGATTGCTTGGCGGGAAATTTGATTCATATGAAGTTAAAATTGCAGGCCGAAATATATATATATATATATATTAAATAAATTTATATCTTTCGATGCGATAAATTATGTACCATCAAATGAACAGTTTAATTGCAACTTGCCTGCCGATTGGTTGTATTTACTAAGCCCACGCGCAGTATCTTCACGCGCCGCAATTGTAATAAACTCGCGCGCATGATTTTGCAGTTGTCCTCTTACAGCTGGGATCCATAGTGAACTCCATAGTATTCTTTCTCCCAGTAAATGTGGGCCCATCCTAAGACCTTTCTCCCCATAGGGTGTGGGACTCGTATTTGAAATTGGAACTTTTTTATTGCATAGTGAAATCGGTCCCCATGTAAAAAGTTTTTGTGTTGGCTCGGCCACTGACCATTCACAGGACATTTTATCATGCACCGAATCACAAGTAATCAAAATATGATCTCCGTCTCGCTTTCTCGAATACTCAGCTCTCCAGCATCAGAAGCTTGGCTCATCAGTCCTGCCTTATTGACAATGGATTACGCCTTCTTAGTTCTAATTAACAATGGTTTTTTTTAAATTACCTTTCACCCTCACCCTATATTAAATGTATAAATTAAATGCTGATCTTGTGTTTTTATTAGAAGATGCCAATTAACTACACTTTAAAGATAGTCATGGCCGAGTTTAAATTAATTTTTAGTCTTATATTTATTCCAAAATTCGAATTTTGATGAATAAATGAGTTTGAAAATTATTTAGTCAAGCCTCTAATGGCTAATTATACTATCTTTTAGGCATCAATATAATACAATTATTGTTATGTCCATAATTTTATAAACTGTGAATTCTAATCCATGTTCTTAACTATGATAATCAAAGGATAAGTTAGAAAGTAAAAGTGATAAAAAAAAGTATTGAATAAAAATATAATGTTGATAAAAAGTTGAGAACTGTTAATGCTTTACATCCTTCCTATACTGGTTAGAAAACACTAATGATGCTTAATGCCTAGTATCCTTGAATTCCTTTCAAGAAAAAAAAGAAAAGAACGCAAAACATGGAAGCTAAAATTCAATTTTTCAAAAAGAAAGAAAAAGAACAAAAAGAGAATAAAACAAGTTTCTTAATAATATTATGAAAAATTGTAAATATTGTTTTTGATATCATAATAATAGAATTTGTAACTATAGTACAAATCTCATAGGTAGATTATAAATTTATTGGTTGCTTAAATTATGTCATTTCAAAATATGCCTAACACATCATGTTCTAAATCAATCAATCTTATATATAAAAAATTCATATTCATAAAGAGATTTATGCATCTTGATAATATTCAAATATATTAATAATACTTAAAAATATTGGCGATAAGACAATCAATTAATATGTATAAGACATAAACATTACAACATTATCATTGATATGTTATTAATAGCTTCTACCAAGCAGCCGCCATCAAAGTATCATTGAATGTAGTATTATTGTATCCATATGTAATGGCAAACTAATAATATAGCTAAAATGTTAGTATTTTCAGTTACTTATTATTATTATTTTAAGGGGTTAATGAGTATTATGAATACCCAAGGGAGTAATTTTAGTAGAAGAAGAAAAAGGCAATATGCACGA
The DNA here is from genome assembly GCA_025617385.1 of Murraya koenigii. Lineage (NCBI taxonomy): Eukaryota > Viridiplantae > Streptophyta > Magnoliopsida > Sapindales > Rutaceae > Murraya > Murraya koenigii. The sequence continues at coordinate 16,338,146 of CM046812.1, forward strand.
AACTGAACTGAAAAAATGGTGTCGGGCAAATAAGTCCTTGAGACTTATTCTCCTTGGCTTGGCTAGGCTAAGGGCTATGTTAGAGCCGAAATATCAGCCGCGTATCAGGCACATGAGTTACTACTGAACTGAAATGAAAGACTCAAAAAAAAGTATAACAAAGCCAAAATCTTTAGTTAAAAGAAACTAACCTTACTCTGCTCGCCCACTCACTCTCTACTGTCTCTCACGGGCACACACGCACTGACTATTACTACAGAACATGTACAAGTGAGCAACTCGGTCTCTTGACGTAGAAAAAACTAAACTCAGTCACGGACTCAATTGAAATCAAAGCATTTTAGCCTCCTTCTTTACTTACTTTCCAATTATCCATCACGGGATGCTACAAAACAACATGTGCTTTTGAAGACTCTGCTCTCTTTATAAACAACACATACTAACCACTTACACTTGCGGTACTACAACTTTACATTAATATGGCTTCTGCTCAAAACATAAACAGAGCACCGAAGGTCTCTGTTTTGTTCTTGTTTCTGACTTGTTGTTCTTTACAACATACATCATCATCAGCTCAATCATCACCTGCTTTTGCCTGTGATGTTGTGAGCAATCCGTCTTTGGCGAGTCTGGGGTTCTGTAACACATCGTTGGGGATTGATTTGAGAGTTGGAGACTTGGTGAAGAGACTCACGTTGCAAGAGAAAATTACTTTCTTGGTGAATAATGCAGGGAGTGTGGGTAGGCTTGGGATACCAAAATATGAGTGGTGGTCTGAGGCTTTACATGGTGTCTCTTACGTCGGTCCAGGTACTCGTTTTTCCAACGTTGTTCCTGGAGCTACAAGCTTCCCTCAGGTTATTCTCACTGCCGCTTCCTTCAATGCTTCTCTCTTCGAAGCCATAGGAAAGGTAAATATACATATATTTATCTGTAATTGACGAATCTCATAAGTACATTATTTAAAATATCAGCCCAGCTCATATCAGTACTTATCCAGATTCACTGTTTCATCTGATGAAAAAACAAACATCTATCTCCTGTCTTGTCTGCGCTTAGAGGAACTATTAGCAGCATCTAAATTGCTTAATTAGGATATAATATGTACAATGTGGTGTATTTGCAGGTGGTGTCAACCGAAGCAAGAGCAATGTACAATGTGGGATTAGCAGGATTGACATTTTGGTCACCAAATATTAACATATTTAGGGACCCCAGATGGGGTAGAGGCCAAGAGACTCCAGGTGAGGACCCTTTGCTTGCAAGTAAATATGCAACTGGCTATGTTAAGGGTCTGCAACAAACTGATGGTGGTGGCCCAAATCGGCTCAAGGTTGCTGCTTGCTGCAAGCATTATACAGCCTACGATTTGGATAATTGGAAAGGAACCGATCGCTACCACTTCAATGCTGTGGTAATATATACATACTGTTTGATTTAATTTAAGTGAAATTAACAAGATTCTGTTTTGTTTTCTTTTGGTTTATAAAGTCTGGCTTTGGTTTTGATGAGTTAGGTAACAAAGCAAGATTTGGATGATACCTTTCAACCACCATTCAAGAGTTGTGTTATTGACGGGAATGTGGCAAGTGTCATGTGCTCTTACAATCAGGTTAATGGCAAGCCAACATGTGCCGACCCTGATCTCTTAGCAGGAGTTATCCGAGGGCAATGGAAATTGAATGGGTATTTTTTATTGTATAAGATATCTATGATCGCTTTCTCTAATAATCAATTAAATTACACTTTACAAATAATGTAACTGTTTTGCTGCAGCTACATAGTTTCAGACTGTGATTCAGTTGATGTTTTGTACAATTCCCAACACTATACCAAGACACCTGAGGAAGCTGCGGCCAAATCAATTTTAGCAGGTTTGGATCTCAATTGTGGATCTTTCCTAGGCAAACACACAGAAGCAGCAGTAAAAGCAGGGCTTGTGAATGAGTCAGCCATTGACAATGCCATTTCTAACAACTTTGCTACTTTAATGAGACTTGGTTTCTTCGATGGTCATCCAAGCAAGCAACCTTATGGACAACTTGGTCCAAAAGACGTGTGTACTCAAGCAAACCAGGATCTGGCCCTTGATGCCGCAAGGCAAGGGATTGTTCTACTGAAGAACACAGCAGGATCATTGCCTCTGTCTCCGACTGCCATAAAAAACTTGGCTGTAATTGGTCCCAATGCCAATGTCACAAAGACAATGATTGGAAACTACGAAGGTAAATTAATTATATATTACCAACTCTGTAGAGCTTGAGTTCATCATTTGACTACCCATTAATGAGGAGTTTTTTCTGTACAGGCACTCCATGCAAATACACAACACCTCTGCAGGGCCTAGCAGCCGTAGTGGCAACGACTTATCAGGCCGGTTGTTCCAATGTGCAATGCGGCACTGCCCAAGTAGACGACGCTAAAAAAGCAGCTGCCTCAGCTGATGCTACTGTGCTTGCAATGGGTGCTGATCAATCTATTGAGGCAGAGAGTCGCGACAGACTTGACCTTCTCCTTCCTGGGCAGCAGCAATTATTAATAACAGAAGTAGCAAAAGCAGCTAAAGGGCCTGTAATTCTTATTATAATGTCCGGTGGGGGTTTTGATATATCATTTGCCAAAAATGACCCCAAAATTACAAGCATCCTATGGGTTGGTTACCCTGGCCAAGCCGGTGGAGCTGCCATATCTGATGTTTGTTTTGGACACTACAATCCAAGTACCTGTTCAATATCCAATTTCTATATCATTTTTTGTTTTCCCTAAAATTCACTCACTGATGAAGTAAGAATTTTTTTCAATTTTTGACAGGTGGAAGACTACCAATGACTTGGTATCCACAATCATATGTAGAAAAAGTACCAATGACTAAAATGAATATGAGGCCTGATGCTTCAAATGGATACCCCGGAAGAACCTATAGGTTTTACACAGGGGAAACTGTTTATGCATTTGGAGATGGACTAAGCTATTCCAAGTTGAATCATGAATTAGTTCGAGCACCGAAGATAGTAGCCATTCCTTTAGAAGAAGGGCATGTTTGCTACTCATCAAATTGCAAGTCAGTTGATGCTGTTGAAAAAACTTGTCAAAACTTAAATTTGGACATACTTATTAGAGTTAAAAACAACGCAAGTAGAAGTGGAGGCCATACAATATTTTTGTTCTCAACCCCTCCATCTGTGCATAAGTCACCGCAGAAGCACTTATTGGCTTTTGAGAAGGTCTTCTTGAAGGGGCAAGAAGAAGCACTTGTAAGTTTCAAAGTGGATGCCTGCAAGGATTTGAGTGTAGTTGATGAACTTGGAAACAGAAAGCTTGCTTTGGGAGACCATTTGCTTCATGTGGGAAATCTCAAACATTCATTGACTGTCAGGATTTAAATTTAGTGATTGTGATTATTTTTCTTTCTTCCCTTATTTCCCAAAATGCATCTCAGAGTGGAGAAATAAGTTGAGAGAGTTGTAACACTTCTCAATGTCATCATAATACAACAAGTGTGCAAATCAATATCTTGAATTTCCAAATGAAATTTCTCCTTAAATTTGTTTTCTTAGTTTAATCTATTTTTTAAGCATTTTTTTCTATATAACTATAAATATGTGCATGTAGGTACCCAATTCTCTAGAGAACCACGTCTTGTGATGTGTCCCTTTTAAACAACTCAAAAAGGATCATTTCCAATAAGAGGACATCCTAAAGACTTCTTAAGTAAATTACAAAGGAACATGTCCACCCTCTTAGATAAAAAGGAATTATTCCGATAGAAATAACAATCAAAATAGAATTCCCTTGAAACTTATGAAGAAAATGATGAGAGGAGGAATTTAGACTCATGCTGGTTCCAAAATTCATGATCTAAAGAAACTACGTCCAAATTCATAAGGATAGAATAATAAATATGTATGTTTCCCTTCAATCAAATTTATATGCATTTGTACGGTAATGATGGGTGACACCTATCTTTGGAAATATGATTCAAGGCAAACCCTAATCTCAAATCACCTATCTTTAAGAGAAAGAGGTCTTTTGCCATTCTAATGACACTATCCACTTCAAGGAAAAAAACTCATCTTCTCCCAAATTCTTTTTTTTCGTTCTTCTTCTTTGGCCTTAAACAAATATTAACTGAGGTGTCAAAGTGTCTTATGCAGGTACCAATGCCAACTCTAAGATTGATCAACTTCGTCATTTCTCTATAACTACAAATTTATGTGAAGGTAAAAATTTCAGCTCTATCATTAGCGCCGCCGTCTATGGAGAACTTGTAAATTGAAAGCCATTTTCAATCACTAAAATCCACACAACCACCAACTTTTTCTTCGTTCTTCTTCTTTGGCCTTAAACAAATATTAACTGAGGTGTCAAAGTGTCTTTTGCAGGTACCAATGCCAACTCTAAGATTGATCAACTTCGTCAAGTTTTCTATAACTACAAATTTATGTGAAGGTAAAAATTTCAGCTCTATCATTAGCGCCGCCGTCTATGGGGAACTTGTAAATTGAAAGCCATTTTCAATCACTAAAATCCACACAACCACCACCTTATGATTACTTTTTTAGATTAGATATCTTAGATATTTTTGTGTGTAATTGTAATACGAAGTAAATACTCACGTATGCCCAATTAAAAAATAGGTTTATGTGTGAGACCCAAACTTCAAATATGATTAAAGAGCCAATAAAGCTAAAAAACCAAGGTTAAATGAAGCAATTTATCTTTTATTTTATCTTCATCTTATTTATTACAACTATGCTAAGTCGCTAATAATAATGCTGGCTTATTTACATTTTTGCCATTTTATTTGTTCCCTGCTACTTTTTTTATTTTTCCACTAGTTAGACTAAAAAAATTATACGAACCCCATAAAGAACTAATGAGACCCTAATCAAATTAGACTCTAAAGATCATTTTGAATTCAAGAATTGAATGAATTTGACTTATTAAGGGAGTGATAAACCTTTATGGTGTCTCAAGATTAGGGTTTTAAGGACTTAGTTTCCTTTAGAGGTTCTAATCTAATCATCTATAATTTGTTCCTAGTGAAGCAGATTATTCATCATTATCTCTCTTTGTTTTCGTTTCTTGATCTTGTGCCTTTCTTCTATTTCCTTTCATAGTTGTTAATTGAATTCATCATTTATGCCTTGTTTCGATAGATTCAATTTAATTATGCTTTTGTGTATTTAGTATATATATATCTGCTCAACTTGTTCTAGGTTAAAAAAAAAAAGAGAGTATTTAGAGCTGCTATCTAAAGAATTGGGGATTAATTAGATTATTATGTTTCTTTCTTGGTTTCTTGAGTTGCTTGAATAATGTAAATTTATGATTTATTTATTTTTTATTATTAGCAGCTAATTCTAATCTAAAAAAACAAAGAAGGAAAGATTGTCGACCATAGCCTGTGTTTTCCAAGCCTGAGGTGGTAAATTGTAATGTTATCTTAACTTTTGATTCTTGAGAGAGAATAACTTCTACATCATGGCTTCAACTTCATCTTCTTCAGCTCAATCTTTTTATCTTCCTCCGTTCTCTCTTTCTTCTACACTATCTCTTCCAAAGTCTTGCTCCAAACACACAGCTTAAAAAATAGAACATCTTGTAGAATATACTTAAGTCCCAGAATTTGCTCAAATTATTGAGTCCCCCATACCTTTAATTAGTCCTTATAATTTGTACAAAAGAGTAATTAATACCTTATAATTTGTACCAGGGGAATTAAAATCTTAATTAGTACAAAAAGGCCTATGCCAAAAGAGTATGTCTAGTCTTCTTGCCTTGATTAGTGTGCCATTTCGGCCACCAAGCTGAGTAGTATGTGACTCTTGAAATCCCTCTAGATCTTGTTGCTCAATGGAAAAGAGAAAGTTACACACACACCTTCATCTTGGAGGTGTTTGCCTCATCCTCACTCTTCATGGAAGGAAAGGCTTGCCTGTTATAGCCTGAATAGCTCTGCATGCAGGAAGTGTCATACTCACTTTCTATCCAATCTTTAACTTATCTATTCATAGTTCAAACCTTCCTACTGCATTGAAGGTTCAAATCTAGATCCAGAGTGTTGAACATTCTATTACCTAAAAAACAACTACACTTCATCATCAATTAGTCTATCGACTTCAAAACCATGCGATGGACTTGCCAACACCCCATACAACATCTGATGCCTTGATCGTTCTTGCAGACATAGAAACAACACCATCCATAATCCAAATACCCAAACAGATTCCACGACATGAACTCCAAAAATTGATGCCTTTGGAATAGTTGTCCAATTATGAGAAGTTTCATGAGAATTCTCAACCTTTGCAAACATTAGATGCCATGTTCGAGAATCGTTCAGATAGAACAGTCAGAATGACTTTTCAACCACCATCTGCTGAACAAGTCCCCAGGGTTTCTTTCTCTTATACAAACATGATAACCACTGTTTCTACAGCCCAAGAGGAGATACCTATCCATGCTTTTGATAAAGATATATATCTAATATATCCAGCCAGACTTAATGGCCACTTCATATGGGATGTTCCTAGAGTAGGGATGTGTAAAAAAGGTTGTCTTTGTATGGATAACCTTTTCGATGAAAAAGAAGACATCCCACAATGTCAGAGAAAGAGGGTAGTCAAAATAGCTTCTACTTGCAAAACCTGCAAACCTTTTCCTCCTGACAACCCTAATTCCAAATCACCTTTACTCATATACTAAAAAGGCCTCAAAACCCTCAAAAAGAAAAACTTATTCGAAAGAGCCAACCTCTTTTGATCAAATCTGGTATGATCTCATCTTTTTCAAGTTCTTACAATAACCAATTTCCTCCACTTGAAAAACATACTGACCACAAGGCCTTATGTGCATGGACCAGGCCAACTTAAAGAAACCAAACCTTTTAAGACTGTTCTAAACTGGCAACCTCAAAATGCCAGAGCTCAAAATACATCTTTAGAATAGATTCCTACCAAGGTTGATCCTGTTGCCACATAAGTTAGACAAACTTCATCCAAAAGAGACTTTATTGCTACCCAGCTTGAAAAGATATATGCTGACATGAAAACAAGAGTTGTTCAACTTGTCCATGATCTCAGATCTATGTTTAACTTGACCATGGAAACGGTAGGTACGTGGCTCACTATATCATACAGACCATCAGTCACATACCACCCCAAACGGATGAACATTATTTTGTATGGTTGGACTCTATAATGAGTATAAGTTAATCGTTCTGATGCATAGAGTCCTTTATTCAAAGGCAAGTGCAGAGCATACTAGAAAGAATATGAGCAGATGATATGATAATCTTGGAAACCTAAATCGTTCTAGAGAAGAGAAAGAGAAAATTAAGCCATGAAGGTAAGGAAAAGATTTCTTTATTTCTTTCAAAGTTCTTCTTCCCTTAACTGATAATGAGTTCTCAATTTATAGGAGATGATACAAACGAAGACAAAGAAGATAGGATAGAAACCCTGTCCACTTTTGAAAAAGCAAAAGCAATAAAGACTTTCTCTTGTAGTGATAATCCAGATCTTTTTGTTATAACAACATTTCATCTCCACATACTCTCTGCGAGCTAATTCAACTGAAGCAGTTTGATCACTGAGAAATTGATCATAAATGATGCCTAAGGCTGTAGACACCTTTAGGAATTGGACAAACTGTAACTGTTTGTATGGGCCTAAGCTCTCGAACCAATCTATGAGAGATCTAGTAAATTTGAAACTAAATTCTCAAAGAACCTTGAGTGTGGTGGCTCTTGGTTGAAGCATCTAGACATCAATCCATACAGCAAATTCTTGGAATCTTGCTGGCCATCAATTTTTGGGAAGCTTATCAAAAGTAAATCAATTGTTGCTTGTTGATTTTGAACTATAGTGTGAAGATCTTGGGGGTTAATCCTCAACATTTGAATCTTCATCTTCTGGTTCATCAACAAAAGAGGGACCCCTTGTAGGATCATTAAATAGAAGCATACTAGTAAAAGGTTCTACCATGAGTAGCCTAGAGATATCTGTGAATTTAGATTCTAAATTAGAATAAGTTTGCGATTCTAATTTTAATTGAGATTTAATTTCTGTTTCTATTGCTTATGAGTTTGTAGAAGAGTGTACAGACTTGACTTGTATAGGGAAACTAGCCTAGGATGAGTATTGGTCTTTATCAATAGGTATAGCTAGTGATTGAGGAGATTCAATAATTGGTGCTGGAGAAGGAGCTTGAGAATTAGTTAGAGGTTTATAAGATTTTGTCTGAGGTTTTTCAGGGCGTGTCTGAATTGGTGTTTGGTATAGTGTATGGGTGAGGCCAAAGTGTTTAGCATATTTTATGGTTTTCTGTGTAGAAAGTGTATAGAAAGGTTGGTACGTACTGAACATTGAAGGTTGAAAGATAAAGAAAGGGACTTAGTTAACAAAGGTTGTTGTTTCTCTGCATTAATTCTAGCAAGTTCTGCTTTAAGATTTCTGATCTTCGTTTCTTTCTGATTGAACTCTTAGTAATGGCTTCTGTATTAGATCAATCTCATCTTCAATACATTTCTGCAGAACAATATGTTACTCTTAAAATTCCTCCATCAAGGAAGATTTGATCGGTGGTGAAGGATTCTTTGGTCTTTTGGGTAGTGCAGCATATGTAATGCCTTCTTGTAGATGGGAAGTGGTTCCATCGAATCAAGATGATCTAGTGGGAGGATTTGTTGTGGCTTGCATGATGAGTGAGGTAGTTTGGACTTTGACTTTCTACGCCGACTTCTGTATAAACATTCATTATCAGAATCAGATTCATCCCGACATGGATAATCTGGATCACACATGTCATACTACCTGGTGCATCCCAAAGGAAGTGGCCATTTATTTTTGTAGGATAGATTGGCGTGCCTTCGGATGTGAAACTGTGGATCGGCAGATTTTCTTGGATTGTCAAGATAGGTTGGATCATTGCACTGTAAGAGAATGAGACTCTAGGAGCTTCTGTGGATGGCTCTTAGAAACGCATACTGACTGTGCCGTCAGAACATTTCTGAAATAGTGCATCAGAGGTTTGGATAGGCTGGAAATTTTGATGGTAAAGCTCATAGTTGGTTACACGGGTCGCACGGAAATGGTAGGTACGTGACATTTTAAAACCAGATGATCGTAGACTAAACTACGCTTTGAAATCAGAACTAACTTAGAACAATTCGCGCAGTTATCCTCATCCTTATCCTTCATGGCCGAAAAGGCTTACCAGTAACTACCAGACTTTCCTTGCTTGACACCAGGTTTAAGGAGTACCAACATGCTGTAATTGGTATGATCTTAACCACTCTCCAAACCGGCAGTGTACTTCTCACCTTTTATCCAAATTTGAACCTTTCTTTCCATGATACAAATGTCCCAACAACTTTGAAAGTTCAAATCCAGATTTAAGGAGCTGAACAGATAGCCAGTGCCAAAATTACCACGTTACATCATCAGTTGGTGTATCGTCTGCAAACCATGCTATGGATCTTCTAAATTCCAACTATTCCTCTTATACAGTCATGATCTTGGTTGATATAGAGACATCTCCAACTATTGTCCAGATCCCTAAACAGATAACCAAAACTGAACTCATAAAGCTCATGTCTTTTGTGATACGAATTCCGCCAAGAACTAACGAGACCCTAATCAAATTAGGCTCCAAGATTGTTTCTAATTTCAAGCATTGAATGGAACCGCGACCCGTTGCTTAATGAAGCAAGAACCTTGGTATGTGAGGACGCCACAATCAGCTATAGATGGTCTAATTGATAAGTCAAGGGTTAAATGCCACGGAAAATCCGATAAGTTCAAAGAGTTCGTTTAAGAACTAAAGAGAATTATACTCTCAAGTAAATTGCATGAAAAACTTCTTCTTTCTCTCTTATTGAATGCGAATATATATATAGGTTACAAGAATTCCTAATCAGAAACAAATTTCTAATCCAATTAAAATAAAAAAGAATCCTAAATAAATAAGAATCCTAATCTAATAAAAAAAAAGAAAGAATCCTTAATAAATCAGGATCATTAACTAATAAAAAAAAGGAAAAAATCCTTAATAAATCAGGATTTTAATCTAATAAAAATGAAAGAATCCTAAATGACTAAATAAAAATCAAAATAGCTGATTTGTTGGCTCTTTTAAAAATAGAAACGCTATCTAAAAAGATAGTGGCATATCTTTCATCCTTAATGCACCGATTTCATAGATTTGATTGCTCATAAAATTCAAGAGCTTGAATCATGATTGATTGGTCTGAATATCTTATGAGATTCCTTCAATAGGCCTCTACGAATGCGATTGATCCTAAGTTCCTTGAATCAGCCCATTAAGTACTTCTTTGAATTTCTTTGCACGAGCTCTTGTGACGGGTCTGATGGGAACTTGTATAGGGATCTGAATATGGCTTACTCTGTGCCATGCTTATGCATAATCTCATCAATTGTTAAGCAGATACATGATACGACAAAGCTCAACATTGAACGAAGAACTGAGCAATATGCTAAACAAGCCAACAAAGGGCGACACAAGTTAGTCTTTGAACCCGGCGATTGGGTGTGGTTATATATGCGCAAAGAAATCCAAGTTGCTACCTCAAGGGGATAGACCTTTCAAAGTCTTGGAACAGATTAACAACAATGCATACAAACTGGATTTGCCTGGTGAGTACAATGTAAGTGCTACAATTAATGTTTCTGATTTATATCATTTTTGACGTAAGTGAAGATTTGAGGACAAATCCTCTTCAAGAAGAGGGGAATGATGAGATTATGCACAAGGATGACACAAACGCTTGGAATAAGGCATATTCAGATCCCATGCAAGTTTCCATCAGACCCGTTACAAGAGCTCGTGCAAAGAAATTCAAAGAAAGACTTAATGGGCTGATTCAAGTAACTTGGGATCAATATAATTCATGGAAGCTTATTGAAAGAATCTCACAAGATATTCAGACCAATAAATGCGTGATTCAAGCTCTTGAATTTTATGAGCAATCAAATTCATGAAATCAGCGCATTAAGGATGAAAGATATGTCACTATCTTTTTAGATAATGTTTCCATTTGTAAAAGAGGCAACAAATATAGTCATTTAAGATACTTTCCTTTTTTTATTAGATTAAGATCCTGATTTATTAATGATTCTCTCCTTTTTATTAGATTAGATTATGATTTATTTAGTATTTTTTTCTTATTTCAATTGGATTAGGAATTTGTTTCTGATTAAGATTTTTTGTAACCTATATATATATATATATATATATATATATATCGCATTCAATAAGAAAAGAAGAAGAAGTTTTTCATGCAATTTACTTAAGAATATAATTCTCTTTAGCTCTTAAAAGAACTCTTTAAACTTATCGAATTTTCCGTAGCGTTCAACCCTGACTTATCAATCAGACCATCCATAGTTGATTGTGGTGTCTTCACATACCAAGATTCTTGCTTCATTAAGCAACAGGTCTCGGTTTTATTCAATTTCTGAAATTAAAAACAATCTTAGAGTCTAATTTGATTAGGGTATCGTCAATTCTTGGCGGGATTCGTATCAAAGTCTACTGAAGTCAAGTCATGAAATGCTTCTCAACTAGCTTGGAATGCGAAATATCTATGTAAGAGTAGTTTGGTACTAAGAGAGGGATTTATTTATAAAATAATTTGATTTAAAATGTTTTTTTGGGGTGTATTTATAATTGGGGTGTATTTGTAGTCTAGATTTCACTAAAAAATTGTAATAGATTTGTTTTTCCCCCCAAATCACAAAGAAGCCAAGATACAGAGGATAGAAAAAAAATTATATTTAATTTTGGATGAAAAGTTTTTCATTGCTAATTGCTTTGGTTAGTAAAAAAGACGGGTATAACTTATTCATAATTTAATAGATTGTTGTTGACAAAGCATGACCTATATAATTGTTGGTAACTATTTCATGATTTAAGAGGTTAAATTACTATTAAGAAAGAAGACATAATTTTTAAATAATGATAAATTTATATATTGTATGAAAATTGTGATCCAATGATTTATAACACAAAATAAATTTTAATGATTTATAATTTAAAAATTATATCTTTTTTCTAAAATGATTTTTAACCAACGAAAACTTACCCTATTTGCGTGAGAAGGAGTAGATAAGAATCTATTTTTTGGGTTCTTTAAATTACTTTAAATAAATTTTAATTGTAAAATCTATTTTTAATTTTAAAAGTGAAAAGCCAAAACGGGATAGCCAAACCGTTCGTTTCTAACTTCCTCGGTGGCTAAATATCATTGCTCATACAGCTGCGGTGCTGACTTGTTGCTAGAGAGTGACACTCAGTCGCACGGTGGTTATCTTTTCCTTGCCCGTGTAATGGGATATATAATTTAATAAAAAAGATAAAAACGCAGCAGCATTATGGAGAGAGAGGAAGAGCCCAAATGCAACGAGATGCATAGTCTGTACGAAGCTTACAACGAACTGCATAGCTTAGCCCAAGAGCTGGAGACGCCGTTCGACGCTCCGGCAGTGCTTGTTGTGGGTCACCAAACTGATGGCAAAAGCGCTCTTGTAGAAGCCCTTATGGGCTTTCAATTTAACCACGTCGGCGGTGGCACCAAGACCCGTCGTCCAATTACTCTCCACATGAAGCACAATCCTCTCTGTGAACTTCCTTTGTGCCATCTGGCCTCCTCCGATGTGGACCCTACCCTTGCTCAAGAAAAGTCACTCCAAGAAATTCAGTCATTTATTGAAGCGGAGAACATGAGGTTGGAGCGTGACTCTAATAATAATCAATTCTCGGCTAAGGAAATTATTATTAAGGTGGAATTTAAATATTGTCCAAATCTTACTATAATAGACACTCCTGGACTTATTGCTCCCGCCCCAGGTCGAAAAAATGGAGCATTACAGGTCTACTCTCAGACTCCATTCAAAAATATTTTCAAAATTCTTTTTAGTTTCATTGTAATAACAATGTTGCCTGAAATTTTGGTGCTGATTGTTTCTGCATTCATAATACATGCAAGGGTCAAGCTCGTGCAGTGGAGTCCCTTGTGCGAGCCAAAATGCAGCATCGAGAGTTCATTATATTATGTCTTGAAGATTGCAATGATTGGAGCAACGCCACTACGAGGCGGGTGGTAATGCAAGTATGTGTATTATTATTAATTTTGTTCTAATCAACAAATTGATGCAGCAGAAGTTTGAATTTCTAATATTTTGTTGATTACAAAGAATGCCGGAATAAAAGAACGATTAAATTCATATTGATTCGTAAGAATACCGTGAATCTAGGAGTTTAAGACTCATTGATTTCGCATAATATCGAGACTTATTCACACAAAGCTTTAAAAATTGAAAATATTATTGAACTCAAGTCTAGAGTTTATTCCAAATAATAATCAATAACAAAATAGTCTAAGTCCTACTTGTAAAAGCTACAAAAGACACTTATTTACACTAAATACGACTTATCTTAATTTGACTAGAAGACTTATTTTAATAATACATATATCTAAATTAGCAATACAACTGAAATAAGATATGGCTAAACAATTAAATTTTAAATAAGAAACTAAATTAAACTAGAATACAAATTAATTAAAGTATTCCTTAACATTATAAATTTCAGTCTAATTAGGATTTCTTCAATTTCTTGCTCTGCATTACTCCGGCAAGGATGGAGAAAATTCGTCCTCGAATTTTGCTGGTTGTAACCCCCCAAGATAATCTTCATTTGACTTATGATTAATCTTTAAAATACAACTTCGGTGCTAATGAATAGCATTGAACTTTCCAACCTTGGTGACGATATCCATCCAATCTGTCCATTAGCAGGAGATAAAATCTTTAAGTAATAATCTTTCTAATAAACCTTGTCATAGCGTCCTTTCAAGCTCTCATAACAACCATTAACAAAAGAGTTCGTATTAAAATCTTCCACTTGTTGAAAAATCTTATGATGAAACAATTGATAATATGAGTCCGTATCAACTGCTACCTCATCTTGTTCCACAGGATCAATTGAATAATAGTTACCTCTAATTGCATGAAAACATCAAAATAATCATCAAATTTGGGAGGCTGAGTTAAATCAATGAGTGGAATTTGAGAAGTTTCTATTTATGCGAATGGTCAGCCTATATTTTCCTTATATGTACCAATGTTGTCAATGAAAGCGAAGTCATCATTTTCCTCAATGACATTATCTACATAACTTGCTTCATCATGAACAACTTCATCAAATCCATATCTCATCTTTATGCATAAAGATTTCCTATTTTGAAGTTTCTCTAAATCTTGAGCAATCAAATGCAAAATCCGCAACATTCGAACCAAAACATCTTCTTTGAATAAGAAATCTTCATGACGAAGTGGTGGTTTCATGGCTCAAAATATTTTTGTTTGTTTGTTTGTTTGTTTGTTTGTTTGTGGTCTTTTTATGAGTTCATAAAATTAAAGGGTAGTAATGGAATAAAATAAAGTACTGGGTCAAAACTGTAAATGAGCAAAAGATGGGATAGCTGGCAATGGTGATAGGAAATTAGGAAAGGATGGGTGGATCTGAAAGATTTAGGGTCTGTAAGTATGATGGTGGTGGCGGTTTTTCCGAAAAGGCAGTGTATTGGCAAGAATTTAGAGATAACAGTGGCGATTTGAGGTTGGTTTCGATTCTGAGGATCGAAGGTGGTGAAGAATTAGTAAGGTTCCGCTGGTGGAGAGGAGTCGATTGGTGGTGGTGGTACTGGCCAATGCACGGCGTAATCTGTTGAACGAAGGCAGCGGTGTTATACGGTTTTGGGTGGTTTTCCGGCCACTATGGTGGCGGAAATGAGAGTTTGAGGAATGGGATGTGGTTGGTGGCCTTGTATGATTCGTATGGTGGTGAAAATCAACAAAAAATTGACAGAATAGGAAAGTTGGTGGCCGTGAATTGTGGCAGTGAAGGTGGTGTTCGGCAGCAACGGGCTTTACTTTTTTCTTTTGGATTTTCTGATTTTTTTAAAAATTAAAATGGGATAAAACAAAACAAAAAAAAAAGAGAAAAACGAAACATTTGGTTGTGGATGAGGGTAGATTGGTAATACCAAGCTTTGGCTCTGATACCAAACTGATACAGTAGAAGTTTGAAGTTCTAATATTTTGTTAATTTTAGAGAATACTGGAATAAAAGAACAAACTAAATTTACATTGATTTGTAAGAATACCGCAAATCTAGGAGGCTAAGATTTGTTAATTCTGCATAATGCAAAGCATTAACTAAATTCAAAAATTCACACAAAGTTTTGAAAACTGAAAATATTATTGATCTCAAGTCTAGAGTTTATTCCAAGAATTAATCAATAGCAAAATAATCTAAGCCTGCTTATAAAAGCTACAAAAGACACTTATTTACACCAATTAAGACCTATCCTAATTTGACTAGAAAACTTATTTTTATTAGACTTATACTTAATTCCTAAATATTATAAATTTCAATTTAATTAGGATTTCTTCAATTTCTTACTCCACATCACAAATGCTTCTCACATTTTGTTTGGTAGATGGTAGTGTGTTTAATACTTTTGTATGATGTCCAAAAGAATTCACTTTTGTTGACCATATATATGTATGTAATGCAGATCGATCCTGAGCTAAAGAGAACTGTCATTGTCTCAACCAAGCTTGACACTAAAATTCCTCAGTTTGCACGTTCATCAGATGTGGAAGTTTTCCTTTCACCACCTGCATGTACGCTTGATGGCTTCATTTTGGGTGACTCTCCTTTCTTTACATCAGTGCCTTCTGGAAGAGTTGGCACTGGGCATGATTCAGTATACAGTTCAAATGAAGAGTTCAAACAGGTTTAGTCCTCTAACCAGCCCTTATTCGCACAACGTGCTTAATTTTGGTTATGGTCATTATTTATGCTATGTTTGTTGAGAGGAATTTAAAAAAAAAAAAAAGTTCAATTGCTGAGAATAGTTACATTGTAAAATGAAACACAGATCATGTGGTATCTCTGTTTTTAGCTAGTACACTCAACAGAAATCTGTGCTCTTTAGCAGTGAAATCTACCCACACCTCATAGATATATTTACTCCCACAAATATTTAGGAAGATATATCTAACACGGTTTATGGAGGGGATTAAGTTGAGAGCACCAGTCCACTACTTAGGCAATGAGACAATCATCTAGGGGAGTTGTCTTATCATATTTGGGTAATATGCCAACTTTGATTTTTTTTTTTTCATTTTTTATTTTATAAGGAGAAGGTTGTAACTCTATTGAATTGAACGGTTGTATATCTTGTGAATGTTTTAAAATAGAAACCGTTTGAATATTGATGAAACGAAGGAAGTGGAAGCAAGTTATAGATTCCAGAGAACGTGATATGGCTGAAAAAGTTTGTGATCTTGGTAGCAAAACTGAAAATCTTGTTATCAAACAAAATTTACAGCACCAAATCATATGAGTAGGCAATTGGCTATGAACCAATATATTTTCAACCTCATAATGCCTAACACAAAAAGTGTGTCGACTAACTTTTGAAGTTGCAAAAACATGATGGCTGAAGATAAAAGCTACACCAAAGTAAGAAAAGCACCTTAAACCCTATAAAAGTCATTCAGTAAAGGCTGTGAAACTCCAATCAAATAAAGGTTCTTGGTGCAGTATTTAATTGATAAATACCAAGATAAGATTGGTGAGGTGAATATTCTTCTAAAAGATGCTTACCACAATCTGCTTAGATAAACCTGCAATTTGATTGCAATGTTGTCAGAATGGCTTCAACTAAACATTTCCTCTTCATTATAATGGAAGAAATATGATTTTTATTCATTTGATGTAATTTCAAACTAAAGTGACTGTGGACTTGTCCTCAGATATACTATCCTTGAAGCAATTAGAAAAGGGACAAGGAAATTGTGTTTCTTATGCTTTGCGGCATGCCTTACTAGAGAAAACATTTTAAGTTTATTGGACGAATATGTTGATGTGATGTCTGAAGAGTTACTAGATGGACTACTAAGTTTAACACGTGTTGATTTGTTGAAAGGAACCTCCTTGCCTATGTTTAGAACCCCACAAAGAACCCTGCCACTAAGAACCTATGGAACTTCAAAGACAAATGAAGGATTTGATGAAAATGAGATATCTTCAATAAAGCCTTAGTCCTTATTCTCTTAGTCCTTCTCTTGCTGCTCTTCTCAGCCAGAAAAAGATGAGAGGGCATTCAAGCCATTAACAAGATAATTGATTAAGTGCCTAGTTTTACAATGCTTCATGGAATGCTTGATACACTCCATACTGCAAAAATGTTCTCTCAAATTGCTCTTTAGAAGTGGTATTCTTTGTTAAGGGGCTAAAAATGAATGGAAGATTACGCACCATTTTCTATGTTACTGAGGTCTAGTTTTATTCTTAGTGCTTCTACATGACTTTAAGCACAGTATTATATCTATTCTAATACATTACTGTTCCTCCTTCCCCAACACCCCCTCCCTCCCCTTCCTTTTTTCTATTCTAGATTTTCGTACTAGTGATATGATTTTTTATAACTGCTGCTTTTGGAACATTTGGCAGTCAAAGTGCATGGAAGATGTTAACTTATCTACTTCATTTTTTTTCCCCTTTCTTTTTTATGATGCTGAAATGCTAAAATTGTCATGGCATCAAATGAAAGAAAGTTTAGCTTTTTTTTTTTTTTTTTTTTTTTCTCATCTACAGCTTTTATTTCAATTTTTAAAATTCATTCAGATGTTTCTGTTAGCTTATATTCTTTAGCTTATTGTATGATACTTGCATACATCCATGAAAATTTATATTTCCTAACTTTTATTCTTAGAGAAAGTATCAATGAGTCCTTAATTTTGTCTCCAAAATGCCATTTTCAAATTCATTATTTCATGTCGTATAAAACCTTGTTCTTTTATTTTCTATAAAATTTTTAAGCTGATATAATAAATTTTTAAATTTTATGCATTTAGAACAAAGTAACAATAATATTTTCCTTACTTGTTTTTCAGTTGTTAATTAATGTACCATAATATTCAAACTATTTGTTCACATCTTGTCAAGAGCCTAGCTTAAGCTTGTTTCTAACACAAATGCAAGTATATTAACTACTATTTTAAGATGTTCTTGATTTTTAAAGATAAAAACCTGAACAATTAATAATCAGACATTACAAAAAGAAAAACAAAAATATATTAAGATATTTGTATTTTGAGCTATTCAAACCTATTTAAATTTCGGATAAAAGCACAGGGGCTTCATAAGCTATCCAAAAATAATTATTTATAATAGCCTTGTATTTATGAATTTATAGTATTTAGGATTTGGAATGTTGGACCATGTTAATGGTTGGTTTTCTTGATTTAATTATTTCTACACCCCTAAATTTTTAAGTGTACCTCGTAGAACAGGCTATATTCATAAGAGAGATGGAAGACATAACATCATTGGAAGAGAAGTTAGGTCGGTCGCTGTCAAAGCAAGAAAGGAGCCGAATAGGTGTAAGCAAGCTGAGATCGTTTTTGGAAGAACTGCTCCAGAAAAGGTATGCATCTCTCTCTCTGTGTCTTAATCTGATCACACTGTTCACAGCTCATTTAACCGGCTGATCCTAGAACTAAATGTTTTAGAACTTTACACTTGCAAGGTATATGGACAGTGTTCCTATGATCATTCCACTTCTTGAAAAGGAGCACTGCAGCACAACAAGAAAACTGAATGAAATAAATAAAGAACTCAGGTACGTGATTGAAAATTTCTTTCCCCCCTTTCCTTGAGGCAAACTTTTCATGAATACATATTATATGGCCTTTGGCTTCTAAGTTCAATGGCCTCGTAGGGGCCAAAATCAGAAATTTTTAGTTTGAGCTTTATGATTTATTTTTCTAGTATTACATTAATTTTTCTTTTATCATAATTAACTGTATTCCATTCTTTCTTTTTACACAGCACCTTGGATGAAGTAAAATTGAAGGAGAAAGGGAGAGTTTTTCATGATCTATTATTGACCAAGGTTTCGACTAAGGATTTAATTGATTTGGAGTTGTCTAATACTGCTGTCAATATCTCCCCCCTCCCTTCTTTCCACCATGTTGCCTTATTGTAACTTAGCAGCAGATAGAGGAAAAGAACAAAGTAGTTAGACATATACGTGTATGGTCTTTTGACTGCTGTTTCAAAATTATTGTTCATGTTACATGTTTTGACTGAAATATGCTTTATGACTCAGTTGTCGTTGCTGTTGAAAGGAACAGTTGTTGCGCCTCCAGATAAATTTGGTAAATAATCTTGATGTCATTACATCTTCACCATGTGGTAGATAGTTTTTTATCTTATTACTTTTATCTTATTACACTTTCTTGGATGCCTACGTACTTGTATTTTCAAATTGTACAACTGATGTTGTAAATATTTCCCGCTTTGGACATGAATGGGTTTATTATGTTTTTTGCAGGTGAAACACTACAAGATGAGAGAATTAATGGAGGGGCATTTGTTGGTACTGATGGTCTTCAGTTTCCACACAAGCTAATACCTGTAAGTTGCTATAATTTTTTTTTTTTTTTTGGTAGTGAATTTCTTTATGTATTTGCTTGTCTTGCTTATAGCATAACAATTAATTGGATTGCAGAGTCTCTTAATCTAGAAAGTTTCTCTGGTTCATGCTCTTAATGTAGTGTTTACTTTCTGGAGTGGGAATGAGGAGTCAGGAGTCCTCCTACTCCAGTGCTTACTTACATGTTTAAGGGTGGGAATAGGGGTCCCACTCCCACTTCCACTCCTTTTGTTCTCAAAAATACCCTTAATCAACTTGAAAAATTACAATCATGCCATGAATTTAAAATAATAAAATATATTTTTTACGTCATTAAAAATATTAATAATAATTATTATTTTATATAATTAAAATTAATAATAAAATAAAAAAGTTATTGTACAATTATATTTTCTTATTCATTTTCTAATTAAAAGTTACATATTCTTTATATAAGGGTAAAATTGTAAGTTGCAATAATTTACTCCTAATTCAAGATTGTAAATAAATAATTGAGATTCTAATTGACAATCCACACTTTCATTCTAGTCTAAGTAAACATCCTACTTCCACTCCCACTCCCACTCCCACTCCCACTCCACACTCCCAATCTTAGTATTCCCACTCCAAATCCGAAAAGTAAGCGATACATAAGTGTTCTTGTGCCAATCTTTATATTTTAGTTGCTTTTTATTCTTTCCCAAATGAGTGAATCAGTCGTTTTTATACGAAATTGTTTGTATATGTATGGCCAATTTAATTTTATAGCCAAGCATTTCGTAGGGGTGCCAAAAGAATTAGAGAATCCATACCTATGTTTTAAATGTGAACGTGCGAGGATTCTCAGAGTTATTATACCATGCATATTGAAATTGAGTTTCCTTGCTCGTAGAATGCAGGAATGCGACTTTATGGAGGTGCACAATATCATCGAGCTATGGCTGAATTTCGTTTTGTGGTTGGAGGAATAAAATGCCCTCCAATTACACGAGAGGAGATTGTAAATGCATGCGGAGTTGAAGATATTCATGATGGAACAAACTACTCTAGGTATTATCTTACCATATTTAAGGTAGTCTTTCTATATTTTCTCATTGAATGGTTTTTAACTTTCTGCTTTTTCCTCTTTTCATTTGGTTTACCAGGACGGCTTGTGTCATAGCTGTTGCAAAGGCCCGTGATACATTTGAACCTTTCCTTCATCAGGTTTAAACTTAACCGTTGTTAGTATTCCAGTTTACTTCTTTATTTTCTTGTCAAATGTTCCATGGAATATAGGTGCAGGCTTCATTATATGCTTGAGACTTGAAGTTGAATAAATCAATGAACTCATTCTTAGCCTACTACCCACTTTACTTGCATTCTGTGTTGCTCAACTTATTTTTCATATTGCACAGGAAACATCAATTTATGGCGAGCCATTTTATACCAATATAGTTTTTGTTATAAGAAATTTGTGGGATGCTATTTTTCAAATAAAATAACAAGCATATATATGTGGAAGTCCGTGTTTTAAGGCTCAAGTCTATTTTTAACTGAATCCATCTATTACTTGGGCAGTGTTTGTTTTTATATTTGAAATATTAGTAGATCTACGTGGTCAAATCGGAATGATATGTTGATGTTTATTCATAGCATCTAAATATAAACATTTGAAAATTTTAATGTTTTAACGTGTTATACCTGTATGAATAAATTGATAAAAATTTTACACGTGTAGAGAATAAAAAGTTATTTGGGTGTTTTTAAGATCTACTATCAAAAAGCTTATTTAGGCATTCATACAAGTGTTAAGTTAAATAAAATCAAATTTTCAGTGTTAAGTTGAGAAACAGACATTAATATCTGAATGATTGAAACAAAATCATATTCGGTGTTTAGAATTGCAAACAAACAATCCCGGCCAAATTGGTTTCATTCTTGTATGCGATGCTTTAGAGAGTTTGGCTCAGTGTATTGTTATGTGAAGAACTAGTGGTTGGATCAAAGTAATTTGGTTCTAGAATGACAGGAATTCATTTAAGTATTGCTTGGAACTAAAAATGTTGGCTTTAGAGGATGAAATATGATCTGCTTGATGGTTTAATTTAAACTAGTGTAGCACTGATCGAAACAATAGGATATAAGAATGAGAAAGAGGGTATTGACTGAGAGAAATACTACAAAGTCTGAGACTAAGCTTAAAACTCTAAAGTTTTGACTTGTTATTTGATATCCATTTTTAGAGGAAGAAAAAAATAAAAAGAATGTCAATTTTTGGTGGCCAAGTCTGTATTTATTTAAATGTAGAAGATTGAAGGCTTGTCATTCAAAATCATAAGATGATTAATTTATATAGTCGACTGATGGTGACATCCTTAGATGCTATTTTATTAATCTAGACTCATGATAGAGTGCTTTGGTTGTTCTCCACATATTGGGGTCACAGTCACGGTTCATAATTCTAGAGAAAAATTACTCATATATGGAACGGGAGTATGATTCATAATTCTTGAGGAAAATTACTCAAATATGGAAAGAAAATTACTCAAATATGGAACAGAGTTATTTTTCCTTTTGAAGTTTGGGTATAAAACTGGGCTCAGAATTATGAGCTCATATCCATGGCTTTTCTTTGGGAAGCTGAAGAACTATGCAAGTGTCAGCCCTGTCATATGTTGCTGTTCTAATGATTTTATCCTACTTGTAACTGTATCTCAAAACTTTTTACTTTCACATCAGTCAAACCAGGTAGAACCATTTCATTGTTAGAGATACTTTATGAAGCCTCCAATTTCATTGGTTTTGGTACCTTATTTATTGGTTTTCATATCACTTTTTGCTCATTTTCAAATATTCTCTACCCTTCTTACTTTCCAATCCATATTTCCCTGTGCTTTTATTCACTCAATGCCTTGCTTTGATTCTTCATCGTGTGATAGGAGATCATTTCCTATGTTTCCATTCCTTTGCTATAAATTTAAGGTTTATCTTTTCTAGTTCTCTTTCATAAGTCTTCAGTGACTGCGTTTTACTTGAGCTACCTAAGGATTTGTCAGTTTTCCTGTTCTGTCTGTTTGCTACATTTTTATTTCATTTCCCATTAGATAACTATAGTTTAAAATTTTGTTTACTTAAGATAGACCCTTCCTTCAAAGTACGTTAGTGTTTTCTCTCTTGCAAAATAAAGTAACCTAGGATGAAGTAGGCTAGTTTTGATGTTATTTCTATATTTCCTTATTTTAGTTGGTTTAGCTTTTATTTTCTTATTTGATTCATGTTTGGTTATTTAGGCGTTAGATTTTTTTTCCCTTGTCTTGTTGCAATAGGATTTCTATTTCGGATGATTATTGGTTATTGGATTAAAGTTCATAGTTCATTAACCCCTCCAATTCTTCTCTTTTAGCTCCATTTTCTCCCTTTCTTTTCTCAATTGTTCCTACACCATTTTGGTGTCAGAGCTACCACTAAGATACTTCTCTCTTTTACAGCTGGGTTGTAGGCTCTTGCACATACTGAAAAGATTACTTCCAATATCTGTCTATCTTCTTCAGGTAAGGCCTCAGCCCTTCGGTTAGTTGGTTTTTAGATTTTATGCTTGTAGAACTTTCTAAATTTTATTTCATGAAAGTTTTGCTCATTGTCCTTTTATGGTTATTATTTTTCCCATTTACTACTTTTTAACAGAAAGATGGAGAATATCTAAGTGGGCATGAGGTGTTTCTGAGGCGAGTTGCTTCTGCCTTCAACAACTTCGCAGAATCTACAGAAAGAGCATGCCGTGAAAAGTATATTGCTTTCTGCTGTTGCAATCATTTCTTTTGTTAATAACCTTTTTCTGAAATGTGTCATAGTTTGCATGAACTGACTCATTGCCCCAATGTTTCTTTATTCTAGTTATATCTTGTAATAATACTAATGCACTGGGGATTCAGTTGATAAATTAACTGAATGCTAGGAATTATAATCATTTGATAGCAAACTTCTATAAGTTGTGTTAACAACATCTGGATGAATATGAAAATTGCATGGATGTTGGTTTCTGCCTTTCTATTATTATAATGAAAAAATTTGTAAGATGGATTTGGTGCCAAGAAAGAGAGGAAGTGTAAGGTTATTTTCTAGTTTGTATGTTAGGCTATGTTTGTGGGTAGTTCTTCATTTCTTATGTTTTATTTTTTTGTTATTTCTTATCAGCTTCCTATTAGATGACATTTTTTTTTTCTTCCTTATTTACTGCAGATGTATGGAGGATTTGGTGAGCACCACCCGCTATGTAACGTGGTCCTTGCACAATAAGGTTAACATTTTGGCCTGTTTTGGAATATAGATGTCCTAAAAATGAAGCCATTCAATTTGATTTACCTTTCATTTATATTGTTCAATACATTCTTTTCAAAATTGGCCATACTTTGTCTACATATCAGATTTTAGAATTTATATGGCATTATTTACATCTTCTGTTGTCTTTTTGTTTTGTGGATTAACTTCCTCAGGTTTCTACATTATATTTGTTCTATTTCCAAACTTCCTCATAGAATTCATGTCTCTAAACTGTAATGCAAATTATATAATGTAATTTATATGGAGCTTTTCTTTAGTTGTTATCGATACAAAGATTTAATTATATGTCAGCTCTGTTGGTGTTACAATTTGTTCATTATGTTTTCACATTAAATTTGCAGAACCGTGCTGGGTTACGTCAATTCCTAGACTCGTTTGGTGGTACAGAGCAGTCAGCTGTATTAACTAACTCTGTATCGATGCCCCTTTGTCAAGAGTCATCATTTGTTTTAGTTGCCAAGCATGACACTAAGCCTAGGACAGATGTAAAGCTCAGTCAGTTGGCCTCAGGTGTTGATTCGAGCTCTTCTATTCAGACAACAGAAACAAGGTTGGCAGATCTTCTAGATAACACACTATGGAACCGAAGACTGGCCCCGTCATCAGAAAGGATCGTCTATGCTTTAGTGCAACAGATATTCCATGGCATAAGAGAATACTTCTTGGCTTCGGCTGAGTTAAAGGTTTTTCAATATTCTTTTTCAAATTTTTATTAGTCATGCGATGTTTTTCCATGTATTTGGTTTCTGCAGAATTTTTCTACCTGTTGCATGGTGAAATTTTAATATATAACAACATTACTGGTTTTGTGCTTTATCTCTCTATGACAAGAAAAGTGGGGAAAGAGGAAAGTGGTAATTTTGGGGTGAGGGAGATGGTGTGTTGGGTTTGGGCTTCCTTTGCATGCATGTCTTTCTTTGATTTTTTTTTCATTTTCCCAATTGTTGTATCTATATTTTGCAGTTCAATTGCTTTCTTCTAATGCCGGTTGTAGACAAGTTGCCGGCACTCCTCCGGGAGGACCTAGAGAGTGCATTTGAAGATGACTTGGATAATGTTTTTGACATCACCAACTTGCGACACTCGTTGAGCCAACAGAAGAGAGACATGGAGATTGAAATGATAAGGGTATTCTAGTCCTGTTCAATTTTCTCTTCTATGTGATATTTTTAATATTACCATTCTCTCTTTGTGGTTAGTTTGACCAACGCAATGATGATTTTGCAGATTAAGAGACTTAAAGAGAAGTTTAAACTGATACATGAGCAGTTTAGTTCACATCACGTTATGTCAAGTTTGTCGCTGGGGCCATCTGCATAGTTTGTGGTTAATCTTGAGTATCAAATAGTTAGGCATGTGCGGCAATGCTCGTCACTTTTTTCCCTTTTTTTTCCGAAACTTCCATAAATAACTACCTGTTCGAATGCATTTAAATTTCATTTAACTGAACAAGCAGATTTATATTTTGTTTTGATTGCATTTACGCATACTGCTCTATCTTTTTCCCGGTTTCTTCCTCTTTGACTGCTCTTAAATCCATGTCATCCTTCTATAATTTTTCTGTTCCTATGATATCATTAAATTTTCCAAACAGCTTTAATTCTATCCAAATTATACTGCTATCATTTTTTATTGAGCGTCACCCCTTCCTTTCTTTTTACAAAACATTCACTAAATCTCGTAGAAACTATTTTGCTTCACAAGGGGAAGGGATCAAAGTACTTGACGTTCTTGTTATTTGTTTTCTCCTGATCTTCATCAGAATAATTAGGCTAAGTTGTACAGAATTATAAGCAAAGCATGCCTTAGAGAGAGAAAAAAAAATAAAAACTCAGAAAAAGGAAAAACTAACAACTTAAACTATCTTTTCTGATAAAAAGACCGATGGATGCTATTATTCTTTAATTTTTTTTCCTTAAATCAATTTTGTTGTAGGGTAAGGAGATGTTGATACCGAAAATCTAGTTATTTTTATCTCGAGCATATCTTTTAAGTTTAGCATCATCATTAAATTTATTTTTTAGAGAAATGGTTTGCCAATCATCAAGGATGTCTAATTGTCTATGATTGTTAGCAGATTATTTATGATCACATGAAACCACAGAAAATGGTGAGAGGCATCGAAAGCTTTTCTGACATGAACTCTCTGATGTTTAAGTCAGTAATCAAGTCTTTTATGGCAAAAATGATGCCTCACTCCTAATGGCTTAATGATCATTATTCTTAAACTCAAAAGCTTTGAATAAATTTATAAAAATAAAATAAAGTAGAATGTGCAGTCCAAGGAAGAGAGCCTCCCATTCTATGAAAGATCCCCTAAATAATTATATGCACTCAAATAAATAATAATAATTATCATAACTCCCATAATTGTAATAATTGATATACTAATGAACACAATAATAAATACAATGATGATTACAAGAATTATAAATAGTAACCATCATAATATTTATCATAATAATTATTATTTATTATATATGTTTGGTCGAAATAATTATGATTATCTCTTGGTCGAAGTACCTTGCTAAAGGTTACCAGACAATTATTAGAGGTTACTTTGATTTATTTTCCAAATAAGAAACTTTCTAATTTGGATTAAGTCGAATGTAGATAAGTTTACATCAGAAACAAGAGGTGCAGTTTAAGAAACTTCCCAAATGATAAAATAAATAGGGAATGATTTAAATAATTTCACAAATGAGAAAATAAATATGGAATGACTTTTTAAAATATTTTACCAACATTTATACATTCGCTTCTTGTTTTCACTAGTACCATCAGGCTTAGAGTAATTCTTATATCTCTACTACAGTTTTCTAATCCTAGATGTGTTCTTGTCATCACTTTCTAAGTGTCAGCAAATGCCATAAACCACATGCCCTATTTCAGAAACAGCTGCCATGCTTGGTGCTTCCTTCTTGTAATTGTCTAAATTATAATTCTAGCTCCTTGACTACCCGAAATCTTCTTCTAAATGCTTGTGAAACTATTACTCTGAGATGACATCACTTTGCTATTGAAAAAATCAGAATCATTTGGGAAGTCGGAGAATCCCATTATGTTTCTAGTATCTTTGAGGTGTATGTCAGCGGGTAGTGGAGGAAGACTGGAATCTCCTAGCAGAATTTCAATAACCTTTCTCATATTAGGCCTTTAGACAGGATTAGGAGCTGAGCAAAACAAACTTAGGTTAAGCACCAGCTCTGCGTCAGTTAAGTCAAAATAATCAAGTGTCTGATCGATGGCTTGAGTGATTTCTCCTTACAAATGTAGCTCATTTATCCAATCCACCAATAGAAGCTCCGCAGCAGTCTCCTGGGGATCAATCAATCTATGTCCACAAGCTACTTCTAGCATAAGTATACCATAACTGTAGACATCAGTGCTTGTTGCAGCTTTGCCTGTTCTTGTGAGTTCATGAGCCAAGTAACCTAGAGTACCTACTATATGTGTTGTCTGTGGATTAGCACCATGTTCATAAATCTTTGCCAGACCAAAATCCCCAAGCTTAGCATTAAGATCGGCATCTACTACGATATTGCTTGGCTTTACATCTCTATGCCCTCTGGTTGCATTCTTCATGTAAGTATAGCAATGACTGTGAAACGCCAATGAGAATTTTGTATCTTTGGTCCCAAGTCAGTAATTTCCTTTTCTTGTGATCTTTGTCAAACAACAGCTTGTCAAGGCTCCCATTTAGTCATAAACAAGGAGGAGCTCATCTTGCTTTCGACACCAACCATGCATCTGTACTAGATTTCGATGCCCTAGTCTTCCCATGCTTGTTATTTCTGCTACAAATTCTTTCATCCCTGTTGCGAATTATGAACAATTCGCTTTATTGCAACTTCTAGCCCTAGGCTAGGCATTACCCCCCCTGTAAACTCCTCCAAATCCTCCCGACCCCATAAGGCTTTCTCTCCAACTTAGTAGTAGAGGCTAGCTCAGCATATTTAAATCTACGAGCACAGTATTGAATTTCCCAGTCTTCTAAGATCTCATCAGCATATTTAAGTCTATGTAAGACATGAATAGTTCCTGCAATAATCAGTATGACAAAAGCTATACCAGCTACAATGATACTTACCGCTTCTGTGTACCACCTCATGAGATCTTTTTTCTAGAGTTGGGACCTTCGTTGGATTTAAATCCTGCGCATTGCCTCCAATGCTAATGCTCCAGCCATGCACATTATGTGATGCTGTTATTAAGTTAGTTGAAGCAGAGAAGCTTGTGTACATGTACTCATCTAGCACCAAGGAGAGATCAATGGGAAATGATATTAAAGGACAATGAGGCTTTGGTACACCTAGAGGAGATATGGAAACGTTAATCAACATCTCCCGACTATTATAATCAACCCAAGCTTGAATCGGGTCTCCACTTCTTAGAAGAATAGGAATTCTGTGGTTGTTGCTGGAATAATAAGAAGCTGGCTCTGATGCACTAGAGATGAGGCTTGATATATCTATTCCAACATAGTTATCACTGATGTCTAGGAATTCTGTGTTATGTATGATATCAAATTCAACAGCCAAGATAGAAGTGGAGAAATTTCTACTGCTAGACCTAGTAATATTTGGGAGTCCCAGAGACTGGTTTGCTGGACAATTTTTTGGTACATTAAAATGAAAGCAAGGCCTTGGCCTCCGAGATCAGGGTACTTTGGAAGAATGGAAAACACAAAGTTGATGGCTGCAGATTTGTTGTTGGTCTTAAATCTCAAAGGAGTTGGATAAAAGGCATGCCCAATGAGGCCTTCTAACTTATTTGTCACTGTGAGTATACCAATGGGGCTTACGTATGAATCTCCTTCCAAGCTTAAATTTGCATGGAGGAACCCATTGTACAGTAAACTGGTGGTGTCGGCATGCACCAACACCATTGCCAACCTCGTTAGAATAAGAAGAAAAAGTAGAAGTGAAAAGAAGTTGAATGCTTTCAATGCCAAAAGCTACTGTGGTGACTTGCCAGATAAGCAAAAGGCATGCTATATAAAATAATTTCCAAGATTTTGAACTCGAAGTACCAGGTATGATAGAAAAGCAACCAGGACCACATTTTGAAGTATGATTATTAATTTTCTTTTGCTGAAAATAATATATATCACTTACCTATTTATTGTTTTTATAATATACAAAGAATTTGTACAAAAAATTTAAGGGAAAAGAGGGTAAATGGGTTATTTGTTTGATATTTTATATTGAGAATATAAAATAATAATTATTCTAAGAAAAATGATTAAAAAAACAAAAACTATAAGAAAAATATCTTATTATTAATTTGTTATTTACACCGAAATTTATACTCTTTAGTTTTAATATTTATTTTTTTATTTTAATTTTAATTTATATTATTTATTTAATTTACAATTAATATAAATAAAAATATTTTTGATAATAAGGATAACCTCGAGCAAGCGTGCTCTTTATTTCTCAAACATATATATATATATATATATATATCTGGTCGTTAGTATAAAGGCACTCCTGCTCGATCTCAGGTTAGCTGAGACCATGTGCTCGCGGGCTGCTTGAGCTAAGCTAAGAAGAGCAGGAATGTCTACGGCAACCAAGCGAGCTTCCCTCATGTTATAGAGCGTGCACCCAAGCGTGTATAAACTAGGTCATCAAGCCAAACCAAAGTGTGGCAGTTCAAGTCTATGGTGTGAGGGAATGAGGGAATAATTCTCACGCACAATCAATTCTCATTATGGCGACCGAATAAATGTCCCAAAATGGACGGGTACGTGAGAAGTGGATGACGTACATTACCAGAGTAATGGTGAGGATTCGAAGGCCCAAATAAATACCTCAGAAAAGAGGAAGAAGGGGGTTAGACTTTTTCTAAAAAGAAAAAAGTAAAGAAAAGAGTTAATGTTTTTTCTGATTTTTTCCTTTTTTTTGAGCGTCGAAGGGTTTTCATCGGAAAAACACACGGCGAGCTCTGAGATTTCTTCTGTGAACGCATGGAACTAGAAGGCTCCGTTTCAGTGAATGGAGAAAGTTTGAAGTTAGCTGGAGAACCTGCTCGAGGGAGGAACAACAAAAAATTTACATTAACATTTTGGGGCCGTATGTGGGATTAAAATGAAAAGCTAAGTTCTGTTACAAGCCATAGAAGAAACATGACAATAAGAGGCATTGATCTGAAAGAAACCAATCTTGAAGAGTCGATGACTCTAAGGGAGGTGGCTAACGAAGCCCAAGATAGAGCGGTATAAGATATGATGGACAGGATGGAGAGGCAGATGGAAACATTGACATCCATCTTTCAAGAGCTCAGAGATGGACAGAGGAGAGCGAGTTGTGACATTCCTGAGTCCAGTCGTAGGGCCACTCCCATTGGGCAGGATGTTGGGATTGGAGCACAGGGGCAGAGGGTGCGGAGTACGACTGGAAGGTTGGATCCAAGCCTGGAGAGAGAGTTAAGACAATACCTGCGGGACGCGAAACAAGAATGAGTGCAAGTTACAGCACAGAATCCCTCTCGCGCAGAAGAATTGGAGGGAGAGGTCTGCAGGTTGGCCTAGGTCATTGACGACATCCGAGAGCATGAGAAAGCCCCAAGTTGGAGGATTATGTTCGACAATGAGTCCCCACTCTCAGTAGAGATCATGGGTACCACACTTCCTAGAGATTTTCGCTTTCCTGATTTAAAATTTTCAGGGAAAAGTGATCCGTTGGCACACATTGAACGCTTCAACGAAATCACTGGGGTACAAGACCTTGGAGGGTGAGCACGAGAGTGGTATTGCAAGCTGCCGCGAGGGAGCATCCAAAGCTTTGAGCAAATGTATACAGAATTTACAGAGCAGTTCCATGGGGCAGTAGCTTTTGAAGACGACACGATATCAAAGGGCATCCCAGCCTCGGGCAGGCAGCGTTCTATTCCGTAGGTCACCGAGCAGTGACCAAAGGGTTGCCATCAACTTAACGGTAATCTGTCTCATAACGTTCCTATAAACTGGCACACACCGAACCATGATAGAGTTGTCCGTCCACTACCACTACCTACGAGCAACTTTCTTGGGGACAAGACCATGCAGATGATTGACCAGAGCTCCACCTATAGATAATATACTCCTCTAAAAGTACCATTAGAGGAAATGCTTCGTGTCGTGGAAGAGCGAGGCCTATTGTGTTCCCCAACACCAATGTCTAAGTAGATTCTGTAGATTCTACAATGATTATGGCCATTCAACATCTCAGTGTCGCGATTTAAAACACCAGGCGGAGGATTTGATGAGAAATTGGTACCTGGATGATTTCATCGACGATGGGTAGCTAGTAGTGGATCAGCAGCATGCAGAGGGCAATCAGGTTGGTAGTTCGGGCTGGGAACGGCCTGTTGTGAGAGTGATAGCAGGAGGGCCAATGATGGCAGGAGATTCAAACAGAGCTAGAAAAAATTATAGCAGATATGCATTCGCTGTTCATGAAGTCCTTCTTAATATGCCGGCAGCAAAAAGGACAAGGACCAGGCAGGTCCCGATCATGTGGACGGAGGAAGATGAGGAAGGGGTTGTATATCCCCATGAAGATGCCCTAGTTGTAAAGGCAAATGTTGCAAATAGAGAACTCAATAAGATCCTGGTGAACTCCGGAAGCTTGGTGGACATACTCTTCAAGTTCACTCTAAATGAAATGGGAATAGCAGATGTAAGACTCGAGCACACAAGTACTTCTCTAAAGGGATTTAGTGAAAGAAATTTGACTCCCTTAAGGACTGTGAATCTTCCGGTAACTATAGGCTACTTCGTGGTTATGGACAAATTTAGTCCTTACCAGATGATATTAGTAGGCCGTTCATGCGAATCAGTCAGACGATAATGTCGACACATTACTTGGCGCTGAAATACCGAATGAATGGTGTGGTGGGGATTATAAAAGGAGATCAAAGGGTCGCGAGAAGCTGCTATACAACAGCGGCTAAGGAGGCAATGCAGGTGACGTTGTTAGATGTCAGGGGGGATTAAAGGAAGGGAAGACAAGAGCCTGCCGAGGAGTTAGAAGAGGTACTAATAAGATTAGATGACTAGGAGAAGAAAGTTAAAATAGGCTCAAGCATAAGCGAGGAGGTAAGAAAAAGTCTAATCGAGTGCTTGCGAGCACATGCATATGTGTTCGCCTAGTTCCATGATGACATGCTAGGGATTGATTTAAGGGTGGCATGTCATAAGTTAGCAGTGAATAAAGAGGTAAGGCCAGTAAGGCAGAAGAGAAAGTGCTTTAATCAGGAAAGATATAACGCCATGAATAGCGATGTGGAGAAGCTGCTAAAAATAGGATTCATAAGGGAGGTCAATTACCCCGAGTGGATCTCGAACGTGGTATTGATTAAGAAGGCGAATGGAAAATGAAGAATGTCTGTGGATTTCACGGACCTGAACAAAGCCTGCCCCAAAGATAGCTTCCCACTGCCAAAAATAGACCAGTTGGTTGATTCCACAGCCGGACACAACCTACTCAACTTCATGGATGCATTTTCTGATTATAACCAAATTTCCATGTTTGGGCGGATAAGAATGCACAGCCTTTAACATCAATCAAGGCCTATTCTGCTACAAGGTCATGTCATTCGGCTTAAAAAATGTAGGAGCAACGTATTAGAGGCTGTGAACAAGATCTTTAAACCTTTGATTGGACGTACCATAGAAGTCTATGTGGACGACATGATTACCAAGTCTAGAGATGCTTATGAGCACGTCAAGAATCTGAAAGAGTCTTTCACGGTCTTGAGAAAATACCGAATTAAGCTCAATCCGAGAAGTGTGCTTTTGGAGTACGTCCGGAAAGTTGTCAGTTACAGAGAGATTGAAGCCAACCTCGAGAAGATAAGGGCAGTAGTAGAAATGAAGTCCCCATGCACCCTGAAGGAGATATAGAGTCTTACGGGCAAAGTAGCAGCTTTGAATAAGTTCATCTCCCGGGCGACAGACAAGTGCCATGTTTTCTTTCAAGAGATAAAAAAAAAGGGGAGGAAGACAAAATGGACACCAGAATGTGAGGCAGTGTTTCAGTAATTGAAGGATTATCTGTTAAAGGCCCCGCTGCTGTCTACGCCGCGAGCAAAAGAAGTCATATACTTATATTTGGCTATATCACAATGGGCTACGAACTCGGCCTTAATAAAAGAATAATCGAGGGTTCAGCATCTGATGTACTGCACGAGCAAAGCCCTGTTGGAGGCAGAGACTCGATACCCGCAGGTAGAGAAATGGGCACTCGCTTTGTTAACAATTGCTCGAAAGCTGAGACCTTATTTCGAAGCACACTCAATAATGGTATTGACAAACCAGCCACTTAGACAAATCTTGCACAAGCCCGAGACCGCTGGAAAGCTGGTGAAATGGTCAATAGAGCTTAACGAGTTCGATATCAGTTACCAACCTAGGACAGTAATTAAAGCAGAAGCTTTAGCGGATTTTGTAGCTGAATATATAGAGTCGGACAGGAGTGCTGACACCGAGCAAGCAATAAGAGAACATGTTCCGGGGAGGGTTTGGATTGTCAAGGTAGATGGATCATCTGGGGATCAAGGAGTTAGGGCTGGAGTATTGTTACTTAGCCCTGAAGGTGTAAAGATTCCGTACATAGTGAAGCTCGAGTTCAAAGCTACCAACAATCAAACTGAGTATAAGGCCATCATTGTGGGGTTAAAACTTGTGCTAACAGTGAAGGCAGAAGAGGTGAAGCTTCGAACAGATTCTCAGCTGGTAGCAAACCACCTCAATGATAGCTTCCAAGCAAAAAGAGAGAAGATGAAGGCTTACCTTCGCAAAGCGAGGGAACTGATTGGAAAATTTTGAGCAGTGGAGGTAGAACAGAAATCGAGAGCGGAGAATTTTCGAGCAGATATGATAGCACGGATGGCTACTGCATTAGATCCTAAGATGCCCAAATCAATTCTCGTAGAGGTTAAAACCAGCTCGAGCATTGAGCCAAAAGTTGAGGTAATGAATGTAACCTCGATTGGCACCTGGATGGACCTTTATAATAGGCTTCAAGACTTTTAACGTTTTACTGAATGAAGTAATTTTAAGCAACTGTTATTAGTTTAAGGTTTTATGACTTTCAACATTTTTACCGCTTTAGAAAAATAATGAATGAATTTTTTATTACATTCATGTTATTTAAAGTTATATATATTATAAATTTATAATTTAGTCATAAAAAGATTGAAGAAAGTCTAAAACTATAATGTATATGTTACTAATTCATAGACTGCTTTTTTGGCTAAGAATACTGAATTAAAGAATTAATCAAAGTCTGAATTTATATCCATACATGATATCATTATGACGTTAGAGCAGTCACGTAAATATATATAGCGACCAAATTCCAAGTACTTTTTTTTTTATATATAGACTTCTATACTTTTATCTGATTCCAAAAATAAATTCAAATATGCTACCAACAATTAACTTGTTCACAAACAACGACAAATGATAATGCTGAAATTAAGAAATTAAGAGATTTATTCAAGGTAAAATGATCAAATTTTCAATATCATCAATACAATTGAGGCATGCGAATAGCCCTAATCTAATACCGAGATAAATAAAATTAAAGTATCATGTGGTGGTAGAGGAATAATCTAGCTGGTTGCTAAACAGAGAATAACCTAGCTGGTCGCTAAAACATACTTATAATCCATTTTTGGTGTGATTTGTTTTTTTTTTTTAGGTAATTATATACTGATTAGCATTTTTTTTTTGCACATTTTATAAAATATACAAATATTTTTTTTTTGGCAAAATTTCACTTAATTGACAATATTTTCACCATCCACGGTCATCTAAACATTATTAGAAATCTGCTGACGTGTAAAATTATCATTTAATTTTAACAAATAAAAACAACCCCAAATCAAATAAAAAAAATTCAACGACACAAATTATCAAAATGAAAATCCTTTAATTTAATTGAAAGAAAAATTCTTAGCCCTAATCATAACTCAACAGCCAGACACTAACAAAATCAAAATTAAATTTTATTGAATTAAAAAAAAATGCATGGCTGTTGAACAGAAGATAGTAGCGGTGGCGTGGTGTGGCCAGGCACGGTGGAGCGAGAAAAGGGGGTGCTGGATCTGATCGACCCCAGGGTCCAGTGATGTGGTGCGATGCCATAGCTAATCGTGATTGAAGTCAGTAATGAGAGAGAGGGAAGAGGAGAGGGTGCAATTTTTATTTAACTGAGAAAAGAAAAAACTGTATTTTTTTTTTTTAAGAAAGAAGAGATGAGACTACAATTTTTGTTCGAGAACAAGAAGAGGTTGACCATAAATAAATAAATAAATAAAGAGAAGAGGCTGAATTTGGTGCGAGTGAGCAAGAAGGCCGGTTTTGTTTTGAATGAGATTTAAGATTAGCTTTGTACCTTATCGCTGCTGATGCTTTTTTTTTTTTCCCTTGACTGTTTTGCTTGAATTCTTTTAATTTTTTGGTTTACTTATTTGATTATTGGATTGAGTTTGAGATTATGTTTGTGTTTTAATTTTTTAATTTTTAATTTTTGTTATTTTATTTTATTGATTATAATTTTGATTTTTTAATGTTTAGTTAATATTAAAATTCTTTAAAATAAATAAAGTCGTTTAATTTTTTATTTAATTAAAATAAAATAATAAATAATTATTTTATTAATTTTTTTTATAAAATTTAGATTATAATAAAATAATAATGTATTAAAAAGAAATTATGTATTTAAAAAAATTAATAGTAGAGAGATAATTGTCCTTTGTTATTTAAATTTGATTGACCGAAAAAAAGAAAAAAAACTTAAATTCTTTCCCTACCCACGTGATCAGGTTTTGAACTCCAAACATCTTCACCCATTCTAAGATATTTTTTTAGTTTGAAACTATCACTCACCTCCCGAAATTGAAAACAGAGTAGTACGACCTATCAGTCGCTCTAGCAATTGAAGGAATTGATACCTGATTCACACGCACAAAGAGGCTCATACAACCAGAAAAGTGATTTACTTCACAATATCAAGTAGAAATGAATTCAAAATTTAAAGCCACGTTATATACCTTCCAGTCCAAGTATTGCTCTAGTGTGGAAGTAATGTACTCAACAATCAATATGTTGGCGATCAATCTGACCTCAGAAAAATATTTAACAGATTAAGAATGAAGCCAAGCCAAACCAAACAAAAGTATCGTTCTGGCACCACAGCAAGTGAATATGGATCACCTGGACTAAACGAAATCAATATTCAGGACGAATATCAGCGAACACCGGCAACCTCCTCCTAGCAGCAGTTGTAGGATAATATAGAACACTGTCAATATATTCATCAACGTTTACCCTTGATGGAGTTTTGCTGGGGTGGCATGGCAAGGTAACCTCAATGCCATCATCCCGTGGCGACCAGTAGTCCCTGCTGGAGGTAGAAGCGGCACGACTTTGCACAGTTTTGTTGATTAAGGCAGTGGTCTTGCGTGTATGCTCAGGTTTGATGGTGGTGTTGGTTCCTTGAGATTTGAAAATAACGGGAGTAATGGGGGTTCTGCTGACAGAGGCCTTCATGGGATGATCCTCCATTTGAATTGTCAGTACCAATGCTGAATCTGTCATGACCTGATGGATAAAGCGGCAGTTCGAGCCATATGTGCATGATCCTGTGACGAATGACTTGCATATCTGTGCCTACACAGAAAACAGCATCCTTGTCAGTGTTGGTTTCGGGGTTCTGCTCATAATAGACAACATGACTAAGCAGATGTCATAATTGCTAGAGCTTACCTGAGATTTGTTCTTGATAGTGGGGAAAAGAGTTGAACGTAGCTCTTCTTTTCCATGTGCAAACTGCAAAGAATAATCAATTCTGTTCATAAATCATCAAAATATCAAAAGAGGCATCCTTGCATAGCTGCTGATAATGGTCACAGCCATTCACCATAAAACATTCAAATCAAGACGAGGTCTCCATAGCCAAAGGAAATTTGCTTAGTTCATGACCCTGCTCTGTTCAAATTTACCGCTCTATGAATATGTGACCATGAAATAATAACCAAAAACAAGTATAAGATGTGACCAAAACGAGCATATAACTTCACAATTGCAGTCACATGCTTGCACAGAACCAAAGGGTTTTGAGGAGACTCAATTGAGCGCTCATGATCTTAAGTCATCCTCCACCAACATTCTTTCATTCAAAATATTTTCAAAAACAGTTTGTGGTGTTCATTTTATGTACGTATACCCTAAAGATCATAAAATTCTAGGACCCATTATGCTGTAATTAATCAGGTCTGTTTGTTTGAAGAGTTTCCTAGAAATTGCTTTGGGAAAATATTTCTTTCTACACAAAGTATTAGAATCTCTTTATTGTAATTTCCTAACCGAGGAAATGCTTTATAATAAAGGTACCTATCAGCTTCAACTTGACGTATCGATCAAACACAATTAAATAGATTCTCCTGTTTCTTGATATTTGAATATGCTTATAATAATAGCAAAAACACTCAAAACGGTATAATAAACAAGTAAACAAACGCCGAAAATGGTACCTGGCACTTGGTACCAAAGCGGCACAATCCAAATTCCTCCCAAAACCTACAAAGCTCTATTTTCGAAGACGAAGAAGAAGATGATGGTGATAGTGATGGTGATGGTGATGGTAACGGTGACGGTGAATACCTCATGATGGGAAGCCCATCCATCACATACACATCCTCCTCATCAACGGCTGATAAGTGACTTCTGTTACTGCTATTGCTGCTGCTGCTGTTGCTTTTGCTCATTATCGAAACTGGAGAGAAAGGATCCATATCCAGTGCAGACCTGGAACTCAAACTCGAACTGGAGCTGGAGCTCAAGTACTTCATTAGACTTGATACGTTGCCGTTTGGACTCTTTTGTTTTCCCATTTTTGACTTGTAAACCGAGTCCACCACTCTCTGCATATCTCGATTCCCGCCTAAATTTTCAAAGTTAATTCAATTCGAGATCACGACTCATTTTAGCTAGAGCAAATTCGAATTCCACAAATAAATCTCAAAATTAGAAATCAAAATTTAAATAAATAATTCAAAGAAACAGTTTCTGCTTTCGTCGATTCGCGCCTAAATTCAAAACGTTTCATTGCATTCTAAACGACGAGATTATAGAATAACAGAGAATTCGAACTCAAGAAATGCAACACAGAATTTGAAATCGATGACTTCAGGATATGAAAGCGAATTCGTAAAAATAAAAACTGAGAATTTCTCGACAGGATCTTTTGAATTTAAATAAAATAAAAATTACCTAAATTTTGGTGAAAGAAAGTGATTGGTGATGCTTACCACTTGAGAGAAATTAGGCGACTCTCATTTTGGAGATTGCAGATTGAGAATGACACGAAAACGTAAACAGAGTTTGAGCTTTCAATTTATAATAATATTCTAGCTGACTCACACAAACAGCGCGGCACAAGCTCAATAATTTGAAATTTTCTCCATCCTTCCTATTAGACCCCCACAATTCTCTGTTTATTACAGCAATGCCATAAAAAAGGGGTTAATTTGCTAACTCTCTTTATCCCAGTATTTGGTGTATAAAGTTCTTAAAGATTTTTAATGTCTCCAGAAATTTCAGTTTTGTAAAATTTTACTTTGGAACTATTAGGATATATGAAACAAATTTTGTAGGAATAAATGAGACCGGTTACACTCACGAAATAAAGATATAACATTATTGGATTTGGATCGTGCACTCAACTTACTTTTACGTAGCATTATTGAGATTCATTAATTGGTAGTTAATAAAAATAAAAATAATAAAATGATACCTCTAAAATGTATACAACTTTAATCATGTAGATGGTTTATTTTAAATATTACTAGCCGCTCATTATGTCTCTTAAAAAATTGATTTAAGAGAAATAAATATACCATGTAGAAGTAGTTGGGGACATGAGTTTGTACAAATAATTATAAAAAAATATATTTCAATAAGGTTTTAACTTTTATAAGACTTTTCTATCCTGATTGCCTTTGATTATGTATTTTTGGATATGTAAAATTTGTTCAGTAATGTATAAACGAACAGATTCCAATTGTTTGATTTATAATGTCCAAACTATGTTCAATGTCCGAATGGATAAAATATAACGTTTAATTAATGGGCATATACATTTTTTTATTGGCAGTATTTAGTCCGTTCAAAAAATTGGGCTATTTAATAAGAACAATATGATTGAGATCATATAGTTTTGATATGATGGTTGCCATTTAAGTAAGTTTATAGAATATTTTCATAGGTTGGCCATAATGATTTTACAACAATTTGAGTTTGAATCTTGGAAAAAAAAATTATTAAAAAAAGGGGTAAATTTCAATCTACCCTCTCATTAAATGATGATCTTCAACTTATCCCTTTATTATTGAAAATATCATGCTACCCTTAAAATCTATTAAATTTAACTATTAATTGACGTTGACTCACCAAAGTACGATAATGTCCTTATTAATTACAGAATATTGTTACAGGCCACATAATTCCAGCTCAAAATGACCCAAAGAATAAGCCAAGATGTGCTAGCTTGACCGATTCTAGAACGTTCATCAAAATTCCAGCAACTAGCACACTTGTACATAAGGCTAGATTTCTCTAGATTGTTGCACATGTATATAGAATTCTCTAGGCCTTATAATGCTCTAGAGCTAGCCAAGCTTCCTTATAAATATGGGTGAGCTCTAGGCATTTGTATCATCCACATCCACATCCAAGCATCAAGCATCGAACACTTGTAAGCTCTCTTGTAAGTTTTCTTTCGATTAATACAATTTCCGCATTTGGCTACATTACTCGCTAGCTCTTCCTTTTCTTTACCATTTTGGGAACCTCTTGGCTTAGCTATTGAGAAGCGTAAAGACTTACTTAGCAACATCCCGACAAATGTTGTATAAGTGCCGCACGGGTTTACTGCGCAAAACACTCATCCCGTGACAATATGCTATCTTACTAGTATATCTATGTTGGAGAGATATATCTTTTATGCCTCTACTATTTTTAAAATAAAACTAACTCAAACTTTATGTGCATTACTAACAAAAACCCCTCTAATCAATTTTTTAGAAAATAAAACAAAATTTCAATAATAATATTTCATAAAACAAGAATATTTCATGTTAACCCAACCAAAAACCACATGAAAACCTCCATCTACGCACCTCCTTCTACACACAATTACAAAAAAAAAAAAAAAATTCACCCCTAATAACATTCTAAAATTTAAACAAAAATTATAAATTTTGAAATAAAAAATCTATAAATTTTATAAAAAGGGAAAAAATTTTCTCTCACTTCTTCTTTCATCTTCATCTTCTTAGATCCATTCCCTTTTCATCTTCATCTTCATTCATTTTTTCACTTTCTTTGTCCACACACTTAACAACTCTATAACCACTTTTAAATTCAAATCAGGCTAGCAAAAGCCATGCTCATTGCCTAGCAAAACTACAACCAAACCAAGCAAGTATTTCTCTATTAACCTCAACCAAAAACCGCCCAAAATCCTCTCACCAAATATAAGGTTTTGGCTGCGATTGGCTGCAATTGGGGATGTTGTTTGCTCAGACGTGCTCGCTGGAGTCGGATGAATAAAATGGTGGGTTGGATTGACGCAATGATGGTTGGCATGGCAGCAGTGAATGGGTGGTGGAGCTCATGATTTGGAGGATTTGCATGACGTTACCATGGTAAATCAGGGCTAAAGAAGGTTGTGTTTTGGCTAGCTATTGTTGGCGAGTTGTCTAATGGTGGAAAGGATTGTGGAATTGCAGTGGTGGGAGACGAGAGTTTATGAGATTATGGACAAGGATAATGCAAGCACATGGAATAAGGCATACTCAGACCTAATGCAAGTTCTTGTTGGATTCGTCACAAGAGCTTGCGTAAAGAAATTCAAAGAAGTACTTATTAGGCTGATTCAAGCAACTTGATATCAAGCCAATTCATGGAAGCCT
This sequence comes from Murraya koenigii, assembly GCA_025617385.1. Taxonomy (NCBI): domain Eukaryota; kingdom Viridiplantae; phylum Streptophyta; class Magnoliopsida; order Sapindales; family Rutaceae; genus Murraya; species Murraya koenigii. Next base: position 16,378,953 of record CM046812.1, read on the forward strand.
ATTGAAGGAATCTCACAAGATATTCAAACCAATAAACGAGTGATTCAAGCTCTTGAATTTTATGGCAATCAAATCTATAAAATCAGCATATCAAGGATGAAAGATATGCCACTATCTTTTTATATAGTGTTTCAATTTTTAAAAGAATCAACAAATCAACTATTTTTATTTTTTCAAGTCATTTAAGATATTTTCATTGTTATTAGATTAATATCATGATTTATTCAAGATTTTTTTCTTTTTATTTTATTAGATTTTGATTTATTTAGGATTCTTTCCTTATTTCAATTGGATTAGAATTGGTTTCCAATTTTATATTAGGATTTATGACAGAAAATATCTAGGACAATTATGCCTGAGATTTCTTATAACCTATATATATTCACATTCAATAAGAGAGGAATAAGAAGTTTTTTCATGCAATTTACTTGAGAGTATAATTCTCTTTAGTTTTTTAACGAACACTTTGAACTTATTGGATTTTCCATGGTGTATCAGACCATCCGTATCTGATTGTGGCATCTTCTTACTTCATTAAGTAACAAGTCGCAGTTCTATTCAATTCTTGAAATTAGAAATGATCTTGGAGCCTAATTTGATTAGGGAATCGTTAGTTCTTGACAGAGTTCGTATCAGTTAGTATCAGAGTAAAGGTTCTAACAATGTTTTTGCATATTCTTATTTAGATTTCGTGTCTTGTTTATTTCAATTCAAAAAAATGACCTGACCTGTAGACACATACCACCCAAGGACTAGCCCCTCCAGGCTTACAAAGATGATGAACAGTGTTTTGTAGGTTGAACTTCTATAGTGACTATAGGTTTGATCGTTCTGATGCACAGGATCATTTTTTCAAAGGCAAGTGCAGAACATACTAGGAAGAGTATGAACAGACGATATGATAATCTTTTTGGAAACCTAAGTTGTTCTAGAGAAGAGAAAGAGTAAACTTAAGCCATGAATGTTTGAAAAGATTTCTTTATTGAGATTTCAAACTTTGGTTCTTCTCTCAGATTCACTACTGAACTACCTCCTAGGTCAAAAGACAAAGCACCTATGGAGCCAGTAACATCTCCTCAACCACCAGTACAGTCTCCTTCTCTACCAACCTCTCAGCCCTACAACCAGTACTCTTCACAGCAAGTACCTATCCAGAGTTACAATGACTCTGTGTCCACAGATTCTTCAGGCTCATCCTCATCCCAGAGTGGTATCAGAGCCCTGTGTTTTCTTTCCTGAGCGTGGTATGATAATAGGATAATCTATTAGGAACCAAGTCTAGTATAGAAAGAGTCTTCATAGTCATGGAACCCTCTTCATCTACTCCGAGTTCTTCATCTCAATCTTTAGCTCCTATTTCTCTATCATCTACGATGACCCTTTCTAAGTCTGTACCAAGCATTCAACTTCTAAAATAGAAAACCTTGTCGAATATTCATATATTCCGAGTGCACTTGATTCTTGAGTTGAGTTTTCCTCTTGTCAGTCCATATAAATTATATAAGAAGAAGTTTTCTGTCAGTATTAAAACATTTCTAAGGCGTGATCGTCCTAGTCCTCGTGAATATGTCCAGTCTTCAACTTTAGATCAACACCATCTTCAGTCTACCTCTGCTGAACAGTATGTTACTCTAGAAATCCCTTCTGAGTTTGTAGCCAATTGGAAAAGAGAAGGTTTCACTCATATCCATATAGGCGCAGTACACCTTATCCTCACCTTGCATGGCCGTAAAGGCTTACTTGTCACAGCCAGACTTGCCCTACTTGATACCTGTTTTAAAGAGAACCAACATGCCATTATTGGTACCATCCTGACCACACTTCAAGCCGGTAGTGTTCTTCTTACCTTCTATCCCAATTTCAACCTTTCACTCCATGATCCAAATGTTCCAACAACCTTAAAGGTTCAGGTCCAAATTCAAGGTGCTGAGCAAATTACCAGTGCTAAAATAGCCACCATACATCATCAGATGGTGTCTCGGTTACAAAACCATGCCATGGATTTGCCAAACTCTAGTCATTCTTTGGATACAGTCATGATTTTGGCTGATTCGGAAACTTCACCCACTATAGTCCAAATCCCTAAACAAATCACAAA